>LPNX010147986.1:71700-166700 GCA_001517045.1 Pseudotsuga menziesii | reverse complement strand
TAGAGTATAGAAATGAAACTTTAGTTCGAACATAAAGAGAAAACTTTAATAAGTGTTTATGTGTCAATGCAAATAATTACCATACTAACATATCTATAATTTAGTTAATTATGTTGGAACGCATCATGTTTCTTGTATAATGGAACTAATACCTTATTTGTTTCTTCTTATGAAGGGGTATGCCTCATAGTTTTGATAAAGAAAATTTTAGAGATGGGAAACTCACGTAAAAAAGTAAGAAAAACTAGAAGGAATATGCCCATTGGAAATGAAAATGAGGTAAGAGAAAAGGCCAGGTTGGAAATGGATAGAGTGAGACATGGTTTGGACATTTCCACTGATACTGCGACCAATCCTAACAAAGTTGATGACATAACAACCTCTAGTTCAGAACCATGGGTGAATCAGTTGCTTCCAATGAACCCAAATCCAATTCCAACATCAACACAGTCTCAAACCAACAATCCATCAATGAGCCATGCTGAAGCTCTTGAATACATAGGTATATTGAGAGACGTTGAGTATCAAGCATTGGACCTAAGAGAAATTATTAATTTGGAATATCTCCAAGAATACCACAACCATGTCGAGCACACTCTCAATATGGAGAAAAATGTGAATGAAGCGCCACAACAAAGAAGCCCTAGGATTCGTAGCTCATGTCCACCTTCCCTACCTTGACTATCTAGTGCAATAAAAAGGACTCCTAGACGTATCCATGCAGATGAAAGTTTTCTGTTAGGTCTTGAATTTAAGTTTCCCAAATGCACTATGGATTGGAAATGTAGCAAATTAATGAAGGAATATTTTGAATCCAAAGGCGATGTAGATAAATGTAAATTATTACTATGTTTGTTAAAGTCAAATTGTTTAGTTGTTGTTAGGAGAATTCTAGGCATAAAGATGGTTAGAAGTTCAGATGCTAACAATCATATTGTTAGAAATCTCCAATATGATTTTAGTGCGACTTGGAAGACGTATCGTACTAAAGATCTTTGTGTGAATTGTCATGTGTTATCAGAATCAGTTGTAAGAAAGTTCACACGAAAACATCACCTCCTTTTACACACTTCTCACATACTTAAATTAAATAGAAAAACTATTAAGAAGCACTCCGTTTTAATTGAAAATCTTCATACTCCAGGTGGAAAACATTTTTGGGCTTTTGTTGGCAAGTTTCCTCATCGATATATGAAGATAATTGATGCTGTTAAGGACTTAATACAAAATGTTTGGCATGATCATAATAGACCTTCATCTAACCAAATAGATTTCCTAAAGATGAGAAAAGGTTCTACTGAATGTGAACCCCATGTCAAACACTTCCTTGACACAACATAGACTGAACTCTATGAGAGATTCAGGAATGAGCACACACAATTGAACCTAGGCCAAAGGTCCTTTGAGAAATGTAAACCATGGTATGTTCGTATATGCATTGATCAAAACACATGCTGTTGTAGATACCATGTAGAATATGAATATTTTTACGACACATATAAACATATATTTTGTGATTTGCATACTAACATTGAGTAGGGATACAATGAATCTGTAATACAAACGAATGCATTGAGATATTTTATCGTCAGCATCATGTGTCCAAGGCATGAAGAAAAAAAATACTATGGAAAATCATGTCTATATGGGAATTGTTCCAAGTGCAGTGGGTTTGCTCTTTTGAACTATTGCATTCATGGAAGTGATGAGCATAAATTTGGTAGTATGACCGTAGAGATGCAGAGCTTCAAGTATGTAACCTATCAATCCGATAGTGTGAAGGAAAGTAAAAATATTGCATTGGTGAAGTCACAGATGCAAATGATTATTGCATTTTTTTCCTCTTACACGTTTAGTTTCTACATATACATTCTTTAAAGGTCACATTCTAATATGACCCTTGATTTCATGGAAAGAGGTATGGGTATGTGATTTTTTCACAGAGTTTTACATGGAAACTGAGCAGTATGTTCAACATGTTGATGTAGCGTGATGGCATGATGAGTAGTACAAAAAATGTAGGGATAGCTTTCCCATTGGGACCATATTGTCAATTGTGGATTTTGTAGAAAACTTTACCCTTCAGCCAAAAAATGAAATTCAGAGTCAATACTACCATTCTAACCAAGTTAGCATCATGGTACATATTATGTATAGGCATGGCCCTAAAAGCAACATTAAAAAAAGGATAATATTGAAGGAGACAAAATTTTACATAAGTGATGACAGATGCCATGATCTGCATTATGTGAAACATTTTTTTCAAATTTTCTATGATCATCTAAAGGAGGGAGATATACATATGGATCATCATTGGATATGGTTAGATGGTTTTCCGTGCCAATTCAAAAAAGCTTTAGTCTTCCAATGGATGAGTATGTTACATAAGACTTAAAATGTGTTGTAGATATGGAACTACTTTGAGACCGGGCATGGAAAATCTGAGCATGACGGGGTCGGTGCATGTATTAAGACCACACTACGAAGGGAGGAGATGAGGTTTTCCAGAAAACAACATATCAAAGATGTAGAATCCACAGTTTAAAGGTGTTCTGCAACGATGTCAAACCAAACTAAAGTGCAACATACATCAATAGGGGCAGGAAGGCTAGTTAGGAATTTTTGGCAAGTGGTTGACATAGATTGTTCTCGTTCCTATAGTAGCAGCACAGTACAAGGAAGACATGTATTTCATTTGGTTTGAAGCTCAAACAACCCCGTATTTGAAATATTGACACAGAAACTTGCTTGATTTTGCAACCCTTGTAGCAGTGGTGAATGGGATGAATGTGAATGCATGGATTGGGTTGATGATTGGGATTTTGTGGCACTTGCAGTAGACCCACATGTAGTCATTGAAACGACCCACTTAGAGGAGGTCCAGTCAGCTATTTCGACATACTATGACCATATCTCAGGTCTTGTACAGCCAGGACGCATATAACCAGTTGTTGCCCCGAAAGACAATGAATAGGGAACGCATTATTGGTTGGCATGATGCATTCGAGGTAAGAAAATACTGAACGAATCATTGATTAATGATGAATCCAATGGATTTCCTATTGCATCGATGGTGGTTGAGGGTGAATATATTATAGTAGATGGGAAATCAATAAGAACTAGTGGTCATGTATTCATGGATTATAGACCAGGTTCTCTGGTCTATCACTTAACAAACTTTATTGTTGGCAAGAACATCCATCTGCATACAATGTCAAAAAAGAACTCAACCAAGGTACATTACTTATTTCCTCATTCAGAGCATGAGACATTGATGGAGGCAATTAGCAACAGAGAGGATCCAGATGGATATATTGAATGAGAATGGGTAATTGTCCTTACACTCCACTAGGGTGAAACCCTAGTTTGCATAATATAGCTTGGAGGCATGCCTAAGTCCTACGGAGTCAGGGGGGAGGCCACCTTGGCCATAATCCCATGTCACAATCCCAATGGAACTGATGGTTCATCGATTAGATACCCGGTCAATGTTCAATGGTGAGTTGCAGTAGGCCTGTAAAATCCATTCAGGGACGCATAGGCCAATTCAAGGTCAGGGTCCAAAAGCTACACTGGGTAAATATTTCCAAATTCGTTGGCTCTTGTAGGTGTGTTTGGGCATGGCCACCATGGGAAATCCACCCCTGACCACCTGACATAGGGTTTTGTAGGGCTAGTGCACCATTTCTAGGGTTGCATGGACCCAACTAGGGAGAAACCCTAGTTTTCAAAATATGGCCTAGAGGCATGCCTTGGCAGTGCATATTTGGAGAGGCCACCCTAGCCATAATCCCATGCCATGATCCCAACTAAATCAATGGTTCATACATTGGATCCCTAGTCAACGCTCTATGGCAAGTTATAGTAGGCCTGCAAAAGTCGTTTAGGGATGCCTGACCAATTCAAGTCCAGTGTCCAAAAACCAAACCAGGAAGCTTTTTTTGATTCTGTTGGATCCTATGGGTGCATTTGGGCATGGAATCCATGGGAAATCCAACTCCAACCAGTAGACATGGGGTTTTACAGGGCCGATGCACCATTTCCATGGTTGCATGGACCCCATTTTCATGCGATTTTCAACTTGACATAACTCGACAAACAAAGGTCGGATCGATGAACTGTTGACACTATTGGTCTCCTCACATGCCATTACCTCTAGTGGGACCTTTCCAACAAGTTTACATGGCCCAATGACTTCATTGTTCATCAGTTTCATAAACTAGGGTTTTGCTCAGTTTTCTTCAATGCAACTCTCGCATTGCTGGGTCATCTCTACAAAACCCTCCACTGTGCCAGTCTTGGTAGTATTCCCATATCATCATTTCCCATACACACTTGTCGGAGCCAATGACACGCAATCTTGTTGTTCAGTTTGTTTTTTCACTTTCGGACTGAGAGTCACCAAGTGTCCTTTAATGACATTTTCATGTGACTTTCAACTCGACATAACTCATCAACCAGAGGTCGGATTGATGAGCCATAGAATCCATTGGTTTCTTGGAATGCCATTACCTCTAGGGTCCTACTCCACCATGATTGCATGGTTGAGTGACTTCATTGTGCATTAGTTTCGTAAACTAGGGTTTTGCTCCGTTTCCTTCAATACAAATCTCACATTGGTGGGTCAACTCTGCAGAAACCTCCACCTTGCTAGTATTGGTAGTGTTCCCATATCGGCATTTCCCATACACACTTGTCGAAGCCAACGACATGCAATATTGCTGCTCCATTTGTTTTTTCTCTCTTGGACTAAGAGTCACCAAGTGTCCATGAACGACATTTTCATATGAATTTCAACTTGACATAACTCGACAAATGGAGTTCTGATCAAGGATTCATTGACTCCATTGGTCTCCTGGAATGCCATTACCTCTAGGATCCCTCTCCACTGCATTTTCATAGCCCAATGACTTCATAATGCATCGGTTTCATAAACTAGGGTTTTTCTAAGTTTCCTTCAATGCAACTCTCGCATTGGTGGGTCAACTCTGCAAAATCATCCACTGTTCCAGTATTAGTAGTGTTCCCAGATCGGTATTTCCCATACACACTTTTTGGATCCAATGGAATGCAATCTTGATACTCTGTTTGGTTTTTCGCTCCCAGACCGAGAGTCACTAGGTATCCTTGAACGACATTTTCATGCGACTTTCAACTTGACATAAATCAGAAACCAGAGGTTGAATCGATGATCTGTTGAATTCGTTGGTATCTTGGAATTCCATTACCTCTAGGGGCCCTCTCCATCACGTTTTCATGTCCTAGTGAATACATTGTGCATCGGTTTCATAAACTAGGGTTTTTCTTAGTTTCCTTCAATGCAACTCTTGCATTGGTGGGTCAACTCTGCAAAACCATCCACTGTTCCAGTCTTGGTAGTGTTCCCATATCGTAATTTTCCATACACACTTGCCGAAGCCAACGACATGCAATCTTTCTGCTCTGTTTGGTTTTTCTCTCTCGGACCGAGAGTCACCAAGTGTCCCTAAACAACATTTTCATGCATATTTCAAATCGATATAAATTGACAACCAAAGGTCGGATCAATGAGCCATCGACTCCATTGGCTCTTGGAATTCCATTACCTATAAGGGATCTCTCCACCGCATTTGCATGTCCTAGTGACTTCATTGTGCATCAGTTTTGTAAACTAGGTTTTGCTAGGTTTCCTTCAATGCAAATCTCACATTGGTGGTTCAACTCTGCAAAACCCTCCACCGTGCCAGTCTTGGTAGTGTTCCCATATCAAAATTGCCCATACACAATTGCCAAATCCAACATCATGCAATCTTGCTGCTATGTTTGGTTTTTTGCTCACGGACCGAGAGTCACCAAGTGTCCTTGAACAACATTTTCATGCGGCTTTCAACTAGACATAACTCGACAACTGGTGGTTGGATCGATGAACTATTGACTCCGTTGGTCTCCTCACATGAATTACCTAGAAAGAAATAGACCATATACCTAGAAGCTATGTACCTACACTACAACAAAGAAACTAGAGTTTCATGAATTACAAGTAGAAACACATAATTGTATGAATTAGAAGTAAAAGCTCATACATGAATCACAAGTATATATCCAATTAGGGTTTCATGGATTGAAATAATTTCCCATACATAGAGATTATGTATTAGTTTAGTTTCTCTTATGTAGAACCACTTAGACCATATACCTAAGCTACAAGAGAAAATAGCAAAAAAACTAGGGTTTCACGAATTACAAATCATAAACCTAAAAACTAGCGTTTATAAATTTACACATATAACTACAAACTAGGTTTTTATGAAGTAGAAATTCACAGACATAGAGATCATGTTCTATGTTAGTCTCACTTATGTAGAAATAATTAAACCATATACCTAAGCTACTTGCACAAATAGAAAAAAAAGCTAGGGTTCACAAATGTAGACATAGAACTACAAACTAGGGTTTATGAACTCATTAGGTTTATATCATTATATTTGTTAGTATCACTCAACTAGAAACTAGTAGACCATATACCTAGAAGATATGTGCATGTACTACAACACGGCTAGGGTTTCATGTACTACAAACCACAAACCTAAAACTATGGTTCACACATTTTAGACATAGAACTAAAAACGAGGGTTTATGGAATCAACAGGTTTAGATAATTAGATTTGTTAGTGTCACTCAACTAGAAACCAATATACCATCTGCCTAGAATATATGTACCTTCAATACAACAAAGAAACTAAGGATTTATGAATTACAAGTATAACAAATAATTGTATGAAATTGAAGTAGAGACACATACATGGATTACAATTATCAAGCCAACCAAAGTTTCATGAATTGAAATAAATTCAAATACATAGAGATCAAATTCTATGTTAGTCTCACTTGTTTATATACACTTACAACATATACTTAATCTACAAGAACAAATAACAAAAAATATAGTGTTTCATGAACTACAAACCACAAACTTAAAAAATAATGTTTACGCTATTACACATACAACTACAAACTAGAGTTTTATGAACTCATTAGGTTTAGATAATTAGATTCAATTGGTCTCACTTAACCAGAAACCAATAGACCGTAGGCATATAATATATGTAGCTAGAATAAACCATATACCTAGAATAGACCATATACTGAGAATGCATGAGTGTAAGCCAATAACCATAATGAACATTTCTTGTGAAAGAGGGGGGTCAAACACTACATGATGATTCAATATTTTATTTAAAGGTTGGTTGGGTGATTGCGAATAACATTAGATGTAAAAAAAAATTTCAATTATGCATGTGGTTGAAGCATGTTAGTGGTGTTGATGGGACATTATCATCATATCGTACAAAGTAAACCTATTTTGCAATCGACATACATTGACATAGACCCCAATCAATCCACTTTTCGTGAAGAGAGGAATGTCAAACTAACAATGATTTCCATCCAAGTCAAAATAGTTTCCTCATTAGGGTTAAATTTTCTGCATTGATTAACATCAACTTGTGCTATTTGTGCATGATAAACTATAAAGAGTATCTCATTTGATTAGTGTATAAAGAATATGTGACATATGACTACAATCCTAGGCATGCTGATATACAAACAAAAAGTTACTTTATAAGATGCCACAAGAGACTGTTATGTAGTGTTGGTGTTAGGGTTTCCCTCCTAGGTTTAAGGTTTCCTCATTGATTCTAAACCCTAGATTATGCATGCTAACCTTTAAACTTCAGTTAGGGTTAGGGTTTCCTCGTTGATTCTAAAACCTAGGTTATGCATGCTAACCCTTAAACTTTAGTTAGACTATTCCAAAGAAACACATACAAGAGATCATTAAAATTGCAAGTGCTCAACAATAACATAACAAATATGTGTGTATTCACTGAGAGTAAGCAATGCCAAATTCATCTTCAAATGATATAAATTGTCAAATTTATCAAAATCAATGTTTTCCAATTAGATGTAACAAATTCAAGACAACAACAGTCATGTTCAATATGATTCTCAGCTCATAAATGCTATGAAATGGTAAGAGAATATCATTCCAATATCAATTTCTGGCTTGCAAAATGAGACAATGATTACTATGTAAATACCAAAGGAAAACAAGTTCTTTCTATTCCATTTTGGACAATGAATAAGATTGTCAAACCTGTGATAACTTTCAGCCAAGTATGAATGTCCCAAAATTTTACATCTAGTCAAAGTAAAGATGCAATAGCTATGTCAATTTCAAGTTTGCAATTAGGAAGACAATTGTTAGGTAAATTCACGTGGACTACAAGTATTGTCGATTCCAACTTGGTCAATGAATGGGACTGTCAAACAAAATGTATTTTCTAGCCAAGAGAAATTTTACGATGACTATCCGAAATAGTAATTTCCAATAAATCCAAGAGTACCAACAATTACCTATATGATGGTACTCAACAAAGATGTTATGTCATACATGTTTTTTGGAGCTCTTTTTGGTATTTTAGTAGTGAAAATGTACTTGTAGATCACTGTCAAAAATTATTATGTATGGTTGGAAATGTCAATGATATGTAGAGTCCTAGGAGGGATGCTAAGGCTAGATAAGGGGTTTTGAAAGGGGGCCAAGGTCTGATCCTATAGGCCGAGGATAGGAGTATGAGACTCGAAGCTTGGGGTTAGAAAATGAGAGAGGAGAGGTGGAAAGGTAAGCAACTAGGTTAGGAGATGGAGAAGGGAGGAAAGGTATGGAAGGGTAGAAAGATAGGGTTGCAGTTTAGGTGTTTAGTTAGGTCTAGGTATGGAATAAAAAGGTCGATGCTAGGTATGACAAGCCGAGACAACAAATGGAAGGGCCAAGGGGTAAAGGGACAAGCTAGGTATTTGCACTATGACTTACAAGATCAGGTAATTGGTATTTAAAATTATCATTTATATTGTACACGTTTATGCAGTTGTGTATTTTTTTTGTTAACTAACCTACAGTGTTAAAATTTTAATGCATTTTATTGTGAACATAGAGACTTTATTGCAAATGCATCAACTGTAATCTACTACTGAATTCAACATAATGTATGCAAATATGTAATTAATGGAAAATTAATATAAATAAGTGAAAAATGATATATTCATATACACAAATTTCCAATCATATACAGTAGTAGTGAAAAATGGAACATCATTCCCAATGTCTATACCATGGGAACTCGTTCCCTATACAAAATATGGGAACTCGTGCCAAAATGCCACATCCTGGCTAGTGTACATAGGAGGGTCTCTCAATCCTCCTACCCACCCTCGCATCTCTTAAGTGCACTTCCAAAATTGATCTTCCTCTTCTTATAGCTAGGGGAATCTCGGTTCTTCTTGCCGCTTCGACCACCTCCCCTTGTGCTCTGAAATGACAACAATAAATTGTCAACTCCTACAGGAAATTATACAAGTATAAAACACAATTTAAAAATAAAAATTAATTTTTCGGATCTTAAATAGCTCACCTCACATGAACCACAAGTGGTGAGTGGGCTAACCTCCTCTATGATCCAAGTCTCTCAGCAATGCCACCCTGCAACATTTAAACAATAAGATGACTCATACAATTTACTGCATATGTTAATTTTCATTAATATTGCACGATATTTTCATAAACCAATAAATCTCACCATGATCACAATTGAATGGTCCTAGGGGATAGAAGGTGGAGTAGTCAGCTGGTCCACAGGGGTGGCAGGTTGAGCAGTCGCCTGGTCCTCAATGGTGGCAGGTGGAGCAGTGGGCTCGACAACTTGCTCTAATGCTAGGGTGGATGACATAGTAGAGAATGTAGCCACATTGAAGTTGGCTACAAAAATAGGGGGCATGGTTAGAGAGGCCGTGGACTAAAGCGGGAGAAGTGGTGATGTATGTCGATCAACCCCAACTGTTGTAGAATGAAATGGGCAATCCTAGAAGAGGAAACAAGGGTGGTGGAGGAATATGGGGGAGGGGGTTGAGGTATGGGATGGGGTGGAGATATGGGTGAATGTGGATGGATGGTGTATCATGGTCGGAGGGGGGAGGGTGGAAACATGGGAAATTTCAAGGGAGGGCTTGGATGGGTGGAGTGGGAGGGAGTGAGAAAAGGTTGTGATGAAGAAGGGGAGCTGAATGGAAATTTTGTGGTAGATGGGAGGCACTAGATGGATGGAACATGGCGGGGAGGGATGCATGGAAAGGGACATGTATGCCAGGGGATACACCTGGCATATATGGTGGGAAAAGGCAGTCAATGGAGAGATAGTGACACCGATGTGCCTATGTACTCAGACCTACATACATATTCATCACCTCTTATATTAGTACATAAAAATATAACTATACAAATCTAAGCCATAAAATTGAAATTAAATTTATACCTTATTACATGGTACCTTCTCACAAGGGGATTTACTGATGCTCGGCAGGGATGGCTGGTCACTCACTCCTGCGGACACCTGTGCAAAAAAAAAATATTTAGATTCAATTACTAAATATTAACTACATTGGATGACAATATTAACTACTAACATTAATTTTAATTACTGAAAGAAAACTACCTATGTGTATGGTGTCACGATGTCCTCTGCAGCTTCGATGGCTCCATCTAGGTTGAAGGAACGAACGTCCTCCCACGTGGGTGTTGGAGACTCAACATTGAATAGTTGTACATTAAAACAAAACAAGTCATCAACAACTGATTATAAGTTAAATTTATTAGAAATTATGAGATTGCATAACATACAATCAATACTTGAACATTAAATATAAGAATAACTAACCTGGTGTAGGTATTTGTATGTGGCATGCTCCTGCATGGGAACATGGCATGGATTCCCACAATGAGAACAATGATGTGGCATTGGTCCCGCCAAGATGAACGTATCATCCTGGATACCACCTGTAGTTTCTCTCCCTTGCCCACCACCAGTAGACCGTGCAGAAATGTGTCTCTCAGGGTGGTGCTGCTCGTTCTATGAGGACATAGCCACAAATGTAGTATTCCTAAGAAGGTTCCATGTGGAACGTCTAACAGAATCATGGATCTCATCTAGCCCGCTACCTAACCTAGGGGGTTGAGGAAGTGGGTGTGGCTCTCGCCTAGGTGTAGGAGGTCCTCTGAGTGGGTCTCGATGGCCGTGAGGTTGATCTTAGGCTGAGCCAAAACCGACACCCTAGAACTCAGTGATGTCGAAGTAGTTCACATGGAACCCTAACACAAACGCATCCCACGGTTTCCTAAGAAAATAATGTGGGACCTTGATGTTGTTGCATGGAGGCTTGTCAAAAACCATGAACCATGTCTTCCTCCAGTTTTCTCTCCATGATTTGTAATAACACTAGTCCATGCAAACTACCTCTTCCTCACATCAAGAGGCTATCCTATTCTTGGATCTGTAAATTTCCTCCACAGTTGGGATTTTGTGATATTCAGGTTTTTTATATCTTCTTTGGATATACCAATTCCATAATGTTTTCTCATTCGAGCCCTATATTGGCTCTGTCACATACCCCAATTGGAAAAATATTTTATGTTTGAGAAGACATTATACTTTAATTTTATCGTAAACTTTGTAATTATTGACCAAGTGGGATCAAGGATGATTGTATTTAATTATGCTGAATATTTTAATAACTAATAAATAAAAGATGAGACAACAACTTAAGGGGGATTTTAAATGAGTTTCTACTAGCCACTTGGTGGAATAGGGTGGGTTGAGAGTATATTAACACTTGGCAAAATTCTCAAACTACTTCTAGTTGTTGCAGGAGGAAACTTCCCTATTTTTGTGGTCATGTTCCCCAAGAAAGTGGAACAAGAGCAGGTGGCTCATTAAGTGAAAAACTGACCCAAAAGACCTCGGCATTCTTATAAACTATCCATCGAATTCAGCTGGGGTTGTTCAATATTTACTTGTGAAATTTCTGAGTGAAATTTGTGCACAAGAGGTTCGATGGAGGGGAAAGGCAGAAGTGTTTCTGTGTGAAAGTGTTGATTTATTGAACTAGTGCAACTATTTTGGATGAATTCTTACTACTATAGGTAGATGTTTTACTGTTGATTACTCTATGGAGTTGCAGGGGTTTCTTAACCCATTCTCTCACCCAATGCTTTCAACCAGGTGAACCAGTGGACAGGCTCGGGGGTCCTAAGGATAGATGGTAAGCTATCTTAAGGAATTTGGTTGGGTGGAATGATCTCCTTATGCTGTTGTCTCCTCTACCATTTGTCAGGTTCTAAATGTTATTTTATTTTACCTTATGCAAGCAAAAGAACTGGAATGGATGAAATTATGAATTGATTTATTTAAATTACTGGATAAATTGTTTTTAGACTATGTAATCTCTTCTTATTTAAAAGTAAATAATTTCTGGTTAAATGTATATCTGAATGCGTGAATTAGGGTTAGAATATTTTGTTTGAAGGATAAATATCCCTTCACTACAACAAATCCTGGAATTAGCGTCCCTTTTTAGTGTAATTTTTTTTTACATTGAGTGTTCAAACTAGATGCTAAATGGGATGCGTCATGGACAAAACTTAAAGTGCCTCAAAAAATGTATTTTTTTGCTTCCTAAATAGCATCCTTTATGACGTCCAAAATAGCATCTCTTTTTTTGCTTCCAGAATAGCGTCCAACTTTTCTTCCTAAACAGCGTCGAGGTTTGCTTCCAGAATAGCGTCCAACTTTTCTTCCTAAACAATGTTGAGGTTTGCTTCCTCAATAATGTCCTAGTTTGCTTCCTAGCAAGTGTCCACTTTTGTTTCTTAAATGACATCCCCATTAGCGCCATATTTGCATCCTTAATAGCACCATGTTAGCATCCAATTTAGCATCCAATATTGCATCCATTTTTGCTACCACTTTAGCATTCCATTTTGCACCATGTTTTAATTCCAAATATGTGTCAATTTTCGATTCCAAATTTGCACCAATTTTTGTTTCCTTTTTTGCATCATGTTTTGCTACCAAAATGACGCCAAATATTGCTTCTATTGTTGCACCATATTTTTATTCCTATGTAGCGACATGTTTTGCATCCAAAATAATGTCTTATTTTGCTACCATATCAACGCCATGTTTGGCTTCATCATTAGCACCATGTGTTGCATCATTTTTAATGCCTAGTTTCGCATCTCTCATGTTTTGGTCACTAATTTAGTCGTTATTAGTAATTTTATATACGAGTTTTGGTCATTTTTTTTGTCACCTATGTTTGTTTTTTTGCTTACTAATTTAGTTTTTTTAACTAATATTATAATATCATTAGGGCATGGAGGAATCAAACCACCAACCTCCTACTTGTAAGGAATTCTCTCTTCCATTGAGCTAAAACCATTTAAGAATTTGGGAACCTAACTTACAAAGTCCTCTATAATGGTAAAAAAGACCAATACACAACTTTGAGTATCTAATGGTTGACAAAGAATGATAGATTGTATAATTTCACAATATATGATCAAGCAGGTTATGAAATCCATAAACCTTTTCTAGGAATTTTGAACAAAACTCAAGAAGTTGGCTTAATGGGATTGAAAAAATCACTATTCCATAGAAACCGTAAGTGTACCACTATATGAGACCTATCAACAACAATTATCTTAGTGTGGATGCCAAGGATATAGTAGATAAGTATGATCATCCTAGAGCCATGTATAAGTGGAGCAATAGGGAGAATGAAAAGAGGATGATCAACCCAATAGTTGGTGCTTCACATGGATCATATCCACCATGGGATGAGCAAAGTTCCTTCTTCCTCCTTATGATGATGATGAAGTGATAAGAAACATCTTTCATCTATTTGTTACAACTTTCTATGGGATCTCTAATATAAATAGTTCTTTAGTCCCTCATTTGGAAGGAGGGTGACCACTTCAGAAAATAGTGTGAAAAATAGGTCATGTATGATGTTGGAATTCAAATGTGAAGAATTTATCCTTGAAATGTTTCCCATATTCTTCTATGTTGCTAGTGAATCCCATCCAAAATATATGGCTACCCAATCCAAGATATTATGATAGTTATGTTGGACAAGACTGAATATATACCCGAGCAGTTGTTAGCCACCATGCTAGCTCACATAGGGGAGGGAAGAGACCGTGCTTCTCCAAATGCCCTTGGACTTGCTATAAATGTAATGGAGTAATGTGCAAATAAGCTTAAACCTTACATGAACCACCTTATAACTTCAACAATGTCCACTGAGGAGGTTACTAGAGGTTACCAGATGTCAGATCAAGCATGAAACACTTAACTTTTATCTTCACTGTGCACATCAAAGAACTAAATTCAAGAGATGACTATGGATTTTAATGATATTGTTTGCAACAATGATGAACTTGTACCAAAATATGCAAGCATTGGCATGTTTGAAAAACCCATGCTTGATGACAAGAGTGATTCCACAGTTGAGATCCCTGTGAGAGTTTATTTCAATGACTGCAAACTTGGTACACATATTTAAAAATTAAGAATGGTGGGAAGTGTTGACACTCCATTTTTTAGAAGTTGATTTAGAGGCCTGATAGGAATTCAATGAGGGCCCCCTTCCCTCAAAATTCATGTGAACGCCCTTTAGGTTGTCAGAGGTGCAAGGTAAAGAAAAAAATGACAGGTGCACTGAAGGAATTAAAGGAGACTTGTAATCAAAGTCTGAGATTGATCGGAGGGTGGATCAATGGCCACAAAACATTTCGTGCAAGTGGACATGCTTGACCAAAGACACCTTTCCAGATTGCAAAATGGGTTAAAGGTTAGAAACATTCGACGACCGATATGAGATCCAAGTTAGATCTATGGTGTCAGTCAATTTCGCAAACCATACTTGTGTGGGTAAAGCCGCAATTTTAAATCACGAAAGAGGGGTACCGGTTGCAAATATCAATAGTCATGATAAGAAAGGAAATAAATCTACGACCATGGTTTATTTCACAATGCGAACTAGCACGGTTGAATAAAAAAATTTCTCATTATGAAAAGTAAAGGGGCCCAATCAGATCTATGGCTGCATGAAAAGGTTGGTCGCGATCGATGGTTGAGAGCATGTCACGATCTAAAAATTCCTGTAGTATCCAGAGGAGAAAAGTTGGCGGCAGGAAATAGTGGGACATGGACGATGGACGTGAAAGATTCCTCAAATTGAATGGATGAGAAGAATTATAGGGTACAGGTTTCACATCCAGTGCAGAGATGACAGCAGAGGAGACGTTCACGCTTGTAATCTGCCTCCATTGCAGACTGGCCGATTTCTTTGACACCATTTGTAGCATGCATACCTATGGAATCATCCCTTTGGCAGAGTCATTCTCCATAAAGATAAGCGGATTTTGTGTGAGTTGGCCTATGGAAGTAAGGAAAGTAGCTGGAAAATCCACTACTCACATGAGGCAAACCCAGCACGACACGAGAGACCATTCCATTTCCTACATCAAAAGAGAAAGGAAATGTGGGAGCGTCCACTTCATGAACTTTGCAGCATGGATCAATTGTAATAGATGCCATCCACAAATACTATTTGCAGTAGATGTTAAGGCACCATGGCTGATGAAACGGCGTGACTACATCCCCAGCAAGTAAATTATAACTCTAATCGCACCCTCACACATGCTGATACCAAATACACTCAATGATAGAGTGTGCAGGAATGTTGGCCAACCATTGCGAGGGTCTATCTTGAAACATATCTCCAGAACATGAGTTCTACTTCTCCATGAATCTGCAAAAGCCTGAAGAGTTTGATGATGAATATATAGCTTGAGAAGCTTGTCCATCTGGGGGTGTTGATGGTTGGTGAGAAGCTTCCACACTCACCCATCACCTTGGTATTGCATGCCAAGAATGACACTAGCCATCGGGGCCCAAACATGATACCCGTGCCTCCAACAACGCGGGGCCTGGACACTTACTCCCTGTAAGTGTTTTTCTAGGAACCCATGATAGCATCAATACCACCAAGGCCTCCAAAAAAGGGGACAGTCATTGACTGCTCCCTGTGTAAGCATTTTTTCAGATGGGAGCGTCAGGGGTCTAAAGCCCGCACAACCTTGTTTGTGAAGTCCACTTTTCGAGGGTGTTGGGCCTGGTGTAGATATGCTACACCTTATCTCTTGTGGGAGAGCTCACCTCACTAGGGGTGAGAATTATGAGAATGATAAGCCACTTCACAGGTTTGTCTCAACCAGAAGCAATGCGACACTTCTTTCAGAGCCCATGGTAATAGTGTTACCCAAAGAGGAAGGAGGTGGTGGATCTGACTGAACCAAGTGAAGATGAAAACTACCTTGCTAGCATGTGCCCATGAAGAAATCTGCATTTGAACACCGTGGAAGCACACACTTCAAGAAGAGAAGGAGGCATCATACTCATAATCCATCATAGCGGCCGAACACGTCAAACTCTTACTCAAACAGAATGCAACCACTATCACCATAATGTTTATTGTTATTTGTAAAATGTGGCGATAGTTCCACTCTCTGTATTGTTAATGCATGATTGTGACTTGTAACAATTTTTAATTCGATAGTCTTAGCACTAGAATACTATAAAAGAAATTTAGATAGAGGGAGAAAGGAGTTAGTTGGTTGGATTGGGAGCTTTCTAGGGCTAAGGCTCTCCATTGTAAATAAGATTTGATGCATGTGTTATGAATAAAATTACAGAGGAAGAGTTGTTTCTCATGACAGAGATTCATGTGTCATTGCTTCTCCCAATATGTATTTTCCTTTATGTGAAATGCGCTTCCTGTTTTCATTCCATTTTGTTGATTACTTTCATGTCTACAACTTAGTGTATAACAGTTGGGAATTCATACTTGCTATGATCTGGCTGTTGTTCCAGACATTTATCAAGTTTTCTTCTAAAGTTGCATGGAATTCATCTTCCTGGTGCTCCACGTGATGGGTTGTTCTCTCTTGTCCTCTAACCGCCTGCTAAATATATCTTGATTGGGAGACCAACGGCTATCTTGCCTCAGTTTGCAACCCTACACCCTTATTTTTCTTATGCAAATGTTCCCTACACAGGTTTTCGACTCCATTGCCACTGGTCCCTTGCCTCGATAATACCACTAGGAATCTCACATCAATACACTTTATCCCATTCAGGATCCTGGCCCCTTGACCATCCTTGATTGAATATCTTATGCGAGGTAGAATCTGAAGACAAATGAGAGATCCTTCTCTGATTGCGTAGGAACGAAGGCACATTCTAAAGCGGTTCTGCTGTTTCCCGGGAGTGGGCCCTTCCACTCAACCTTGGGGCTCAAATCCCAGTGCCAATAGGAAGGTTGGTGAATGTACCTGCAAGGTGGATTTATTGTCAGAGGATTAGTTGCTGGAGAGGGATGAGGTAGTCAAATTAGGAAGAAAGCCTGCTTCAAAACACTTTTTCCACCATGTTCTAGATGAGAAGATTTTCAAAGAAGGAAATCATCTTTATCATTTCATGGAACATGATACAATTGTTTCTTCCAAGTGAGATAATTACTAGATTTACAAATTACTTGAAGCCCATACCCACAACTAAAATTGCAGCTACACTACGGAGCCTAACTCAAACAATTTATGAAGCTTATCTCTAATGATGATAAGCATATAGATTACAGAAGCATTTGAGTCAATGAAATTTTTTTAAGGTACTTAAAGGTGATTATGGAACTTCACAGAAATGATTTGCATAACTTATCCAGAGAAGAAAAACTTGCATTCTATATCAACTTGTATAATATGGTGCAGTTCATGTGAATGTGATGTGGGGTTACCCTTAAGGGCCCCTATAGAAATAAGAATTTTCATGATTTTAAATGTCATTCAAGGCTATTCTTATTCACTCAGCCTTCCAAAATGGAGATTTTAGTTGTACCAATGACCCCCTTACAATTTGCTTAAGCATTTTGATTTAAAAGCCAAGCCCATGCAGGTTGTCTTGCTAGATCCATAACGTTTATTCATTTTTCATTACTGTGTGGCTCGAGATCAAGAAATGCCATCATATGTAGTTCACTGGGAAGTAAATATGAGGAATTAAGGCTAGCCGGAAGGATTTTTTTGAAAATGGTGGAATCCTATTCCTACGGAAATCAATATTTCTTCAATTAACAAGATCCTGAGTTGGTATAGCATGGAATTTTGCAAGAGTGAAATAGAAGTTATGAAGTTTGTTGCAAAATATGGGGAGCCCTCCAAGTCTGAAAACTTGTTGGGATTATTGAATAGTAATTGACTGAAGAACAAATTTCCATAATTTAGCTTGAGGATAAAAGAATGCCTCTGCTCTTGACAGGCCTATTCTACCAAGATCCTTCTTCATTGAATTTATGACTGACAAACAAGTGGAGTTCTTCAGTACATTGTTTCCATGAATCACATCAACTGACATGTGAAGGAAGAGATGGAACCTTTTATGGTAAATAGAAGGTGGAAGTTGATGAATAATTGGACCTGATCCTGAAGTTTAAGTGAGGGCATATGTCTTGATACAGAAATTGATATCTTAGAAAATTTTGAAAATCTACCTAATGTGTCTACCAAATCTAAAGATGCATCTCATATGATGTAGTAAGCAAAAATTTCAAGAAGAAACTATACAATTAAATTAAATTACCTTGAATATTCTCAACATGTAGATCATGGATGTACAATAGTTGCAATGAGGACAAAAATAGAACATCAGTAGCATATGAAGAGGAACCTACCAAGTTCAAGATAAAATCAGGTAACATACTAATGATATTCAATCCAATCAAAGGAATGTACCAGCTGAATATATCCATGCAAAAAAAAGTCATCAGTCCACAGCATCCACTACAATCATTCTTTAACAACAAAGCATCCTCAAAAGGGGAGGAATTTCAATGAACATAAGAGTTCATTACTTATTAATATTATTTATAAAGCACGGTGGGTTGGCCTTAGGTAGGACCATCCAGCTTGGGCCCATTAGATGTGTATATGTAAATTTTAACCACATTCATGTACTTCTTTCACATTCATCATTCATCTATTATATTATAATTTATTATTGAATAGTTCACCTAAAATATTTGTTATAAATTACATATGCTTGAACTAGACTAATTGTTTTCTGGGTCTTGGTTATATGTGTGAATAAGGGTTGTATTGCTTACAATTTTGGATACCAGGGTGTAGACAACACAAAAAACATAGGGAACCACGTACTTGCTTGGCATGAAAGGTACTATTACTTTTGTAAGTAGAGTTGATATTTCAAACAACAACTGATCAACAGTAAGCCCATCTCAAAACAAGATTGGGGACAATTTCTTATAACCTAGAATGAAATGATGAAACATAATATTATTATAAATGATGTAACACCTTACATTCGATTAGACTATAATACTAGGAAACCATTATTAAGACATAATTAATCTCTTTTTAATTCTGTCATGTAGTTAATGGAAAACATGATTATATCTGAGGCAGAGCCATAAAATGGTTCACACACTATTTCCTTATCATTTGGATTAGGTATCCTATCTACGAGTCTTCTAAATCCAACTAATAGCTTCCATATCTCTCTTATAATTCTATGTGTGCATGTGAAATTTTTTGACAAAGAATCTCAAAATCTATAGGAAGTTTATACTTGATTGATAGAGCAAGAAGTAAGAGGAGAGACATCTGCCTTCTTCTTACCTTGGCAGTCCCTAACCCAAACCCTGTTAGGGTTTCCCTTGCATAGTGAGACATGCATGTTAATGGCCAAACAAAGCAAGGAGGTACATGCTAAAGGGCTATGCAAGAATACCAAGCCCCTATAGCACATAACATTGGGACTGGTTCATGGGAAAGCTTTTACAATGGTTGTGACCATGGGTATTTTGGAATAATAGCTTTTGTACTGCCTATGTTGATTTTGGTTGTAGGATTGTTGTTGGTTCCTGCATCATGGCATGTATCTTGTTGCATGGGATACCATGTAAAGTTTTTTGATTGAAGGCTTCAGTATAGCCACCTAAAGCTATGGTGGCAGTTCTGTCCTTGGCATGTTCCTCTAAGGCTAGTCCCTCTGGCTATGCTCTGTGTGATTTTTCTTGCTGTAGATTTTGAGAGAATGGGACAAGTATTTTCTTGCATATCCTCCCTCTGCACTTTGGGGCACATAAAATTTCCCTACATTTTTGTTTGAGATTCAACAACATGATTGGAGAAGGAATTTCCTGCTAGCATTCAGGTTGTTTTGCAATTTGATTTTGTTTTCATTAATGGATAGAACTATAGATGGTGCCAAGCATCCTTAGTAGGGTTTTTGGCAAGGGTTCTCTACTTTAAATTTTAGTATCTCATGGTTGTGAAGTCACTGAGCTGAGATTTTGTGGTTTCCATATGGATTTGTGTGTGTGATTGTCCTTGCACACCTTATCAATAATTTGTGAGGTATGCCTCTTTGGTTTCTTTCATCCAGGATGACACTGCTCCCTTTTGCATTTTTCCTGAGAAATTGTAAAGGGAAGGTTAATCTGCCAGTCATGTCCTATTCCATTGTATCATGGCCTGAGATTTTGTATAGGGAAGTTAATCTATTCTGCATCTGTCAGGGTTCTCCCCTATTTTCTTAGGGATTTGTGGTTCTTGGTGATTTTTTGTTTTAGCTGTTGTGTTAAGGATATTCACCCATGTTTAGTGACACTTTATTTGTTGTCTTTTTTTTTCTTGTAATGTGCTCTCTATAATCAAAAGATTCTCTATTTTAATGGAATAATGAAGCATATTTCCAAAAACAATTCTATAACCTATTAAAGAAAGGAGTAAATCTCATGTACATAGAGAATTCAACACTAAATAAGATAATCTTTCTAAAGAAGATTTGTTGTTTTAGGAGGGAATTTTATCTGAGCATAAATTCAGAGGGACCCTCTCTTCATCTACGAAAAAGTCTCTTTAATAAATATCAGAAGATGCCAGTACTGAAAAGTTTGGTCTAAAATATCTAGTTATGTTTTGTATTAATCATAAGGTATAGGGATGAATTGAGTTATGGTTTTGATGAATGAAATGTCAAGGTTTCCTTTTTTGGAGCCATGGAAGAGTATACTTCCGTATACTTAATAGGGCATTACAGAGACTGAAGAGTCTGTCTTTTTTTCTCTATGTTTCATCGAGTCTGTACAATATAGCTTGAATTATATTCTTATTTCAAACTCTGAAATATTGAATATAAATATTTTTTCTTGGAAGAGAAAAATAGAGGAATGGAACAACACCTAAGGAGGGTCAATTGGGAAAAGGATCAATTAGATTCTTAAAGTCACTGCAACCAATTAAGAATAGATCAGAAACAACACTATCGCAAATATATTGAACAGAGTTTAGAAACAACATCATATGCATTTTCCCAAAAATAAAATATTGATCAAAAAAGTGAGTGAAGAGAAGAGTCAATATGAGAACAATCCAGCAAATGCTACTAATTTTGATAGAACTGAACAAGAAACAAAAAACAAAAAAAAATGTATGTGAAGGTGTCTGAGACCAACAATACCAGAATCTTCACAACTCAATTATTATAGTTTGTAACAGAACCTTAGACTGAAGAGATGAGATTATCATTGACATGGAAGGACCCCCAGCTCAATAATAAATGATCCCAACACAAAAAAATCATCCCAGCCAGCTTGAAGCTCCAGGTTCCTCTTCTGAATCCAATTAAGCAGAGGCGTACTGGAGAAACTTTGTCACAATGCCTTCATGCTTGGTCCCCCTCCAATGCATTTTCGTCCAGCCTGCAGACGTAGATACAAAATAAGGCCCATGCTTGTAGCAATGCACAACAAACCCCAAAACTAAAGAACACATAAAGAGTCATGGATAATGTAATCTCTACATTTAATGAAACCTTCAATGAAAAAAGATAGGGTTAGGTTATTAACCCTTATCTAATGAGGAGTTGTTCCTTAACAATACTTCGAAAAAGAGTGCTGAAAAATTCTGATAAGGTATTTGCACCAATGAAGATCCATATGATTTAAAAGCCTACATTGATGATCTGGAGAGAGTGAGGGCATGGAATCACATTGATTCCTATTGAAATGAAATCAAAGCCAGATGTTAAATTTTTCATCATTAAGCTAGCATAACATTATGTTAGGATCTTTACTGAGAGAATAACATGCACAGCAATAAAACATAAGTACAACACAAGAGACATTGAACACAGTGTTTATCCTTGGGGAAACCATAAATGGTGAAAACCCTGCAACTTCCTTAGAGATAGAATCAACACCAAAATAGAAAATCCCCAAAACAGTAAGTGATCTCTCGACCACAATAGTCTCTCTCTCTCACACTAAGAGAGCTTCTCCTCTCTCACTCATGCACCCCAATGAGTGAGTGTGAGTGTTGCAAGTGAGATAAATAGAGAGGCTCACTCTCTATTTATATTCTTCTATTCACTTGAAGTGCACTCCAACATGTCAGCCTCACTTAACAATTACTTACTAGAGCCGACATCTCTAGGAGTGTCTAATAACCCTAGTGCCCCACCCCTTGTGGGGACTTTTCCTCCTCCGACCAATAGGAGGGTAACACAATGGTGGGGACTATTGCTCTGGCCTAAAATGACTCACCTAGGGTTGACTTCACTAGGATAGTCTAATAACCCAAGGGCCCCACAACTGTGGGGACTTTAACCCTTGACCAATAGGAAGGTTACCCACAATGACTTGACATGAATTTCTCATTATAGAACTTCCTGGGATAAAAATCGGGGTATGACATGACTCAAATACATTACAATACATCCCAGAATAAAAATCGGGTTACAATACATAATAAATATGGATGAATACATTCTGAAGTTACAAATACATCAACACTCCCTCTTAACTAGGAAGGTATTCTCTCGACACAATTTATTAGCACAAGTCTTCTTTTCTGTATCATCTGAATCATCATCAACTTTTTGTCATCTTCATCTTCAAGTCATCTTCATCTTTATTCATCTTTCATCTGGATCTGAATCATCACTCAATCTAGATCATCGTCACTAGATCATACTCGATCTGGAACATCGATACTGGATCATACTCGATCTGGAACATCGTCACTAGATCATACTCGATCTGGAACATCATCACTGGATCTGGATCACCATCACTGAATCTAGATCAACACTCGATCTGGATCATCATCATCACTAGATATAGATCATCACTCGATCTAGATCATCACTGGATATCATCATTGGATCTGGATCGTCACTTGATCTGGATCATCTCTGGGCATCATCACTGGAGCTGGATCATCACTTGATCTAAATCATCTCTGGGCATCATCACTGGATATGGATCATCACTTCTGGATCATCATCACTGGATCTGGATCATCATCACTGGATCTGGATCATCACTGGGCATCATCGCAGGTGCTATCTCTTGATTCTTCTTGTCATAGGAACCTCTACAGAGCCAGTCCTTTTTAATACTGGATGTATCATCTCATAGCTGGTCCTTTTTCATACCAGATGAGGGAGCTACTCAGAGCTAGTCCTTTTTCATACTAGATGAGCCTTCCCAGAGCTATTCCTTTTTCATACTAGGTAGGGCATCACAGAGCTGGTCCTTTTTTCATACCAGATGAGGCATCACACAGCTAGTCCTTTTTCATACCAGATGTGGTAGCTACTCAGAGCTAGTCCTTTTTCATACTAGATGAGCCTTCCCAGAGGTAGTCCTTTTTCATACTAGGTAGGGCATCATAGAGTTGGTCCTTTTTCATACCAGATGAGGCATCATAGAGCTGGTCCTTTTTCATACCAGATGTTGCAGCTACTCAGAGCTATTCCTTTTTCATACTAGATGAGCCTCCATAGAGCCAGCCCTTTTTCATGCTGGATGTGGAATCCACATATACCTGACAATGGAAGGAACAAATCCTCTCACCATGTCCCAGCCCTTATATCTGACCATGGAAGGAACCAATCCTCTCACCATGTCGGAATGGCATAACACTTACATCTGACCATGGAAGGAACCAATCCTCTCACCATATTAGAAGGGAACATGAAATCATCACTTCCCTTTGGAGGGAATTTCGATCTGGAGAACACCAAGATTCTCCCTGAAGTACTCAAACTTCACTCTCGCCATTTCTAGCATAGAATCACATCAGGGATGATTACGTCCAAGGATAACCTGTGAGCTTAGCTAGGACCAATTACATCCAAGGACAACCTACAGGACCATTTACGTCTAAGCAACCTACGAGCTTCACCAGGATTTATGCTCAGACAACTTGTCTCCCAGCTATGCTAGAACTCCCTCTTTCCAGAGATCTTGATTTGTATCACAAATTGGATCTTCACTACTCCTCTCTGCATCATACCAAAAATGCAAGTCAGATCAATCAAATCAAATAGTCTTTTTTTCAAAAGAAACATACTACCTCCCAAATCACAAGTGGCAACATCTTTTGCCTTGGATGTACTCAACGCCATGCAGGACTCCATCCTGTCCAACCAAGAGATCACACCTGATCTCATATTGAAGTAGAACCTTGAAGTGCTCTTCCTATCAATGGCATTTCCTTCCCAATACGAATCCGCATAGCCCTCTAGGTTAATATTCTGATTCGTGTCATACTTGAGCCCATACTCAACTGTACCATTCAGGTACCTCAATGCATGTTTTGAAACCATCAAGTGAACATGTCTCAATGTGTTCACAGCATAGCAAATATCACGTCTCGTATCTATCGGGTACATCAAGGAACAAATCATCTGATGATACATCGTGGCATCAACTGAATCTGATGAAGCAACACTCAATAGCTTTAGGTTTGATGCCATAGGTGTGGTCATGCAGTCCATCATCCTAAACCTCTTTAGGATCTCTACTACATACTTCCCTTGTCCACACCTCCATGCCTAGTGCATGGACACATAACAGAAGCATCACTGGTGTTTCACCTTCAACCTTAAAGCAAAGGTTGGAATCCACTTTACTCTCAGTAAATCCTAGAGTCACCAATAATCTATCCATCCTGTTGTACCATGTCGAACCTTAGGATCTTCTACAGTCATTCCCTTTGAAGCATCATACTCCCTCTATCTTCCGTACTCTATGCACTGAAACATTCTATACCAGAGTGACAAGTAGCTTCCTATGCTACTAATATTCTATGTATTCATCTAGGATCACTTGATACCAAGATCCTCTATCTTGATCTGTGAGCTTGTCATCCTTTATCCACCTTGTAGCAAAGGTTCATATCTTCATCAAGCTCCTCATGTATGTGTTATCGCATGGGTGTCTTCTGAGCACGTACACGACCTTCTTTCATTTGCACACATGATTCTACCTATCATGTGTCTTCACTTGCAATGGCTGCAAATGTCTCTTCATATTCTATGCCTTCTTTTCATGAGAAGCCTCATGCTATGAATCTTGCCTTGTATCCCACGATGTTTCCATGTACTGCATGATGGAACCACAAACTTCCCTTCATGTATCGATATTGCATCCTAGACATCATTCTTCCTAAACTGATCTTCTCTTTGTTCTTGGAATGTTCTGCATCAATGATGTCACTGTATTAGTCATATTATTTTTCATTTTGAAATGTCGTCACTTGTTATTTGGAACAAGTCTCATTCTTATTTGTTTGCAGGCAATTATGTATGCGATCTTTCCTACAATTCAAACACATTTTTATGGTTAGAAAAATTTCATAAGGAATGTTCATACTGGAAAATTATTATGCATAAATATATGATCATGCAACTACTTTATCCAATACAACATTCATCCATATTTCACTGAAACTTTCTAGATGCCTTCCATCTCTACCAGGACAACATTGAGATTGTGCACTAATCCAATATGTCAGCAAAGAGGTTTCATTCTAGATAAGTATTAATGGAGAGTTGTATAGAACCATGAGCTACTTACCCATCACATGCATATTAGTAGTATATTGTCATTAATGCAAACATCCTATCATGCATAATACATCAATTGAATATAACAAATGCATAACAAAACAATATCATGAAATGAAAATTGAATACTTATCTTTATTTGTTTCGTGGGTAGGCTCCTTCTTGAGCCTTCGGCTTCATCGTCTTCTTCATTCATAATAGCATCGCTTCTTATCCAAATGCTAGGATGGATAAGAATTTCTTCAAGAGTTGAGATATTCATATTCCCCATCGATTGAGGGATCTTCTTTGGATGGTGATAGCTTGATCTTTAGTTTCTTCCATCTTCTCTTCTCTTCTTATGAGTCAAGCTTCTTCTTCTTCTCGGAGTCTACTGAAAGTAATCACTTCCTTCTGGCACACATTCCTCACATGAATGAATCCCATGATCCTGGGAGGCCATTCAAGGTGGCCATCACCGCTTCTACATTCTTCACTTACCGCTTCAAGTTGTTCTTTGATTTGAGAGACCCTTGTAAAGTATGACTGCATGGTCTATGCATTTTGGATCTTCACTTCCTTCAACTATTTTCTCAAAGTCATTATCTGATTTATGTTCTTCCCTTGAAATAGCTTGGCCAAGGAATCAAACATCTTTAATTTCTTTGGGTAGACACTTGTAGTACAAGTTGATTCATGACTAAATCAGTAATGATCGTCTTAGCCTTGACCAAGTTCTTCTTGTGAAATGCTTCTAACCGCATCTCCCTCTAAAACTGGAACCTCTATACTCATGTAGGTGTCCAATCCATTTTCTTCAGAGAGATCAAATACTTCTATGCTTGGAAATTGTCAACTTCACCAAGCTTATCATCAAGCTGACCTGATATATCACTTTGAAATGAGAACCTCAAATGAAAAAAACAAAGGATTAGATCTTACCGATTTGAGGTGTCCGTCCTCATTTCGGAGTTGGCCGATCTAGGGTTTATCACGGAAACCCTAATTTTCAAAACTTAGAATATTTTATATCTGATTGGATAGACAGATAGATATCTTCAAATGGAGCTGTCCAATGTACTCCTTTTCAGAAAACAGTGGAGGG
Organism: Pseudotsuga menziesii; assembly: GCA_001517045.1. NCBI lineage: Eukaryota > Viridiplantae > Streptophyta > Pinopsida > Pinales > Pinaceae > Pseudotsuga > Pseudotsuga menziesii. The sequence goes on along the minus strand of LPNX010147986.1, from coordinate 139,748 downwards.
AAGCTCCCGGAATAGGAAGCCCTAGTTTTCCAATTTCTTCTGCAGAAATTCTTGTTACTATTTCTATGATATCTCTGAAATTACTAATCCTCAATGTATAAAATTTCTCACTGAGGTAACCTTGCCTGTCCTTGATCTAACACTTCAGGTTTCATCAAAATTGGTTTCACCATTTTGGATTTATGATCCTTTTCCCAAGGTGATCTTTTATAGGACTGTTTAGAATAGCGATGTTGTACGGAATTCCACGTGTCACTGGTTGATCTTATGAGTCTGATATTTGGACCAATAAAATTAAATTCCATGCCCTTTTTGAGATATCTTTAGGAATTCCATTTGGACCTCTTTATCCCAAGATATTGCAATTCTCCCCAGGTGTCCTGTTTATGGATGATTTCTTGAAGAGGATGGAACCCTAACTTTGAGAGATCATATATCCTAGAATACAGCAAATTGAAGGCTGAATTTTGGATACAGTGTTCTTCAATATCTTATATTCATCCCCTACGTTTTTCAGAGATTGATACTTCGCCAATATTGGGATATAGCAAATGTACCAAAACTTAGAAGTTTTAGTATTTAGGGTTTTTCTAGCTCGGGGTCAAATTAGGGTTTGACTTTTTGAGAGTTTCACCCAACCAAATTTCTTGATCTAGGTCTCTAAACTTTGGTTTTTATTAGGAGAAAAATCCTATGGTGTTCTCACTCAAAAATTATTCTTCTATAGAAATCCCTAAGTTCCGCATTGAAAACTGAAAATGCTTGGAATCGAATTCTGCTTCGACAGAAAGATGCGCCCTTCAATGGAGAGTCAACCTAGTATACTTTTGCTAATGGATTGTGGAGAAATACCCAAAAATTAAGAATCCCTAGCTTCTACAACTACACAATGTATTCTTTGTAGGTTAGCTCTGATACCATGTTAGATTTTTCATCATTAAGCTAGCATAACATTATGTTAGAATCTTTACTAAGAGAATAACATGCACAACAATAAAACATAAGCACAACACAAGAGACAATGAACACAGTGTTTATCTTCAGGGAAACCATAAATGGTGAAAACCCCGTAACTTCCTTAGAGATAGAATCAACACCAAAATAGAAAATCCCCAAAATAGTAAGTGATCTCCCGATAGCAGCAGTCTCTCTCTCTCACATTGAGAGAGCTTCTCCTCTCTCACTCATGCACCCCAATGAGTGAGCGTGAGTGTTGCAAGTGAGATAAATAGAGAGGCTCACTCTCTATTTATATTCTTTTGTTCACTTGAAGTGCACTCCAACATGTAAGCCTCACTTAACAATTACTTACTAGAGCCGACATCTCTAGGAGTGTCTAATAACCCTAGTGCCCCACCACTTGTGGGGACTTTTCCTCCTCTGACCAATAGGAGGGTAACACAATGGTGGGGACTATTTCCCCGACTTACAATGACTCACCTAGGGTAGACTTCACTAGGATAGTCTAATAACCCAAGGGCCCCACAACTGTGGCGACTTTAACCCTTGACCAATAGGAAGGTTACCCACAATGAATTGACATGAATTTCTCATTATAGAAACTTCACAGGATAAACATCGAGGTATGACATGACTCAAATACATTTCAATACATCCTGGAATAAACATTGGGTTACAATACATAATAAATACAGATGCATACATTCCGAAGTTACAAATACATCAACACCAGACACATAGCCCAACATAACATGGTCAGGACAGGATTTAGTAATACAATACCTTTAGTTGTAGGGGGGCCCATCATCATCTAAATTTGCATTCTTTGCTTGCAAAGCTCAAAATAGCAGACACAAGAGGAGAGGGGGCCCTCATCATTTCCATGTATATCATAGTTTAGCTCACAAAACTACTTGAATCCATGCATAATAAATCACCCTTCTTCTTAATTCCCAATTTGCATTAAAGTAAGAAACTATGTTTAAAAAAGGAGGTGTACCTCAATCTAAGAAGCTCTGTCACATCGTCCTCTCATCCCATGTCTGCACGACAACTACAACACAAAAAACATTAGACAGAGCCTTTACTTCTATTTCAAAAATCTTAGCCCAGAACGCTATTTGGGTGCACGGTAACATTCTGTGATACACTCCTAAAATAAATTGACAACGTGAAGTCTTATATTGTCCTGTTGCCAAGACTTGTTATAGTGGCACAATTTGGGCTGTAGATTAAAAGAATTCTATCAAATGTATATCATATGATGCCATTTTTAACTCTCCACTTGGATAAATTATCCAGTCTATATTTTAAAAACATCAAAAAATCAACACTAAAAACATCAAATGAGAATATAATTTTTTTTAAAGGACACAAATATTTAAAAGAAATAAAAAAAATGCATGCATAGAAGAGTGTATTCAACTGGAAAATGTAAGACGCATTCAATAGTAAGTGCAGACCCACAACTAAACTTGTAACCTATCCATGAGGGAATCAGACAAAGATGAATGAGGACAGAGTCACTGACCTAAAAACCATAGGACAATAATATTTCCATTTAAGGTCAATATACTGGTCAGGAGGAGTAAACTTAGAACCCTCCGAAGGGAACCACATCCATATCTGAGCTTTTGGACCAAAATTAGCAAGGAAAATATCATGTGTTGGCTCTGCTGTTATCCTTCCCATTGTATACTTGCACAAGTACAGTATGTCAAAAGGAGAAACTGAAAGAAATAATTTGGACAAACTTCAAAATAACACTCATTTGTTTTAATCACTCAGAAAAAGCACTATGTTGTAAACATCCATTAATCAACTAGACCTGATTACTACTATAGCACATTAAAGTGAATTTAAGAATTCACTTTAATTTTTATGTTTTAACCTATAATTTAAAAATTCATTACTCTGAGAAGAGGGAATGATCAATTAAGTACTTCAATTGAGATGCTATAATTCAAAAATTTTAAAATTACAGGCTCATGGCTCATTAGTCACATTGAAATATTTCAATAAAATAAATTGTGTTTGCTTCTAATTTATTTCTATGTAAATTTTTTATTCATGGCCATTTTTAGTATTTACCAAACTAGCAGTGTTGGGAACAGTTTTGAGTGTCTTGGGTACATGTGCATACACTATAATTAACTTGTAATGCCTTTGAATTATTCCATTTAGACACTGAGCATTTTTAAAAGGTCTCTACAACATCTTGCTAATTTGAGGAGCTCTATATATAGCTATAGTGAACCTAATTCATACTTTACAATCAATATCAGTTACAAACTTTCATGTTATGCAGCCAAGGTTTCTACTCATTTGGTGACAAATTCAAAATTCAATTTCGAAAGTGCATTTGAAAGGCAGGCTGTAGACATCCTTGACAGGTTTGGTCCATATAAATTAGCATTCTAGGACAAACTCTTTTCTTCATGTGGCCATTAAGGGAAGGTGTTAAGAGTTGTTTTCTTATAATGCCCATACACTTTAGTAATAAAGTGGCATGTCGTGGCCCATAATTTATGTTGAGTCATTAATGGGTTAGGTCATATTTAAGTTTTTAATTAATAAAGTGGATGTATGGGATTTTAGCATGAGACATAGTTTCCACTATATGTATTGACATCCACCATATTGAATGATGTGAATCAAGTATAACTTTCTCTCTATTATTATATTATGGTTGGCATTCATTGTCTGCATACTTGTGTATTTTTTTCTGACAGTTTTCCTTTAACTCAACAACATCATGAATGCATTATTGTAGTGGTTTGCAGTTTTTCCAAAATGGAAATCTTCATTCCTTTTAACAAGGCACTTGGAGAACCAAGCATCGCTGATTTTTTTTTCCATCATGCTTAGCTATATTTTTATCTGACTGTATCATTCATCTCTAATTCAATCAATTTTGGCAGACTTTGTGAAAACTTATGGGTTGTCAACTCCAATTTTATACTTCTTTTCATCTACAAACAGATGGCAAAACAGAAGTTGATAACAGAAGACCATAACATACCCTCAAGGTCTATCACCAATCTAAGAAGTAATGCAATTTTATGTTTACTTGATCTAAAATAGTTATAACAGGGCACTTAAGCCAATGGTCACTCTCCTTTTGAGGTACATTATGGGTTTTCGATTCTAATTTTCTACTTTTTTTCATCTACAAATAGATGGTAAAACAGAAGTTGATAACAAAAGACCATAAAATATCCTCAGGCCCCAGGGTCTATCACTAATCTAAGAAGCAGTGCAATTTTATGTTTACTTGGTCGAAAACAGTTATAATAGGGCCATCAACAACTACCAAATTAAGAATAAAGCATACAACAAATAAACCAAAATTTTGAATTGATTTGAAGAAAAATATTTAAAAAAATTGTAATTAGAATCAAAAGGTGAATTTTCAGTACTAAATTAACCATATTTTGATCTTAAATATTTTAATTGATTTAACAAATTTATCTTGTTGAGTGAAAATGAACAACAAAAATATAATACGGATACAAATAGCCATCCCTTTATACCCAGTCTTAAAATGATAAAGGCACTTGTAGCAAATTGGTTCATGTGTTTTCCTCAAATCCAAATCTACTCCCTCCAATGACAGTAGGACTTGTAGAAAATCTAGATCTGAGATGTTCTATAACTGTCATGCCCAACAAGAAAACCTATTTCAGAAGTGATCCTTCTATAATTCATATGTTTAAATTGGATAACCATAATCTAAGCCATTAAATCAAAACTTCCATAACTTGGATCATATTCAACAGGTACATATTGATGGTCTAATTATACAACCCAATATTGCTTGGATGGATCAAATAAAGAAACCCCATGTGATGTGATTGAATTTATGATGTTAATTCCAGAAGACAATTTATGATCTGCATTGGGACATGCTTGTCCATGGCGTTCATTTGGAGACTCTGGTCCTAAGTCTAAATTCATGAATCCACATATAATCACATAAAATTACTAATTTGTACCATTCATAGATTCCATCGACGCTGCATCACATTTGTACTATGTAAGGATAGTCAAATGAATAATGTACCTACAATATTACTAATATGCAAATGAACAAATATCAAGGTTACAACTTACAAGGATACAGACAATTTGAAATTGAAAAAAATTAAAAATATATTAACCATAGAACTATGATTTCTAAATTTAATTAGATGATAACTTACCGTTACACAATTGGAAAGAATACATAGGATGGACAATACAATCATAAAAGAGCCATGAAAATAAATAGATTATTCCTATGGGAGAATTTTTTTTAAACCTACACAAGAGTATGAAAATTGAAGCATAAGAGTGTATCTTCCTATCAAAAAAAGAAAAATGAACTCCATGCATCGAAGTCCTACCATTTCAACTTTTTTATTAAAAAATCCACGGTCTTAGGTATGCTAGATTTCAACTATGATGAATTGTTATGATGAACCATGAGCCACATGCCATAATGAAACTCGTAAATACTAGTAGCTAGCAAAGGCTCCACAACTCCATCAATAAACACTTTTAATGTAAACCATGCCACACTTTTAATATTACCCATTCCATATCACCAAACACCATAAACTAAAAATTGTGTATCTGTATTTTGTATCATTGATACCAATAAAAAAAGATTCCCCAACTCTGCGAAACTTTATCATACCTACCGATCACATTTCCAATCCAAGCATAGGAAACTTGTATAATAGTTCCCTAGAATTAAGTCATATCTATCTGATATTTTCATAGTCCACAAAGCTTATTTCTTACAATGAAAAGTTCCTTTTGGAAATACTTGTAATAAAACAAATTTCAAAGAATTTAAATTCTTATGACTTCAACAACATGGGAACATAAGGAAAAATGTGAATTAAACAAAAAGTCTTCAAGTATGAAATAAGAAACATCATCAAAATGCATACAATAAGTAGACTTATCCCTAAACAGATTAGTCACTTCAAATGATTCAAAACGTTTTCAGTAAGATGAAGTTCAGCCTTATTTTGTCACAATGGAAAGTACATGTTTAGAAAACAAGTACTATGTAGGATCCGACAGTGTTTATGATGAAGCTTATTTGCCTACTTAATTTTCTTATATTAAGGGTGGAAGTAAGAATTCACGATCTTCTCATATTCAGAACAGTATATGCCATATAGTAATGAGAAGAGAGATACTAAAGTAGTAGTTATTCTTTCCTTGTGTGACTCCAGCCAATTGCAAATTTAACAACTATGTGCTCCAATACTTGAACAATGTGACAAAGAAAGAGTAATCAATAAGAGAACACCAAGATCCACAACTGAGAAGATATTGACTCTGTAGTGAACTCTCCCTAGGAGATTAAAGTATAGATTTATTAGAGGATCAAATGAGGAAAATCATTAGGCATTCTAGAGGAACGAGGGTGAGATAATATCTTACTTGGAAGCCAATAAAATAATAAAATGAATTTTAACATTTAATTTCCTGCCCTATGCTTCTGAAAACACTGCCTTCCAAATATGCAGAAGGATAGACAATGACTCAAAGAAACTGACCTTCGATATTTGTTAGTCATATAACACCAGGTTAATCCTATAGGTATAAAGTGTTGATGTTTTCTTCATTGGTTTCAAAATAGAGTTATGAGCTCCCAACAAGCTGAGGTTATCATTTAAGTGTTAAGTCCAGAATATAGCGCTATATACTTCAATTTATTAACCTTTATCAGATTTGCAACAGGAATATAGGCACACTCTCAATCCTTTTATTAATGAACAATTCCATGGGCCTATAGGTTAGTTATTGAGGGTGATTTCTTTCAAGATATACAAAACAAAGCATGAGTTCCCTCAGATATGTAGATTATCTTTGAACATATCACTTGAAAGATAATCTAGGTTGATGCCACATACTGCATTTACATTGCATGTCTTAGATGACCTTCCATTCTATTACTTATGAGGTAAATGATTGTGAATACCACCTTGTTTCAAAGTAAGCTAAATGGTAAACTATTTTTTGTGAGTATTCAACAATGGAGTTTTTCTGAAATCACAATTTTCAATCTTCAAATTGCAATATTGATTCCAGAAATGAACATTTATGCAATCAGTGGAAACCCAAACCTTAACATCCAGACATTCAAAATAGTCATAAATTAATGCAAATATGGGGGATTTTTACTTTGGAAAAACATAAACATCTCATGATCAACAGATATGTTGAACATCTCATCAACTCATGTGTAAAAGTAGAGAACCTCATAAGTCTTTGAAAAAATGAGATCTTTGGTGATGATGGCGTGGAGCATTGTAGGTTTTTAAATGACCTCTATGCCTAAGAAATCCCCAAATTAGAGTGGGGTTGAGCGATAATTCAACAACTGCACCATAAATGAAAGCCTACAATGTGAAATAAATCCATACAAAAGGCACAAAATGTGCTCAACGCATGCAATTGGTGAGAGTTACTGATGTTCTCTCTATTAATGTGAAGTAACAATTGAAAAGAGAAAGATGTTGACATTGACTACTAAGAAAACTGGCCAATATGTGTGAACTAGACAAATGCACCATAGATTTGTTTCAATGACATTTAAAGGAAATTAAGTGTAAATCCATGTAAGGATTGTAGTGTTGATGGGTAGTTGATGGAGTTTTTAACTATAATCCTTCAACAAAAATGTGTCGACCAACATTTCAAACAAAGATGAAAGGAAATAGTGTGATAATCTAACACATATTTAGATGTACATGAGATATAACTTGAAAAACAAATAAACATAAATAAGATTTGTTAACACCACATATTTGTAGAAAATTTATAATTTGTTTTTTGATTAAGAGAAAAAGAGTTAAAGGCATAAGAAATAGAAAAAGGAAAAGGATTACTGGAATTTCTTTCAAGATATACAAAATAGGGTATGATTACTAGTTATAACCTGAAAAGTGTAAACATTAGTATTTGCACATTATTTAATATTGATACAAGTTGTAAGTAGCTCAACTTAGATATTAGGTGTAAATAGTTTACCCTGTAAATATTAAAATGTAATATTTTGTACATGGAATGTTGTAGTATCTGACACTAGAAATGTAATTTCTTGGCCGTTTCTCATAATAGCTTTCTGTGGTACCTTCACTGAGAGCTCCACGTAATGAGTTGGATGCTTATGCCCATAAATGTTGAAATTTCTTGATTCATAGCTTACTCATCTTCCCTATTGCATTAGCACTCCCCAAAATATATAGATTATATTTCAATATATCACTAGAGATTGAGGTTTTTCTTGGTTAATAGTCCATTCATATGCATATTTAATTCACCAACTAATACTTCACAAGAAATGACCTACATTACTCATTACTAAACTGTAAAAGGTCAACCTCGCCTCAAGATGATATTGTTCTACTATAGAATAGAGATTGAATAGGGCTAGAGGTGTCAACGTTTTGGTTGAACTGTGCCAAGTATTGAGAGAATTATCCCTTGAATAGGATTTCACAAGCATTAATCAAAATTTATAAAAAGGAATTTACTTTAGAGGTAGGTATGGATAGATGAAGTACTTATATAGAAGGTAGAATCAAGGAAATCCAAAAAGAAGACTATGTATGAGTCATGACTTACCTTGGAGATAGATTTGAAAACTTGATATACAACTTTAAAACTCACTCTGCAATTCACTCAATGGAAGCATAAAAAATCCTGCAAGTGTAATTTGACGCCATGGATTGCATATTTAACTCACTCTGGAATTTTCCTGGAAGCATAACAAAGTCGACAAGTGTAATCTGATGCCATGAATTACATATTTATGGATTATGATTATGGAATCACAGATATACAAATTAGGGTTCAACTACAGTTTCAAGATTCTCTCTCCAATTTGCCTTTGAAACCAAAAGAATTTGACACAAGCTGAATTTCTCCCTCCAATTTCTCGTGAAATTCACACATTCTACAGAATTCGACGCATTTTTTCGTCCATTATACAAAATTTCGTATATGTTCTTTGTTTCTCCATTGTTTCTCTGGTCATGGATAAATTTTCATACATTTTAACCAAAATATTTCCCTTCCCACCAAAATATCTTCGATCCCCTGCTTTCATTGAAAAGAAATCATTGCAGTCACGGTTAATTTTCCTCCATATTTTAGGGCTAAACAAAATATCTCCATTCCTCTGAAAAAAATCCTTGTAATCCTACGAATTTTCCTCCATATATGCATTCCCCTCATTGAAAAAAATCATCCATGCTACAAATTTTCCTCCAAAAGAAATCATCCTATGAATTTTCATCCATTTTTAGGGCTAATCCTTCATTTTCTTCTAATTCAATGGCGGAAAATTTTTAGGGCTAAACTTCCATTTTCATTAGAAATATCTATGTATTCTCCAACAATATCTATATATTCTCGTACTTAAAAACTACATTTACTTATAAAAATATTACAAATTATTAAGTATCAAATTAAACGATAATCTTATTATATTATATGATTTTTTAAACTTCTGTATAGTTTAAATTTTTATATATTTATTAAAAAAAGTATATATATATATAACTCAAAAAATAATAATTAAGGTGGCTTATGAATATATTTACAACAAATTATTAAACATAATTTTTTATATATTTATTAAAAATGTATATATATATATGTAACTGAAAAAATAATAATTAAGGTTACTTATAAATATATTAACAACATATTATTAAACATAAAACATAGTTATAATATTATTATTTGATTTTTTATTTGTTATAGTTTACATTTTTTTTATATTATATTTATTATATATATAATTCAAAAATCAATATTATATTATATATAATTCAAAAGTCAATATTATATAAAAGAAACTATTTTATATATTAATATTATATAAATGCAGCTATTATATATAGTTTTTTTTAGTTTAAATATATATATGATTCACACACATAAATCACACACTACCTGGAAACCCTCTTTTTCAGGATTAATCCTTCATCTTTTAGTATTATAAGTTGGGCAATTACTTCTATGTTTTCAATCACTATTTTACTATGTAAAATAAATCCCATGGGAATCAAACATTGACCAATAGTTGATTCCCAAAAGAGTGATCGAAAACATAGAGATAAATACCCAACTTATTAATTCCAAAAGATGGGTGATTAATGCTCGAAAGGAGGGTTTCCACTTAGTGTGTGTGTGTGATTTTTTTGTGTGAATTGTGTGTGTGTGTATATATATATATATATTATAAAAAAACCTATATATAATAGCTGCATTTATATAATATTGATACATATAATGGCTGCTATTATATAATATTGACTTTTGAATTATATATATAATAGCTACTTTTATATAATATTGACTTTTGAATGATATAAAAGTCAATATTGTATAAAAGCAACTATTATATATATCAATATTATATAAAAGCAGCTATTATATATAGTTTAAATATATACACAATTCACACATAGAAATCACACACTAGGTGAAAATCCTCCTTTCTAGGAGTGATCACCCATCTTTTAGTATTATAAGTTGGGAATTTACCTCTATGTTTTCAATCACTCTTTTACGATGTAAAATAAATCCCATGAGAATCAAACATTAGTCAATAGTGTAGCGTAATGCTGGAAGATTTGATAGGGGCCATAAGTAAGTAATTGTTTTTTTCCTTGGGAGATGTCTTCTTATAAGGCCAAAGATGTAAAAACATTCAATCCACTTCTTCAAAGTAGCACTATGAGCATTATGGAAATTCTTGTTGCTTCATTCCATTTTAAACCAAGACCAAAATTCCCTTAAGAGTACAAATAAAGTTAGATTTTGTGTTAAGATTGATATCCACTTATTGTGCCTTGGATGTTGTTGGTAAAAATGAGGGTATGGATGGGGGGGGGTTGTCCAAAACAAACTTGTAGGGTGACATTTTGGTAGCACCATGATAGGTGGTATTCTACTACCTTTCTGCAAGGGGGGTGCGGGGGGTGTGTGGGGGCTGTGGGTGGGGTAACTACTAAACCCAATGGGCATATCATTCAATGTAAAATCCCAATGGCTAACAATATTTTTATGGTCAACACCTCACAATATCTATTATTTGTTATTAACTCCAATATCTCAAGTCATGCAGTATCCAGAAGTATTATGACACACATCATCATTGTGGACATCGACGTTGTCATCATCATCATCATCAATGCCATATGGTACACCAACACCATCTTGATCATCATCCTCATTATCAACATCATCGTCCACATTAAGTACATCATCAACAAAATCATCATCGTCATTGTCATTACGGTCACTCATATGCCATTAGTGTTCTTAATCACTCATTGTCATTAGGATTCATGTCATGTAATTGTTAAGGTCATTTATATGTCATTACAGTCATTTCAATGATAATAGAGTCATTTAGATGTCGTTACAGACATTTAGGTTCCATTAGAATCAATTAGGATCCAAAAGTGCTACCACATGCATATTCATCGTTGACATCCACATCCATTTCCAAGCTGGGAAATCTATTCTACTGTCGAACGATATAGTCATATACAAACTGAATATGTGTATAGTCTTGTTAAGGGAAAATTTTAGCTAGGGGAGTCAACAAAACCAAGATTGTAATCAAATCAAATTTCAATCATTATCTCATTATAAGTTGTTCAAGATACAAGTCACTTATCAAGATTGTTGAATATGATTTTTAGTTGCGAGGACACCCTACACTCTTCTTCATTGGTCCATGTTCAAGGATGGCTTAAGGAATATGTGGGAAAATGGAAATTCAATTTTATTACATCAAAAAGTAAGACATCTGCATAATTGAATTAAAAGAGTATCTCCCAAACATATCCCATAGGAAAAATCATCCAACGTACAGTATATGTAGATCCTATGGTGGGAACTATCTCCACAATTGACCACGGTGAAGACACCATTGGCCATTGGATATGCAACCAGCCCATGCTGGATAATCTACTCTACTGCCAAATGTTACAGTCGGATACAAACTGAATTTTGTATAGCCCTTTTTAGGAAAAAATTTAGCTAGTAGAGTCAACAAAAAAAAATCCTTGTAATCAAATCAAATACCAGTCATTTTCTACTTATAAGTTGTCAAAGATATAAATCTTTTCTCCATGTGTTGAGAGGACCTAGGTTTAAATGAAAAACATAGACACTTATTCATTTGTCCATGTTCTAGGATGGCTTGGGGAATATATGGAGATCTCATTGACTATTAAATCACTACCATGAACAAGTAAGAAAATGGACATTCCTTTTTGTTACTTGAAACTGGAAAGGATTTTTCACAATTGAATGTAAAGTATATCTCCCAGAAAATTGCCATAGGAGGAAATCATCCAACCTGCAATGTATGCATAGCATACATTGGATGTTATCTCCACGAAGGTAAATACTTTGTTGACTTTTCTTGTTGGATATGCAACCGACCCAAGGTCAGAAAATGTTATAGTCCAATATAAATTGAACATGTAAAAATGTTAGCTAGTAGAGTCAACAATAACAATCTTGCAGTTAAATCAAATCAAATCTCAATCATTATCTAGAAGATGAAGCTTGGAAATAGAGCATGTTCTAGAAGATGAAGGATTCTTGCAAGGTTGAACACAAAATCCACATGTTATGGACTAAAAATTTGGATCTTCACCCTAGAACATGACTTGGGTCATGATAACCATCCTTGGTGTACTAAAACTTCAAAAGTAACACCACATATTACTCACATACCAAATATTACATACACATGGCCTATGTTGAGGCTTAATGCCCCACACATGGCATGCAATGATTAGGGATAGATTCTGTGGACTTAGAACCTGGGTTTTTGCACCAAACTATTCCCTTATCCCCAAGAAACATATCAAGTATTTTGAACCTTGAAATCACCATCCTATCAAACTAGAGGCTAAAGATGATGTATTAATGACATGTGCAATTCCCCAAGTGAGGAAACATGCCATGCGAGCCCCTCAAAAATTTATGTTAAGGCCTAGTTCCTTTCCTTTTATCCCTATACCATGGCATGGTAATCAGGATTTTCCTTGGTATGTTAACTCTCAAAATGATGGACACATCTCACTCATATGCTAAACATTTCCTATGTAGAGCATGTGTGGTTGTTTGAAGTGCTGACACATGACCCATGAGAACTAGGGGAAACTACATCAAGTTAGGCCATAGAAGTTAATCCCAAATTATGACCAAGTTGTAAAAAAAATATTCATGGTGTTATGCATCCCAAAATGGCCACCATATCCCACTCATAAGCCATAAATTCCCTCTGTAAGGCCTATGTGATGGAATTGGGCCCAACGCAGAGTTAGGGGTTGTTTATGGGTAGTTATAGGGAAATTAAGGGTAATTAGGGATTTATTAGTGATAATTTAAGGGTAATTTGTGGTCAATTATTGATAATTAAGGGTCATTTATGGGTAATTATTGGGTCATGAGATGTGGTAATTAGAAGTTGATAAGGGGTCAATTTTGGGGTAATTAGCGGTTGATTAGTGGTAATTAGGGGTCAAGTATTGGTTAAATAGGGTTAATTAATGGTAATTATGGGTCTATTGTGGGTTTAATCTTGAGCCATAACATTTTTTTTTAGACATCATGGGCCATGCATGTGGCCACAACAATCACATAGGAAATTAGTAGGAAATCTCAACCCTTGAGTGCATTATGGTGGTGATTTTGAACTTTTCCACATTCACTACAACAAATCCTGGAATTAGTGTCCCATTTAGCGTCCCTTTTTAGTGATTTTTTTTTTTTTACATTGAGTGATCAAACTAGATGCTAAATGGGACGCGTCATGGAAAAAAATTAAAGCGTCCCAAAAAACATCTTTTTTTGCTTCCTAAATAGCATCCTTTATGACGTCCAAAATATCATCTCTTTTTTTGCTTCTAGAATAGCGTCCAACTTTGCTTCCTAAACAACATCAAGGTTTGTTTCTAGAATAGCACCCAACGTTTCTTCCTAAACAACGTTGAGGTTTGCTTCCTAAATAACATCCTTCTTTGCTTCCTAGCAAGTGTCCTCTTGTGCTTCTTAAATGACACCCCCGTTAGCGCCATATTTGCATCCTTAATAGCACCATGTTAGCATCCAAATTAGCATCCATTTTTGCTAGCACTTTAGCATCCCATTTTGCACCATGTTTTACTTCCAAATGTGTACCAATTTTTGCTTCCAAATTTGCACCAATTTTTGCTTCCTTTTTTGCATCATGTTTTGCTACCAAAATGACGCCAAATATTTCCTCTATTGTTGTACCATATTTTGCTTCCTATGTAGTGCCATGTTTTGCATCCAAAGTAACGTCTTATTTTTCTACCATATCAATTCCATGTTTGGCTTCATCATTAGCGCCATGTGTTGCATCCCTTTTAATGCCTAGTTTCACATCTCTCATGTTTTGGTCACTAATTTAGTCATTTTTAGTATTTAACCGATATTATAATATCATTTGGGCATGGAGGAATCGAACCACCAACATCCTACTTGTAAGGCAGACGCTCTTCCATTGAGCTAGAACCCTTTAAGAATTTGAGAACCTAACTTGTAGCTTCCATTATAATGGTAAAAAGGATCAATACACAACTTTGAGTATCTAATGGTCGAACAAGGCAATAGAGAAAGAGGCTATTGTAATACCAGAAAGGACACTCATCAACATCAACAGTGTTGCATGTATCAGAAGATGACAATGTAATAATACCAATTTGGTTACCTAAAATCATGTTGCTTGGGCATTGTGGTTATATTAGGACTTGATAAGCCATGTGATTAGCAATACACATTAGTGCATGCACATGACCAAAGAAAAAAGCAATGTTCCACAAGTCTAGCTGGCAGCCAAATTATGACAACCTGGTTACAAATATGTAATATCTTGCACCTTATTCTAGTAGACAGACAATTCTACTGTTGGTCCTAGCTGCATGTGATTACACATGAGATACGTTATAACTTATGTACCAACATAGTTACTTGCATAAGATCAGTTCTAACAGAGGGGGGAAACAAGAGTGAAAATAAAGAGAGTGTTCCTTGAAACAGATTTTATATCATTGCAATGGATTGTGAATTGTCGATTCAAGCATTTAAAAACATGAGAATTGAGAATTAACTACATAAATGCATCTGGGAAATAGCATGAGTTCTATAAGGAAACTTAATTCCAATGTATTTAAAGATTTATAAGGCGCAACAAGAATATACCACTCACTAAATATGTTGGGGGGTGGGGGTTGAAGGTATTATGGAAGGAATTTTTAGTGGAAACAACATACACTGAGAATCTACAATATCTTCTTGAACATAAAAAATGGCAAGTACAAAAGAGTAATGTGACTGAACTAATCAAGTGGATAATGGTACTCATTATGATGAAAGGATCAAAAAGAAAGTTTAGAGAAAATACTAGTACCATTTGTAAAATACTGACCATTCCAAGAACTCCCTAGGAACGGTTTGTTGGCGTCCATTTCTTGTCATTTTCTAGGAACTTTTCCAGGTTGTATCCTTCAAGAAATGGGTCATTCCCATAAAACAAATGCAGTAACAATCATTTCATCTTATAGAGCATATTTTATGCCCTCATTTGGATATAAAGGAAATGAGTGTAAAGTTTAAGAAAAACCAACAAGAAGCTTAGGTTAGTCTGACCTAATATATTGCTAGTAATCAAATACTTAATAGAAGTAAACTATGATAATTCATCTAGTTATCAGTGAGAAGCTAAAGTTACCAGGATATAGATAGATATATGTACACATATGAGAACAAATTGGATACAATATGGTTGGATATGCATATATAAAAATACATGTAAAATATGTGTGAGCATGTAAAATACATGTATTTCCTAATATTTCCACATTTTTAACAAAGTATTTCCCTTGGCTTAATGTATTTCTTAATAAAATGCTTTACAAAAATAGCTATTGACCCATTTTCCATTTTTCATATGGCATAGAGTTCCTATTCAAAACGTTCTTAAGCTCACAGCTTGGCCCAATGGAAGGGTGCTATCCTCAGTGGGGGTTATTGAATAGTTAAAAAATGTATAGCTGTGTTTTTTTCAAAATAAGGCCCAAATACATACAACTGACAAAGGTTTTCATAATTTCATATAAACTAAATGTGTACCTCGTGAATATGACCTCACTTTTGAAAAATCCTATCCTCATATGTTCCAATAGCATAAATAGAATGCTCCACCCTGTCCAATATTACCTACATGATAAAATGTTCCACATTTTAGCATGATATAAGCTTAGCAGGAAATTCTAGTTGTATCCAAACTAGTTAACACCCTTTCATTCAATGTTCAGTAATTTCAAACATAGAGACGTCCTATAACCTTTATAAAAATCCACGTGCATTTGAAATTTCAGAAAGAGAAAACATTATACAGCTTTAATGCTAGCAATTGGATAAATCTGGTCAAGATGAATTCAGTATCATTTTTATCAATATGGGGACATGAGATCTTGCGATTCAAGTGATAATTAAAATTTTAAAGGCCACACAACTTTAGATTGCGAGATTTAGAAGACCAAAGTGAAAATATCACAATATCTAGTGACATATAGTGAAGTCCTTCGGTCAACATAATATTTGCCAACAAAAATTATATAATAAATGCAATAAGTGTCATAATACCTCGCCTGCATCTGTCAAATAGCCACCCATTGCACTGAATTCTTTCTTGTATACAACCATGAGCAAATTAATTGCACCTTGTAAAATAGAAAATAGCCACCAACAAATTATATTCCAAGAGAATATTGTCACATAACCAAAATAGAGAATGTGAGCTGTAAAAACAAATCTATAATAAACTGTCTACACACTAGAGATAATCATGCTTAGAAGTTAGAACAACAATCAGCTTGGACATAAAACTATTCCAAGCATTTCAACTAAAATCAATTTTAGAATAGAATGTAAATTTAGATAATATCTATTCAGTGACTATTTAAGGAATTCAAATAGAATATAGGAGGTGTAACATCTCTACATACAAACCTCATGAATTTACAATGTAGGCATGTGTGGAAGGAAATCATTGCCAACAAAGAAACAAATGAAGACAAAATCATCCACAACCCATTCAAAATAAATCTCCATTGGAGGTTTTGGAATCTTCATATCATACTCTAAATATTCATGTAAAACCTAGATGTTAACGAACTACGCAATATTTGAGATATTAGAAACAAGTTAGATGTAGAAATAATACTAAAACATCCACATTATCTATAATAATCTTGAAAATTGCTTTAATTATCATGACCTAAATGGGACCGTTATTAGTATTAATGCAACCATACAACATTAACAAAAAGGAAAAATCTCCAAGCATGCATAACATAAATCCTAACATAAAAAATTATACCTATATCCAACTTAGCTGATAAGGCGTTTTAGGATTAACATTCAGTTCACCACCTTTCTCATCAAAATCTCCTTGCTTTCTTTTTGGCTGTCCTTCACATGCATTTGCAAAATGACCAACCTGACCACAAAGGAAGCATTTATCTTGTTGTTGAGATGTAACCACAATCTGCACAATTACATATATAAGGAAAGAGGCAATGTTATCATATTCCTCTCACTGTTTTCAAAGACTATAGTAAAATAGATGACAATGCGATCTGGATGCATTTCAGTCATACAAACCTATCAGGCAATTTAAAAATTTCATCTTGAACAAACGATGAGCGTTAATTTCTGTTTTTTTATAAAGGACAAACTGTTAAAAGAGAGTCTCTACTTTTGTGGGGATGATTTTGTCACTCACCATGCTTGGATATGGTGCAATGTGTAGAATTTATAAGCATAACTCCTACCCTCAATGGTTTTTGGTATTTGTCTCCTTGGAACACTGAAGAGTAAAGCCTAGAAATGGGGTTAAGTATCAAAATTTGAACATAGATGAGTATAACAGTTCAGGATTTTATTGGGTTAACCTTCAAAAATTTATTGGGTTTGGTGAAGGTCATCAACATATAATACATATCTAGAGATCAACAAGTGATATAAATTTGAAAGTACTTCCCATGAGTTCGAAGATAGGACTACCGGAACCTCTTCCCAATACAAAGATGCAATAATTATTTCTAAGAGTTTGACAATGCATGAACCATTGCCACTTCAAGGAAACATGATCTAAGAGAATGGGTGGATGTTACAATATGTAATGCACAAAAGTGCAATAAAAAAAATTAGATAGCGATAAAAATGTACTCATTAAATCCTTAAAAGAAAAACCTAGTGGCTGCTTGTGCATGTCAATGGATCATGACCCATATCAAATGAAAATAAGGACCTTGATCTTGATTCTAAACAAATAATCATAAGATTGAACTACTACACAACAATGAAGAAT
Source organism: Pseudotsuga menziesii (assembly GCA_001517045.1). Lineage (NCBI taxonomy): Eukaryota > Viridiplantae > Streptophyta > Pinopsida > Pinales > Pinaceae > Pseudotsuga > Pseudotsuga menziesii. Next base: position 121,348 of record LPNX010147986.1, on the reverse strand, counting down.
ACCAATAGTTCTATTACACTCTGTTCTCTATAAATCAGGAGCACTAACCTCTCTCAAAGTTGAGAAGTGCACCTCATGAGTAGACAATGCTAACATGATTAGATCAGCATCCTGCAGCCATTGGGACAAAGGAATTTACCAACAACGATATCTGAATATCAGTAGCAATTATAATTTCCTTTTCCTTGAACAATGAAGCACTTACCAGCCCATATAAGAAATGTCTTGTATTGGGATGAAAGGATACAAGATTTATTTGCAGGAAAATATACGTCATGATTTTGTGCTATCCTTCACCGAAACATTTGCATCAGAGAGAATGACCTTCAAAATTTCAATCAAACACAATTAAAATACATGTAACAAGAAGGAGAAAAAGGAGAGACCAAAACATAATCCAACAATAAAGAGAATATATCTAGAACAAAAGGTAAGAAAAGCATTAGCATTTTTTTTTTTTTAAATTTCTATTTTCATGCTGATATGGTGCAGTAGCAAAAATGTGATCAGGGCATACCTTGATATTTCACCAGCCAAGATCATAGTTTAATTTCATGTGTATGTAATATTGAAGAGAAATTGACAGTGTCGCCATAAATTTCATCCCAGGAGTAATTATATTTGATTCACATGCTTTAGATTTCACCTTAGAGCTAAAAGCCTAGCTTCTTCCTCAAACTGTTTTCTTAATCTTTCCTCTTCAGCTGCCAGGCAAGTGCATGCAAAAACATTAAACCTCATTCTCAGCTTGAAAGTATGTTTTGTTGTGCTTATAAACATCTTCTCTTTTGAATATTATTACCATTTTCCCTAACACTCACCAAATCAGGTGCATCTTTGGCTTCCCTGAAATGACGAGAATGCTACTGGTTCATCTTAGCTCTTGGTACAACACCATCTATAACAGGTGAAATTTGAAAAAGATTCTCTATGCTACCAATAAAATTCCACATAGGAACATAAAAGATTAAAACAAGTAATCAAGTAATTCAAACATATCTGATTTTGGCAATATAGGTTGTTCTCATGGACTTTTTCTAGTTGGGCATTTCACAGTAACTTGTTGTTAACCTTGTCTACCTCTTGGGTGCTTTACAAAAACCATCTATAAATGAGTTGTATGTTGTAATCTTGGCATATATGTTGAAAAAATAAAAACCTTAGGAGATGTTATCATTAAATTTATTATATGTGACAGTAATAATAAAAATATTGTTTTTTAGTATTTAATAAAAGAGCTTCGAAGCTTTGTCCAAATGCCTTATCTAAACTGGCCAAGACATTAAATGTAAAGTAATCACATTCATTAGAGGAAATTTGGGGTCTAAAATGGGCCTTATAAGAAAACGTGCCAAAATACGTTTTTGTGAGTTGGAATTCAAGAACCAATAGAATTTCAATAAAATAAGTCAACCATGATGGTTGAATTGACATATTTGTCATTAAAAAAAACTACTTTTTTGTTCATATTTTCGACATATCTCCCTGCATTTTTACTCAAATTTCGATCAGGAGAGCTCGTTGGATGCGAAATTTGATTCCGCATCCAACGAGTAGCCACACTACATACTTTTGACAAACCCCGCTAGCCCAAAAACAAGAAATACCTGAAAAAATTTGATGATGACATCATCATCACATTTTTTCAAGTATTTCTTGTTTTTGGGGTAGCGGGGTCTATCAAAAGTATGCAGTGTGGGTACTCGTTGGATGTGGAATCAAATTCCACATCCAACGATCTCTCCTGATTGAAATTTGAGTAAAAACACGGGGAGATATGTTGAAAATACGAACACAAAAAGTAGTTTTTTTCTTTCTTCCTCCAAAATTAATCAATATTATTTAATTATTTTAACTATTATTTTATTATTTTCCTTAGGAGGCCCATTTTAGACCCCAAAATTACTCTAATGGAGGTTCTGCTATTATTTTAATATCTAGTACATGCATTTTTTTTTTTCCTACAGGAGCATAATATGAAGGTGGTACATGTGATTGTTTCAACAGAATGTCCAGTGAGTTTTCCCTACCTCCCAATGTCATTTAGGGTATTATTCCCTAGAATTTGACTGCATTCCTTCATGTACAAGGAGAAATTAATAAAATTGAAAGCTTACATTTTATTCCACTATGCACCTTGCAGTTTATAAGCACAACAAATGTGAGTAAGACCCCTAATCTACATAATCATTGTATTAAGACCCTTCTTAGAGGGATGAGACACTAGGAAACTATGTTAGGAACACCAGCTAAAAATGATATCCCTTGGCACTAGTGCAAACCATATTTTGATTTTCTTTTGGATTTAGGTTGGTAAATCATAATAGTAATAAGATGCGATGCACTACCAATCAATTTTCCAATTGTTTATGAGGAATCCATCCAAATGGTTTATGAATTATGTAATTATGGAATAGAAAACACTCTCAAATTTACAAAGTACACACTACACCACTGGAATAGATGGAAGTTCATCATCATGCTCTATGGATCCATTGGGTTGAGAGGACTACAAGAATACACAGCCCTATCAAATGCTACATTTGGAACCCTATAGGATTGAGCACATTAAAATTAAGGAACAAACATATGCCTTAAGGAAAGAACATATTTTTTTTAAATGACACCCTCATCAGGAATGTTTAGAACTTCAAAAATTAGCAAGTATTGTAATAGAGACTCTCGAACAACAAAATAAATTTGGTATCAAATTAAAAACCATTTATCACTATTCATAGGTTAATAGATATGCACAATTACACAAAATAAAACAATTCCATAAACATTGGTGGCCATAATTCAACAGTAAATCATCGTACATCACAGATGCAAAGTTTACATCATAAAAACATCACCATAATTTTATATGTTTTTGTCCATCCAAAATAAGGAAATTTTTTAATAGTACATATTAGAGTACACTGGCTATTCTCATATTAATATGGATTACCTTGAATCGAATCTATATTTGACTACTTAACATTTCCCATGCTCCTTTTTTTCGATAAACTTATGTATAGTCTATCGATATGTTGATCAAAGGTTCAACCAACATGCAAGGAGATATTTGCGTACATTCTGGTTTAAAAATGAATCTAAAAAAATGTAGCAAAGGCATACATGGATTTTCGAGATATGGTAGCGAATTTTAAAATTACTCAAAAGAACTCACTCGAAAGAGTCTTGTAGATAATGAAAGAGACCTGTAATAAGAATCTGATGTAGCACCTTCCACTAGGTGGGAGGATCCTCTACTCTCAATCTACAAAATTAAAAACTAACCACATATTTAAAAATCCCCAAAAATATTATTATCCAGAATAAAAAAATGAAAATATTGAAACATTCGAGAAAATTATTCATACTTACATGTGTATTCAGCTGCCTGACAAAGATGGAGAAAGAGTTGTGTTTGAACCACTCGGGATATAAGCCTCTTGCAAATTCTATGGGGTTTCTTACAATGAAGTTGGTATTTTTGGAGCTCCATGTCACAATCGAATCCATCGAGCTATCATCCACCATGTCATATGTATTCATGAGAAATAGAGGAACGACATTACTGTGGATATTATGAGATTCTTCCATACCCTACAACCCAAAACCAAAAAGTTAGAAAACCCTAATCTCGACAGAAATCTAAAGCATGTAGAGGTAAAGCAAGGTGACAAAATATAGTGGAGAATCGATCCCATGACCAGGAGGATCCCTTTGTTTTGTTCTTATTTTACTTTTTACTGTGGGGCATCCTTGTAGTCTTTATTTTGTCTCAGATGACTTAATAGTTCTACAACTGGAAATAATGATGGCATCAAATGTATTTATTCTCAAATTCCAGCTAATAAGGGGCCTTTCAATCATCAGTCCAAAGCATGAGTGCCCTTAATCGGATCGAGTGATTCCTGTAGAATCATTCATTTCAAATGTTTCCCTCCTAGTTTGGGAAGAGATAATGCCAATGAGATTATTTGTTTGTTCGAGAATAATGTTTAGAAATGATTCCAAATATTTGTGGGGCTTGTTATTACTTACTCAATCCTAGTATAAATATGCTTATATTTCTATCCAGATTCCTTTCCCAAGCTGCTAGAACAGAAGATTGAATGAACAGATCTACATATTTTTATGCTGCTAGTAACAGAAAGAAATATTTGATTCACAATCAGGTTGACTTCCCTACCGTAATGTGAAGTCATTTCCCTATGATTCGCCCTTTCGTCTTTAGAAAAACAAATTTTTATAACTAGCATGTCCCTAAACTTCTTTTTCTTTCAGCTCTTTCTCTTCCCTATATTCGGTGTCGATTCCTTCTCTGTGTTCATTTATCAATCCCATCCCTCGCCTCTCAACAATCCACCATAGCACAATGGAATCCCTATCACTTGGTGAGAAAATTGAAGGGTTATGAGAACATCTACAATCCAGCCTCAAATGGAGTCTACAGAACCCTAATGAGATTAACCCTATTGTTTTTCAATCCCATGGCTATCCGGTGGTAGAAGAACTTGTGATCAGGAACACCTGCTCTTCCTATTGATGTAGGGAACCTCCTTTAGTTCAGATTTTCCAAGGATGGATTTGAGGGAAAACTTAAGAGACTTAATTAGATAATAAGCTTTCCTATGAGGCACTCATACAGAACTAGAAATATATCTTCACTGACAGCCTACCCACCCACGAGACATGGAAATTGTTCAACAACAACATACCAGCAACATCAACCTCATTGCCCCCATTCTGTTGTGGTTCGACCTTCATAGTAGTCTAGGGCACGAAACCCTCAACTTTTCAGATCTAGATACTCAATTTGAAATCTGGTACATGAAGCGTTCAACCTTTTATGTGCTGCTGGATCATCAATTGCAACATCAACCTGGTTGTCCCCAAGTCATTGTGGTTTATCCTTCATAGCACTCTAGGGCATGAAACCCTCAACTTTTCAAATCTAGATACTCAATTTGCAATATGGTGCACAAAGCGTTCAACCTTTTCTGCAATGCAGGATCATCAATTTGCACATGTCAAAATCAAAAGGAATGGGATGGAAAATTGCTTTGGGTTAATTGTCCCAAAATTTTCCTTCTCGCCTAGTATATTTTCCTTTTTTTTGTCTTATCTACGACAGAAAGCTGAAAATAATAATACAACCAAATAAATAAAAAATTAAATTGTTAAGTTAGAGACAATATGAAATTAATGTCTCAAATATTTGTCTTAAAGCTCTACTTTATGTAGTAGTGTAAAAAAACCACTTCAACAATCCTTGGCGCCACTAATCAAATTTGAAAGGTGGGTCTTAATTTCAAATGGAAGGGAATTTATGTTTGGATCCCTTCAAAGATAAAGGGTAATATAAGTAATTATATTTCAATTGACAAATATAAATTAATTAAACTCTTCATTACAAAAAATAAATATTGTTTTTCAATTTTTTATAATTTTTAATAATTGAGTATTTCTTAATATTTATATGAAAAAATGATATATTTTCAATAAAACTTATTTTGAACACATTAAGTTGTCATATGTGTATCATTAATTTTACACTTCAGTAATATAATAACTATTCTATTTTAATTTTTTTTTCAAGTTGGAGCACACTTCATTATACAAAAAAACTACCTAGACTATGTCATAATTATATTGGGGCATCCAAGTTCAATTCAAGCTTAAGAGATCTAAGAATGATAAGGATTGGGGACTTAAGAAAAAATAATACACAACTCAGAAAACATTAAAAAAAGATTCCTACATACCAAGCAAGTTAGCAAAGCTAGCATAACCAGGGTCACGGCATCAAAAAAAATTTGTTCAACATTTGTCGTGAAAGAAGAAATGTATGGGATGGAGGGGAAATGGAATCAGTCCTAAGTCAATTGAATCCTTTCAACTCACTGGATGTATGAGTCTCAACTATACACCTTTTAAATTGAACCAAAATACCAAAAGAAGTTTATTAATGGATAGATTTGAGAAAGTTCTAAGTGTGAGTAATTAAGGGTTGGAGGCTCTAAAATTTGTTGTGTTTTGTACCAGTTCATGATTCAATGAATCGATAGTCACATGTAGTAATTTAAGTTATTTAATGAAAACATCTAATGCGTATACCTATATCTCGAAACCATTTTTTATGGCAATGTAGGCCACTACCCTCTATATTTTCTTACCAAAAGGCATGATAATGAGGAAGAAGACCTAAAATTATGGACTTCGCCTTCAAAAGAATGCCCCCATATCAGCAACAAAATTAGTAATGTAAAAATCTGGTGGCACTGGGTTACCCACAGCAACAAACCTTGGGGTCTGGTCTGGCAAAGAAAATATGCACCGAACTATTCCAAGCCCATTCTCATTATATTCAGCGATGATCCCAAAGGATCGCACATATGGAACTCAGCTAATGCCAATCATAATATCGTCCAGACCTTCATCTTCTGGGGAATACAAAATGGTGACTTTGCAGACTTCTTCCAGGACTCCTGGAATCAGCTTAGCCCGCTAAAAGAACACCACGATGTCCCGATTCTAAGGGACAAACTCCACAATGGAAATTTTGAGAAGGTTAGCACATTATGGGAGGATACAAACCAAGAAGATCATTATAGGACTTGGAAAAAAAAGACTGGTGGCAAGAAATAATCCTCAATGAGGATTTAGAAGCGTTATGGGATGACCTCCAATCACGGAAAATAAGAATCAGCAAGAGCGAGGACAATATCGGGTGGGGTTTCTCACAGTTGGGACTCTACAAATTTTGAAAGAAGGCACCAACTCTCTTCTCGATCCAATGGAAGAGGACTAGGATGATAAATGGAGGAAGGTCTGGAAAGAAAACCTGTGGCCAAAAGTATCTACCTTGTTATGGCTCCTTCTCCGCAATCAAGTGCTGACAGGGGAAAATAGATCAAAAAGAGAAAGCATAGGCCCGCATTAGTGTTGCATGTGCCAAATGCATGAAGAAACAACTAACCATATACTAGACGAATGCAAATTTGCTGGAAAGATATGGAAAGAAGGGGAAAGGATATTTAGGAAAACGTTGAAGCAAAATTAACGTCCTGATCTCACCAGCAACATCAACCTTTTTCCAGTAAAATCCTTAATATAATTTGGGAAATATTCCCAAGGTTTGTAGTATGGGAAGTGTGGATCGAAAGGAACAACAGGGTTTTCAAAGACAAAGCTAAAACTGAGAAGGACGTTTGGGACACTCTCAAGACTCACATTCAATAAACTCTTAAGTTGACTTGCTAGAAGGACCAATACTTAACCACCAACAAAAATGAAATGAAAATACTTTAGGATTTGGGGTCTTTGTGCCATCCCGGTCTACACAGGGCAGGAGGAGTGTATGCTTCTCTACAGGAACCTCCAGCAATAATGTGGCTGATTTGGAGGGTATGCTTCTCGGCATGGACTATGCTATTAAACAAAGGTGGATTCTGCTAATATTAGAAGGGGATTCCCTGCTCATCATCAACATGGCTAGAAGGTTCCAAGAGGGATCTATAGTAAGAAAAATATCCAAGAATTGGTGTCTAGAGTGCAAGCTCAGAGCGCTAAATGACATCCTCAATGGTCATCCAGCTGTCGTCTTTCAACATGTGAACAAACTCATGGATTCCATTGCCAAAAAAGGGGTCTTGGCTAGTACCACCTTTCTTACTCACAATTAGCATGATCTGTAGGCCTCTGGAGATCACAATCACTAGAGAATTTTGGCTTCTCAAGATCTACACAACCCGAATGCGAGTGATAGGTGGCATACCCATGTAGCAGAAGTCGGTGAGGATGCTTCGAACATTGAGAAAATGATGGTGGAGGAGGTCTTGATAACTATGCAAGGTACTATGGAGGAGATGATAAGTACAGATCAAGGGAGGACACTTGGCTGACATGTGGGGAATGACACCTATCAGCTCCACCCACAAGCACCAAGTGAAAAGGGTGTACTAAAGAATGAAAGGGAGATCCACCACCCTCACTTATGATACGGTTGAGAAGTGAAGGTCTATGAGCAACATGAACTCACCTCATGCCATGGATACATAGATGCGAAAGGAGATGAGCATATCCACAGGTGATCCAACCGCGAGATCTTGGACCCAGGTCTCCATAGCTCACCTCTCATGTTGGGTTCCGATTCATTACTTCAGCTTGGAATTGAGAGAACATATTGCATTCGATGATGTGCAATGTGTTTTGGAAAAACACTGTTGGGATAACATGCGCAAATCCACCAGCAAATCAGTTCACCCTGAACAGACGAGGAATAGAACTAGAAGCAAGCCCAGGCACAGGAAAAGAAGACATCGTTCTCATCACTCAACGTGAGGGATGGCCACTGACAAAGGAAATAACGAGGAGGACTGGGAGGGGTTATTACAGGAGGAGACCCCAGAGCATATTCAGAATTCAATTAATGTCATGGAGGAGGAGGTGTACAGTGAGTTCTGACTTAGACTTGGAGGAGACATCATGATGCCTAATTGTTGGAGACTTAATTTTATTCTCGCTTGTTCTATGGACAAGCGAGATAGCTACGTCGAGATGGTCAAGGTGACCGTTGGCATCTTCAACGAAGATGCAGAGAAAAACATGTGCTATATGAATGAGGTCCTAAGACTCTTGGCACCCCCCTTCATTTGTGAGCCAAGGAGGGACATTGTGGAAGTCACTGAAGCCAATCAAGCATGTTTAAATCAAAGCGTAGGGGAAGCCAATGAGGCCTCGAAAGAGGTCAAGTATTCATGCAGGAAGTAGCTGTCTCATTGTCCGCTCTTCCGTTATCCATATTTTGTAATGTTATATAGATTTCGGCTATCTAGTTTCAATTTCTTGTTGTCTTTCTGTAATCATGATCAAGCACCCACACTCAAAGGCTAGGAGGCTCTCATGTTGTCATGCCTCACTCTCTGGCCACTTCTGTTTCTTTTCTTATATGGTTGCAGCATCAATTCCTGACTCCATGTTTTAGGAGCAAGTTTATGTAATTTTCCTTGTTTTATTTACATAGTAATAAAGAAATACCTATCTAATTTACAAAAAAAAAGGAGTGATAAGAATATCACAACAATCCAATGTGTCAAATGTTAGTTTAGAGTGTTAATTAAAGACTTATATGGTAAATTCAATATAAGACTTACTTATATTTGTCTCTTACTCTTTTTGTCTTGACACATTTAATATTTTATGGTTGTCTCTATGCCTTGACCTAATTTTTATTATAAGGTGAGGATGTGCATGCATAACGATCCTTAGTTATGGGTATGATATCAGGATTCAAAGGGAAGAGGATGTAAAGACAAGTAATTTTTATATGTATTTGGTGGCACTGAGGACAAATGTTGTGAGAAACCACAATATTTGGAAGGACGAAGGGATATTACATCACGATCATGCAACCCATCAAATTGAAGACTATTCTTGAGCCAACAATTGTTTTTTTAATTATAGAAATGCATAAATCGACCAATGCACAGTTTGTGATCCTAGCTACATGTCATTATTTGTATTTGCATGACATCAAGTTTTGTTTATAGTTGTCATGAGTCCATGATCTTCATGCAAGAAATGAAGTCGTATAGAGGAGGACCCATCAAACCGACCTTTTGAATTTCATTTTGACGGAAAAAGAGTGGACATTGATAGCAAGGTTCACATAGCTAGTGGGCACAAACTTTTGAGCTCATTTAGGGCCTAGTAGTAGACCAGTAGTTCTTTTTTGTTATAGTCATAGTTATTGACAGATTGTCCCACTTTAGATTGCAGCCCCAAGTGACTCAGGAGTCAGAGTCACATCTCGATGGCTAGTGCCTTGTAGCCATCAATGATTACTAGTCATCTTGCACAACTAAACAGTGAGTACATGACATGAGTGAGTGAGTGATTATAATTTATCATATTTCCAATATTTTGAATGACGAGCTGAACTTTATAGCATAATAATTACAATGTCTTGATAAATTTATATGGATGGGTAATTTCAAATGGTGCCCTTCTTTTGAAATATTGATATAAATTATGCCCTTCTTAATTGGAAGGGTAAAATTCATATTTTAAATTTTTTTTGAAGGGAAATTTTAACTTTACACTTCTAGGAAGGGCTGGGAAGGATTCAATTTTGAATGTTTCTTGGTTTTTTTTCACTTTCCCCCTACTTTATAACTATAATCTTTTACTCCCTCGCTAGCATGATCTACTTCTTATTAGGTATAACCAACTTGGATAGAGATAAGATTATCAATTCATTCAATGAAAGAAAGGCGAGGTGTAACAGAAGAGAACCCTGATGAAGTTAAGGGTATATATGGTGCAAATAGTGGTTTGAAGAGGAAAGAGCCGACGCATGTTAATCTTGGGAAGCGGGTGATAAAATGTGTTAAGCATAATAAGTAGCATAAAAATTGTAAAATGATTTATTTGAGTTTTCAAAAACGCTTGGTGCCATTTACAAACTTTTGAGTTTTGTTAGTATTGTAAAATGATTTATTTGAGTTTGGAAGGGATTTGATCTACTCGAATATGCTATCAAACATGGGATCCGAAATATGTTTTCACGTTTAATAGCTATAAAGCACTATTTAGTGCTAATGGGTCCATGGGGTAAGCTAGGCTTGGAAATAAATTCTAACCAATTTTGATGGTTGATTGGTATTCATCGAGTCTTGGTATTGGCACTCTTTAGAATCATTTTTCCCTGATTTCACGAGACTAGCTAGTCAAAGAGTCTGAAACTAGGTCAAATGCTGCTGGAGTTGGTTCTTTCCAAGTCTAGCATCCATTCCATTCATGATTGGTTATAGTTTATTTAAACTAAAATTCTATCCTAAATAGAATATCACAACTTTGACTATATATTTAAGATGTATTTGCACATTTCAAATAATACAAGACCTCTGGCTAAACTTGCATTGCAACTGTCTCAATGCACTTGATCCCACGATGACCCTCATAAAAAAACCAATATCCAAACCTTGCATGCAACCTATCACGGACCAATGAATATAAAGAACAAAATGCCCTCATTGCAAACAACTCTAAATCTCACTGTTACAACTTTAGGGATGATTCCCCCTAATAGTTATACAAACAAAACCTTAGCATTAATGCAACATCTTGTTGCCACTCATGCAGTCACTCCCCACACCAAAATTGAGGACACGCAAATAGTTTTGCAAAAACTATCAATGATTTCATTGAGTTTTAAAGGCCCAGGCAAATGAAGGATCCTCAACAAATCGTAATGTTCATTTCATTATGAATAAAAGCAATGCTAATAGTCTTAATAGTTTTATAACAAAAGCTAAGCCTTCCCTAGCAAATAATCAAAATGGTATTGATGACATTGCTTAGAATATTAGTGTCGATTGCACTAGGTACCACAAAGCAAGAAGCAATTTTCAAAATTTATAAATGTCGATTTGTTTCAAAAGAAAATATAAATGATAGTGCGAATGTTGCAAACCGTTGACCTAATGATTCAAGCTCACCCCTCGCAACTGTTATGGTCTTGTGGGATAATTCATTTTTGCAAGCATGGAGGTTTATGACTAATAAAGGGGAGATTAAGGAGAGAAAGAAAACAAATCTCATGTAAATCCTTTCTTAACAAAATGTGTAAATCATTATCATTATACCCACAAACTTCAAAAAGCCACAAGCACAGTTCCTATAAAACTCTACAATAATTCCAAGAAGAGTAAATATGAGTATAATAAAGGAAATATTTGTCTCCTTAACACCATCTTGTTGATTTACACAACCACCCATTGGGATTGAAAAACCCAACTCTACACTTAAATGTACATGGAAATCACTGTTCAAAATAGTCATTTTATTATGGGCTTAGCAAATGTTATTTTTGATTCAATTTATTTTAACCACATGTGTTCCCCTTTTTTATTATGCATTGAATAATGAAATGTCGATGATTTTTTAGTTAATATTATTCACACTATTGAATAATTCTATGAAATTTTAGTATAGTAATTTTCCATCTTGCATTAATGAACAATGTTGACGAGGTAGACAACTTAGTTTATCATCAACATTTTTCCAATTAATGTGGTTATCTATATACATTAGCTAATATTTTGTCATAAATTTACCACATCCAACCTATCATTGAAATGTTGTCAAGGACAAGTGCCATTAAGGTCACTCAAATGCTATTAAGGTCACTCAAATCATTGACATCCACATCGCCATCATCATCATACAATAAATAAACATCATTGTCATTGTTGTATTCATCATCAATATAATTGCAATAATACTAAGCAAGGAACCCTACTACGTCATAGGAATGGATGATATAGTCTTATACTTATCAAATCATATCCATACACTCCATCATAATGATCGTAATGCATCATCGTCATGTTTTTAGGGACAATCAAATGTCATTAGGGTCTCTAAAATGTTTTGGGGAAACTCAAATGCCATTAGAGAATTTTAGGTGACATTAAGGTAATTTACCCCTCATAAGGATTAATCAATATCCAAAAGTGCGATGATTATGATCATTTAGGTGCCACTATTATAAATCAAGATCCAAAATTACTATCACATAAATCATGATCATTGACATTGACACTGACATTGATCATTGACGTTGACATTGATAAATCTGACATTATGTCAGACGTTTTCCAAACACAATTCCTATCTCTAAACCTAGGGAAATTCCTAGTGTTATTCTGGATTTTTTTGGAGGCTATTTGGGAATTATATGGGATGCTTTTTTGGACACTAATTGGGACATTGATTGAGATGCTAATTATCATCCAAAATAGCGCCAAATTTTAAATTGAAACGCTAATTGGGATGCTACGTTGGACGACAATTTGGATGCTACATGGGATGAAAATTTGTATGCTAATTGGGACGCTAATGATTCATTCAAAATAGCGCCAACTTTTAACTTGGGATGCTAAGTGGGATGCTAAATGGGATGCTAATTGGGATAATACTTGGGACGCTACTGGGACGCTAATTGGGACGCTATTTGGGATTCTATCTAGCATCCCAAATAGCACCAAATTTTAAAAAGGGATGCAAATAATGCCATTAAAAGTGCCATCCCATGGAAAAGCTTCCACTTTGTCAAAAAAATGATGAAAAATACACTAAATTTGATAGTGGGTGCTAAAACGGAAGCTAAAAGAGACGTTAATCACAGGGTTTTGTTGTAGTGATTAGAGGTTATTTTTGGTGCCTAAGACATGGTTTAGTGCCAATATATAGGTTGTTTGGCGATAGAATTGTCCTTGAGGCTAAAGGGAAATTTTTGGGGCCTCGAGCCACTGTATTTTTGCATGTGAGAGGGATATTGTTTTCATTTAAAGCTTTGGGATGCCAAGTGTGGTTCTCATTGCCAATGAAATGGTCCAATGCAAAAATAAAAAGCATTACACAAATATTTTACTCTAATATGACTCATGAGAAATGTGTAGGGCCTTAGTTATCACATAAGTCCTTCATAGGAAAATTTTAACTTGCAAGAGGAATATGGTGACCATATCAAGATTTGTAACACTAAGGATGGTTGTTATGAACCAAGATTTAAATTAAGGGTCTAAGTATTTACCAATTCCAATCAGATGTCATTAGGGTCTATCAAATGTTGTTGGCAACACTCAAATTCCATTAGAGCAATTTAGGTGACATTAAGGTAATTTACCCCTCATTAGGATTAATCAAGATCCAAAAGTGCTATTATTACAACCATTTAGGTGCCACTATGATAAATTAAGATCCAATAGTATTGTCACATGAATCATAATCATTGGCATTGAAATTGACAATGATATATCGAATATTATGTCAAACATTTTTCGAACACAATTCCTCGCTCTAAACCTAGTGCAATTCCTAGCGTGGTTCCTTTCAAAATTTCTGGCATTATTCTAGGAGTTAAACCTAGCTCTATACCCAACGTTATGTTGGATGTTTTCTAGGTGCAATTCATGGCTCTATACTTGGTGATATGGTGGACGGTTTTCTTGCTGAAATTCATAGCGCAATTCTTGTCGTCAACCCTGGATCAATATATGATGCTATGTTATTTAGGACATTTTTTTGGAGGCTATTATGGGCATTATATGGGATGCTTTATTGGATTCTAATTGGGAAATTAATTGGGATGCTAATTGGGACGATAATTGTGATGATAATTGGGATTCTAATTGGGACGTCAATTGAGATGCTAATTATCATCCAAAATAGCACCAACTTTTAAAAAGGGATGCTAATTGGGATGCTCATTGGGACGCTAATTGGGATGCTACTTGGGATGTTAATTGGGACGCTAATTGGGATGCTAAATGGGATGTTAATTAGCATCCAAAATAGTGACAACTTTTAAAAAGGGATGCAAATAATTCCATTAAAAGCGCCATCTCGTGGAAAAGCGCCACTTTGTCAAAAAAATGATGAAAAATACACTAAAAGTGATAGTGGACACTAAAAAGGAAGCTAAAAGAGATGCTAATCACAGGGTTTTGTTGTAGTGCTTACTATATTTTTCCACATATCCAATGATATAGTACTCTAGCACAATAGGTGAATTAAATTAAATGATATTATTTACCCATAATTTTTATAGTAAGAAAATTAGTAGGTTATCCTTTATTTCTTAACTAGAAAACAGATTATATGTTCATACCTAGTTTCATTATAGTATTATGGATGTTAATGGTCAGTAATACTCTAATTCATCTCTTTACACCTATAGCAATAAATAATAAGTTGCAAAAATAGATATATGTTACAGAAATAAGAAAACATTACAAAAATTTATACAGTTTACCAAAATATAAATAAGTTAAAGAAATCAATACAAGATACAAAAATAAGAACACGTTACAGAAATTAATACAGGTTACAGAAATGTAAACAATATACATAAATTAATACAGGTTACAAAAATGTAAACAAGTTACATAAATAGATATAAGTTACCGAAATAATTATATATGCTGCAGAAATATTTTTAGGTTGCTAATAATTAAAACAAAAATAAAAAGAACTAACATCACTTACAAATGATTTAGGGTAAAATAGATATAATTAATTATTCATTTACAGCTGTAAATATTTATGTATTTCCAAATGAAATTTTATTTAGGGTTTTTTTATAGTATAGTTTAAAAAAAATACAATATAAACCTAGGATAATTTACACGTATTCCTGAGTTAGAGGTCAAGGCTTCGAAACCCGTAAGAGTAAATCTATTACAGAAGGTTTAAACTAATACTTTTAGGTCTTTCTTTTAAAATACAAATTATAAACAGAGTATTATTTAAATCTTATAGCCTAAAAATAAAACATTATTATTTTCATTCAAACCCTAAAAGTTTTTCTTATACGGTTTCCTAATGTAATTAAATAAAGATTGAACTGAATGCCGTAAAACTTCAAAATCGTGGCTAAATACTTTTAATAAAACAAATTCTTTTTTTTAGGAAACAACTTAAAAAAAATAAAATAAAACAAATCAATAAGGTAAAAATCTTATTTTCTTTACCCTTTTAAGAACTGTGAGTCGTATCCCTTTAACATAAACCCCAATGGTTGTAAAACAAATAATCCATAAGGATTTTTTTTTAATTTATCAAGGCAATAAAATAATAAAATACGGTCGTGAAGTGAAAAATTTTCAGCAATGTAATAGTTCCCTTACACCCAGGATTTCTTTTATGGCCATACATATTTGGTGAAGGGAACCTCAGGGTATACAACTGAGGCTTTCCCGGTTCAGTGCTTGTAGCTGGCAGCAACTTAAACCCTATAACGATCCAAGTAATACGATCCATTTGTAGCTGGGTATCAGCCTTTTTATTCTCACTTGGGTACCAAGCAATAACTCTTCGTTAGTACATGGCTAGTTACCTTATAAGTTTCTCCTTGTAAAAAAAAATAACCAGGGAAGAAAAGAAATATTACCTTGATGGTATCATCACACTGCTTGGGTTTTGTTCTAAAATATCCCTCTCGGACAATGCTTTGAGGTTTCATAGGGAACCCCGAACTGAACACAATTTACAAAACAACATCAGTCCTCAAACTCGACAAAGAAGTGGAGAAATGAACCTGCAATGCCGTGACCGAAACCACTATGGTATAGACACTCAGTTGACAAGCTTATAAATTCCTCTCCAAGATGAATCACAATTTTTTTTGTTATAGATATTGAGGAGGTCGAGATCCTGGTGGCTCGACCTCCTCTCTACCTAAACACAACGAAGCAATAATGGTTTGAAAACAAGTTTTTAGGGTCAAAGTATGTTTTATTTAGATAAGGGTTTCAGCACTAAACCTCCCTCTGTAGATCTACTAACACATGGATTCCACCTTAAAATTAATTTATGGGGTTTTCAATATAGTTCAATAGCATGGAAAAGCCCTTCAAAAATAATGTATGTTAGTAATTTTTTTTATATATATAACATAAAATCGAGGTATTGCAATATATAGTTTATGTAATATAAATTTTTTATGAGTTAGATAGGGAAATAATCTTATTGCATGCATCTCTAGGCTTAGTATAAATAATTTAGAATATATGTTTATATGTTAGGAACAAGAATATATGCTTGCCTAGCTAGTATTTTTTTTAATATCCTTGAATTTTCATAAAACAACTATGGAGCAATTTATATTTATAAACCTGGACAAGTCATTTTAGGTATAGTTATCTTTTAACTGCTAAACATGACAAATTTAGATTTTGGAAAGTCCAAGACCAAGCAAACATTTTATTCATAGACATAAAGTTTATAGGAAGAAAAACAAGTTTACAGTACCTCTAGTAATCCAAGATCTGATGACTTTTACACTATATCATACTTCTAACTTATCATAAAAATTATTTGGTTTCTCTAGCAATGTTTCTATTGTAAGGATAAGTAATCTTGATTTTTGAACTAGATGTATAAGTATTACCTGTAAAGGACCTTTAGAAAGAACACCAATTGACTACATTAGCTTCAATAAGCTAAGTAAGCCACGGGCACAACCAAAAGTCTCCTTCAGTAAGGCAAGAAAAACAATCTTATTAAAATATTACTTTTACTAGAAACTTGAGCAGTTAAACTCAATACACTCCATCTCAAACTCATTTTAGACTGACCTTGCAATACTTAATTTGATATACTGTTAGTAATAAATGGTGGTACATATATATATTAGTAAATGATTCTTGTGGTATCTAGCCTCATATATTTAAGAATGTTAACTGTAGCGGTTAGTTGAAACTTCTTAGGTGATGATTGAATATTTATTGTCGCATGGAAATATTTTAAATTTTTACGAATTTTTGGAGACTCTGTTACATACGATATCAAAGAACACGTTTAGACACTAGGCCTGAATGCGGCTCAACTCACGTAAACAAACAGTAAATAAAATTTAGCTGTACTGATTTATTATTTTTGAAATGTTGTTATACAGAAAATATTTCTAAACTAGAATTGCAGGTATGGAAGGACTTGAAAAGTATGCAGATGAAAGGTCCCCATTAAATGAACAAAGTGATTATATAAAAGAACATGTTAAGGAAGAAATAACTAACAATTCCTCTGAATTATTACAAATTGTTAAAGAATTAAAAACTAAAATGTAAACAGCTAAAAAGGAGAATGAAAAAATTCTAAGAGCTCAAGAGAAGTTGAACCAGATACTAATGGACAATTTTCAGACTGAAGGGAAAGATAAGCAAATAAGATCTGAAAATATGTCCTACCAACATAAAAGTAAAAATTCCAAACAGTCTAAAATTGAAAGTAGTTCATCCTCTAAAATTTATGGTGACTCACACAAGAAGAATCGCCAGTATTCTAACGATACCAATGAGGATAATTATCATTCTAAAAAAAAAAAAATTCAAACTTATGAGAAAATTTTGGGAGAATTAAAGAAGATAAAACCACCAACTTTAAACGGAGAAAGGGGAGAAAGCCGAAGCATGGCTGTCTGGGATGAAGAAGTATTTCCAAATCTATAATTACTCCAATCAGCTAAAAGTTAGAATGGCCATTTACAACTTAACTAGAAAGGAATATATCTCGTGGCAGGATATAAAATGACTAAAAGGTATAAAGAAAAGGAATATCAACTGAAGTACCTTTAAAAAATATTTTAAAAATATTTTTTTGTCAAAGCAGTATTATGAAGAGTGAGTTAAAGAGTTCTATGAACTGAAGTTGGGAACTATGAACATGAAGGAATTAAACAGTAAATTTTTAAGTTTACTACATTACATGCCTTACATTGTTGATGAGAATCCCAAGGTGCAGCGGTTTCTGAGTTGTTTAAATTTTCACATTAAAGACATAATTGAATACGATAACCCTAAAACCCTTGAACTAGAGGCTATGAGAAAGGCAAATTTTTGCTATGAGCAGAACCGAAAAAGGGAAACATGTCAAACTGGAAAGCCAAGAGGTATAGTAATTTTGAACATAAAAATAAGGGTTTCACACCTAATCAAAATTTTGAGAATAATAATGCATGCAATTTTTCTATTAAGAGTTTTCAGGAAAATAAAGGTAACTCACATCCAAAACCCTAATGGCCCTAGAAATAAAGAACCTGCTAATAATAACAACAACTACGTTAAGAATAATGAACGTAAAGAACCAATAGTGTTGGGATTGTAATGGACCTCACTACGCATCTGTCTGCCCTAATATAAAGAATACCATCAAAAACATTCATACAGTGCTAGAAGAAATGATGGTTGGTGACTTAGCAAGAGGAATGCCCAAGATCAATGCGGTGCTAGAAAACAGGAAGGATGACTATCAAACTTCCATGGTGGAAGTAGAAGGTAACTTGAACCAAAAACCCATTTCTATCTTAATTGACCCAGGGGCTAGTCCAAGTTATGTTTCTTCTAGTCTAGTAGAAAAATGAAATTTATCAGTAGAAAAATTTACAAATTCATGGCTGGTTCAACTAGCTACAAGAGCAAAAAGAAAATTAATGAATTGTGTGAAAGATTGTACTTTAATTATGAGTCAACTTGAAACTTCTGTAAAGTTAAATGTACTTCCGTTGGGTTCTTATGACATGTTAATTGATATGGATTGGTTAGAACAGCATAGAGTAGTACTGAACTATTTCGATAAAACTTTTACATGTGTAAATAATGAAGGAGAAACAGTAACAGTAGTAGGAATTCCTAGGAAAACAACAATCCAGAAAATTTTTGCCTTGCAATTAAAGAGGGTTGTTAGAAAATGATGTAAACATTTTGCTGTAACCGTAACTGATGAAGAACATATCAATAATGAATATAACTAAAGTTATAAGATATTCCAATCCTAAGGGGGTATTCAGATGTATTTTCAGAAGAAATTTCGGGACTGCCTCTAAAAAGGGAATTGGATTAAACTATTGAGTTGGTACCTCATGCAGTGGCTAACTCAAAAGGTCCTTATCAAATGAATAGCTTGGATCTTAATGAATTAAAATCACAATTAAAGGAACTTATTGATAAAAGGTGTATAAGACCAAGGGTGTCTCCTTGGGGGAGCACCTTCCATTTTTGTTAAAAAGAAGGACGGTACCCTATGCTTATGCATTGATTACCGTCAGCTTAATAAGATGACTATTAAGAATCGATACCCATTGCACCACATAGATGATCTATTTGATCATCTGCATGGAGAAATATTATTTTCAAAGATTGATTTAAGATCTGGTTATCATCAAGTTCGAATCAAAGATGAAGATATTGTTAAAACAACTTTTAGGACCAGATATGGTCCCTATGAGTTTGTTGTCATGCCATTTGGGATCACTAATGCCCCAGTTGTCTTCATATGTTTAATGAATAATGCATTGCATAAGTATATCGATAAATTCATAGTTGTTTTCATTGATGATATTTTAATTTATTCTAAGTATAAATAAGAACATGAGGAGCACTTAAAAATTGTCTTACAAGTGTTAAGGGAACATCACCTTTATGCTAAATTCAGTAAGTGTCACTTGTTTAAAGATAAAATACAATACTTGGGTCATGTGATAACTAAAGAGGGGATCTTGGTTGATCCAGAAAAGATAAAAGCAATTGAAAAATGGTCGGTCCTAAAGGATGTCACTGACGTGTGATCATTCATGGGGATCACCGGTTATTATCGAAGATTAATTGAGGGATTCTCAAGAATCGCAAATCCTATAACTTCTTTAGAGAAGAAAGGAAAGAAATTTGAGTAGAATCAAAAGTGTGAAGAAAGTTTTAAGAATTAAAAACATTATTAACTACTGCACCAATCTTAAGAATTGTTGATCCTAATCAGGACTTTGTTGTATGCACCGATGCATGCAACAATGGTCTAGAGGGGTCTTAACTCAAGAAGGACACATAATTGCATATGAATCTAGGAAACTTAAGATTCATGAAAAAAATTACAGTACCTACGATTTAGAGTTGGCTACTATCATACATGCTTTGAAGATGTGGCGCCATCACTTAATCGAAAGAAAATTTATGTTAATGATGGCTAATAAGGGTTTAAAATATTTGTTGGATCAACCAAATTTAAACACAAGGCAATCTAGGTGGCTAGGTTTCCTTAGCGAGTACGATTTCTAGAACCAACATATTAAGGGAAAATAAAATAAAGTCTTTGATAATATAAGTACAAATGGAAGACTGAACTTTGTGGTAGCAATCAACACTTATAAAACAAATTTAGAAGATTAGTTGGAGGAAGGAGTAAAATTGGAAGAAAATTATCAGAAACTACAAGCTAAAGTGGCAGAAAATTTAACTGAAAGTGTAAGTACAGAGTATAGTCTAAATGATAAAGGATTAATAATTTATAAAAAATGGTTGTATATACCTAATGTACCTAAAACTAAGATGTTGATTTTAAATGAAATACATAAGACTCCTTACTCAGGACATCTTGTCTATCAAAAGACAATAACCATGTTGCAGAAAGATTTTTTTTGCCCGAATATGAAGAATGAGTTGGCAGAGTATATTGCCAAGTGTTTCGAATGTCAACAGGTTAATACTGAACACCATCATCTAGCCAGTTTATTACAGCCGCTACCCATCCCTAGTTGGAAATGGGAAATAATCAGTCTTGATTTTATTACAGGCTTACCTAGAAATTAGAATCAGAATGATTCGATTATGGTAGTCATTGATAAAATCAGTAAAGTAGCTAATTTTATACTAGTAAAGACCACCCACAAGACTACTAATAATTTTGAGATATTTATGAAACAAATATTTCATTTACATGGAATACTGAAAGTGATAATTTATGACAGAGACCCTAAGTTTACAGGCAATTTCTGGAAATATCTATTTAAAGGTTTGTATACTACTTTAAATTTTAGTACATCTTTTAAGCCCCAGATGGATGGGAAGACTGAAAGGGTGAACCAAATATTGGAAGATATGTTAAGGATGTATGTTAGAGAATAGCGAGGTAAATGGGAGGATTACTTACACTTTTTAGAGTTTTCATATAACAATCACTACCAAGCTTCAACAAAATATAGCCCATTTGAAATTTTGTATGGTAAAAATTTCAATGCTACCATCTCATGGAGTAACCCAGTCGATAGATTAGTACTAGGACTTGAGCTATTAAAGGAGATGGAGTTAATTGTGAAGCAGGTGTAAGGTAATTTAAAAATTGCACAAGGAAGACAGAAGAGTCAAGCAGATCTTAAACAAACTCAGAAAGAGTTCCAAGTGGGTGAACATGTTTTCATAAAGGTAATGCCTAAAAAGAGTTCTTTAAAGTTAGGAAGTTGTGCTAAGTTGGCACCTATATATTGTAGGCCTTTCAAAATATTGTTCAGAATGGGATAGGTGGCATACCAACTAGATTTACCACCAAATCTAAAAGTTCATAATGTTTTTCATATCTTTGTTTTAAAAAGATATGTACATGATGCAACTCATGTTATAAATTGGAATGAGGTGTAGGTGGAACTCGAAGGATATTTTCTTGTGGAACCATATTGTATCCTCAACAAGAGGGAGATCTTGCTTTAGAATCACACCATTGGGAAAGTGAAGATGCAATGGAAGCACCTTAGTCCCGACGAAGCAACCTAGGAATTGGAGAGTCATAGGCGGTCATCATATCCAATTCTGTTCCAGGGTAGCTTTGAGGACGATGAATAAAATAACATCGATGATGATGTTATATTTAAGGGGGGGTGTATGTCACATAACCCAAATTGCAAAAATATTTTATGTTTGAGAAGGCATTATACTTTAATTTTATTGTAAATTTTGTAATTATTAACCAAGTGGGGTCAAGGATGATTGTATTTAATAATGTTGAATATTTTATTAATTAATAAATAAAAGATGAGACTACAAATTAAGGGGGATATTAAATGAGTGTCTATTGGCCACTTGGTGGAATAGGCTGGGTTGAAAATAGATTGACACTTGGAAGCATATTCAAACTACTTCTAGCTGTTGCAAGAGGAAACTTCCGTATTTCTGTGGTCATATTCCCCAAGAAAGTGGAACAAGAGCAAGTGGCTCATTAAGTGAAAAAAATACTGAAAAGACCTAGGCATGCTTATAAACTACCCATCGAATTCAGCTGGGGCTGTTCAATCTTTACTTGTGACACTTCTGAGTGAAATTTGTGAACAAGAGGTTCACGGGAAAAGAAAGGCAGAAGTGTTTGAGTGTGAAAGTGATGATTTACTAAACTAGTGCAGCTATTTTGGTTGAGTTATTGCTACTATAGGTAGAAGTTTTACTGCTGATTACTCTGCAGAGTTGAAGGGGTTTCTTAACCCATTCTCTCACCCAGTGCTTTCAACTAGGTGAACCAGTGGACTTGCTTGGGGGTCCTAAGCATAGCTGCTAAGCTATCTTCAGGAATTTGGTTGGGTGGAACGGGCTCCTTAGGCTATTGTCTCCTCTACCATTTGTGAGGTTCTAAATGCTATTTTATTTTACCTTATGCAAGAAAAAGAACTGGAATGGATGAAATTATGAGTTGATTTATTTAAATTACTCGATAAATTGTTTTTAGACTATGTATTCTCTTCTTATTTAAAAGTAAATAATTTCTGGTTAAATGTATATCTGAATGAGTGAATCACAGTTAGAATATTTTGTTTGAAGGATAATTATCCCTTGCTGTATTTTTCCACATATCCAAATATATAGTACTCTAGTACAACAGGTAAATTTAATTAAATGTTATTATTTACCGAGAATTTTTATAGTAAGAAAATTAGTAGGTTATCCTTTATTTCTTAACTAGAAACAACATTATATATTCATACCTAATTTCATTATAGTATTATGGATGTTAATGGTTAGTAATACTCTAATTCATCTCTTTACACCTGTAGCAATAAATAATAAGTTACAAAAATAGATATGCATTACAGAAATAAGAACACATTACAAAAATTAATACATTTTACCAAAATCAATACATGATACAGAAATAAGAATACGTTACAGAAATTAATACATGCTACAGAAATGTAAAAAAACTACATAAATTAATACAGGTTACAAAAATGTAAACAAGTTACAGAAATAGATATAATTTACCGAAATAATTATATATGCTGCAGAAATATTTTTAGGTTGCTAATAATTAAAATAAAAACAAAAAGAACTAACATTACTTACAAACGATTTAGGGTAAAATAGATATAATTAATTATTCATTTACACCCGTAAAGATTTATGTATTTTCAAATAAAATTTTATTTAGGGTTTTTTGATAGTATAGTTAAAAAAAACAAGAAAAATCTAGGATAATTTACACGGATTCCTTAGTTAGAGGTCAAGGCTTCGAAACCTGTAAGAGTAAATCTCTTACAGAAGCTTTAAACTAATACTTTTAGGTCTTTCTTTTAAAATACAAATTATAAACACATAATTATTTAAATATTATAGCCTAAAAATAAAACATTATTATTTACTTTCAAACTCTAAAAGTTTTCCCTAAACAATTTCCTAATGCAATCAAACAGAGATTAACCTAAATGCCGTAAAACTTCAAAATTGTGGCTAAATACTTTTAATAAGACACATTATTTTTTGTTCTGAAAACAGCTTATAAAAACAAAAATAAAACAAATCATGAGGTAAAAATCTTTTTTTAACCCTTTTAAAAACTTTGAACCATAGCCCTTTTACATAAACCCCGAGGGTTGTAAAACAAACAAGCCATAAGGGTTTTTTTTAATTTATCAAGGCATTAAAAAGGTAAAATACGGCTGCGAAGTGAAAATCGTTCAGCAATGTAATCGTTCCCTTACACCCATGATTTCTTTTATGGCCATAAATATTTGTTGAAGGCACTAGTGGAAAATGAGATATTAGTGTCCAAAAAAATGACCAAAATCCGCATATCAATGACCACTTTTGGTTTGGCGATTGCTGGTGGCTAATTTACGGTCTTTTATTACGCGACCAAAACTAGTCATTTTTATTTTGGTCATTTATAGCTTCTCAGATGGTCATTAATTTGGTCATATATTTGGTCATATATTTGAATCAATGACCACATTTATGACCAAATTAATGACCTCATGACAAACTAGAATATGACCAAATTTGGTCGCGTAATAAAAGGCCGTAACTTAGCCACCAAAATTGTTTTTTGGTCATTGATATGCGAATTTCAGTCTTTTTTTGGTTATTTATATCTCATTGTTTGGTCATGTATCTCTCAATTTTTTTGTCATTTTATATGCAAATTTTGGTTATTAATCTCATTTATTGGTCACTAATTTAGTCAATTTTTATTCGTTTTATGTGTGGTTATTATATTTTAGTACTTTTAATAGTGTCCATTATTAATCAATATCAATTTTTAGTATGATATTATGTTTAAATTAAAAAAAGAATCATACATTATTTATTGTCACCTAATACACATGTGAATTATGCAATGCCACATTGATTAGTTAATTACAACACTTATAAATAATATAAAGTACAACCATATAAGTTTTAAACTGCACAAATTATATTATATGAAATATTAAGTATTACAATAAATATGAGTTTTATCAAAAACTATCTCCATATAACTTTACATGAAAATTATCTAGTACATCAATGACTTTTCAACATATTACAATGGCTAAACCATCCCACTTGTACTTGGCTGCTAAGCCATACTTAGATCCCGCAGCTGCTTCAAAAGCATATTTAGTAGCTTGAAACCTTCAACAACAAGCTATTTATACTCAATGGAAAATCCTCAGCAACAAGCTTTTCATACTCAATGGCCCACTTTCTAAGCTTTATATGTGCACACGTGCTTTGTAAACCTGCAAAGCCATTCATTAGCTTCCAATTTTCAGCTTTTCCATTTAGTGGCTTAATCAGCTTAAGTTGTTTCTTTTTATGATAGGGGCCATCATTTTTTGCACTATCCAAAGATTCTAGAAATCCCTTGCTCATCTCCTCTAGTGGTCGTGCTATTGAATTTTCTACATGTTTCATTTGGGAAACTAATTTCCTTTTTCTCCCTAATTCTTGACAATTTTTGTTGCTAAGAGATAAATTGTATTCATCGTTGATTAGTTGTTTCCATTGGCCATTGAAGGGGCCTGAAGGATAGGCATGTAGCTTCTTAGGGCCTCCAATTAGCTTCCATTAGACGTAGAGTAAGAAAGTTGGCTTGTGGTGCAAGCCAGAATGTTAAACTTCTCTCCATATGCACTTCCCTACAATGGATCTTCACACTGTAGAGGCTGCCTAGTGTTAAATGAAACTTTACTGACTGACATAGGAACAATCTGTTGTATGTTTCTGGATGATTGTAGAGAAAGTGTTGAGTTAACAGAGATGAAAGCATGATGAATACTTGGCATAGGAATATGCTAGTATACATTTGGTTATTGGATTGTGACAGTTTTAGACAAAGACATCTTAGGAATACCCCTAGTAGCAAACGCCCTAAGACCATCAGTGGAGTCAGACTTCACAACGGACTGTGGGCCTCTCCCAGGCTTACCTAGAAAGAGAGAGGTTGTGTTGAATTTATTACACTTTGCATCATCCTACTTAAAACCTTCTTTATATGCAGAACTTATACCCACTGCTAATGAAAGGGAGGGCAGAGAATTATCAGAGTATGGAGTCTCATCACGTACATGCTTTGGTTTTGTAAGGTAATGCATAGGAGTTGAAGGGCCATCTTGTGTATACTCACTACCCTTAGATTCACCATAAGAACTAGCCTATGGGCCTTAGAGAGAAAAAAATCAGTACTCCTTCAAATGGAAAACGATGAGGAACTTTTAGTATTTTAATAAATAAAAAAATTTCTTTATTTCATAGGGTCTTATTTGCATTGTGAATATGCATTGTATGGAAGTGCAACTAGTTATATTTTTTTAATCTTGTATTACACCAAAAACCACTTTTCTTACTCTATAATGAATGGAATCCAATTGCATTTATGGATATTCACACTGCAAAGGCTGCCTAATGTTAGATGACACTTTATTGACTATGATAGGAACAATCTGTTGTATGTTTTTGGATTATTGTAGACAAAGTGGTGAATTAAAAGAGCTAAAAGCATGAGGAATACTTGGCACACGAATATGCTGGTATACACCTGGTTGTTGGATTGCAACAGTTTTAGACAAAGACATATTAGGCATACACCCAATAGCAAAGGCCCCAGGACCATCAGTGGAGTCAGACTTCAAAACTGACTGTGGGCCTCTCCTAGGCTTACCCAAAAAGAAACTTGGTTGAGTTGAATTTGGTACATTCTGCATCATCCTACTGAAAACCTTCTTTGTATGAAGAACTTAGACCCACTGCTAGTGAAAGAGAGGGCAGAGAATTAGCAGAGTATGGAGTCTCGTCACGTACATGCTTTGGTTTTGTAAGGTAATGCATAGGATTTGAAGGATCATCTTGTGTATACTCACTACCTTTAGTTTCAGTATAAGTGGTAGCCTGTGGGCATCAGAGAGAAAACAAAATCAGTACTCCTTCAAATAGATAACGATGATGAACTTTTAGTATTTTAATAAATAAAACAATGTCCTTATTTACACCGGATCTTATTTGTATTGTGAATGTAAATTGTATGGATGTACAACTAATCATATTTTTTTAATCCTAGATTAGATCACAAACCACTTTTCTTACTCTGCATTGAACGACATCCAATTCCATTGATGGATATTCACACTATAAAGGCTGCCTAGTGTTAGATGATAGTTTATTGACTATCATAGGAACAATCTCTTGTGTTTTTCTGGATGATTGTAGACAAAGTGTTGAATTAACAGAGCTGAAAGCATGAGGAATAATTGGCACATGAATATGTTGGTATACATTTGGTTGTTGGATTGCGATAGTTTTGGACAAAGACATCTTAGGAATACCCCCAGTAGCAAAGGGCCCAGGACCATCAGTGGAGTCGGACTTCAAAACGGACCGTGGGCCTCTATGAGGCTTACCCAGAAAGAGAGAGGTTGAGTTGAATTTAGTACATTCTACATCATCCTACTAAAAGCCTTCCTTGTATGCAGAACGTAGACCCACTGCTAGTAAAAGAGAGGGAAGAGAATTAGCAAAGTATTGAGTCTCATCACGTACATGCTTTGGTTTTGTAAGGTAACACATAGGCGTTGAAGGACTATCTTGTGTACACTCACTACCCTTAGATTCAAAATAATTGCTTGCCTGTGGGCATCAGAGAAAAAACAAAATCAGTACTCCTTCAAATAGACAACGATGAGGAACTTTTAGTATTTTAATAAATAACACCATGTTTTTATTTACATAGGATCTTATTTTTATTATGAATATACATTGTATGGAAGTACAACTAGTCAGATATTTTTAATCTTGGATTACACCACAAACCACTTTTCTTACTCTGCACTAAATGGCATCCAATTGCATTGATGGATCTTTACACTGCAAAGGTTGCCTAGTGTTAGATGACACTTTATTAACTATCACAGGAACAATCTATTGTATTTTTCAAGATGAATGTAGACAAAGTGTTGAATTAACATAGATGAAACCATGAGGAATACATGGCACAGGAATATGCTGGTATAAATTTGGTTGTTAGATTGCAACAGTTTTAGAAAAAGACATCTTAGGAATACCCCCAGTAGCAAAATCCCCAAGACAATCAGTGGAGTCAGACTTCAAAACTGACTATGGGCCTCTCTGAGGCTTACACAGAAAGAGAGAGGTTGAGTTGAATTTAGTACCTTCTACATCATCTTGCTGAAAACCTTCTTTGTATGCAGAACTTAGACCCACTGCTAGTGAAAGAGAGGGAAGAGAATTAGCAGAGTATGGAGTCTCATCACGTACATGATTTGGTTTTGTAAGGTAACACATAGGTGTTGAAGGACCATCTTATGTAGCCTCACTACCCTTAGATTCAACATAAGTGCTAGCCTATGGGCATCAGAGAGAAAACAAAATCAGTACTCCTTCAAATAGACAACGATGAGGAACTATTACTATTGTAATTAATAAAACAATGTCTCTATTTACATAGGATCTTATTTGCATTGTGAATATACATTGTATGGAAGTACAACTAGTCATATTTTTTTTTAATCCTAGATTACACCACAAACTAATTTTCTTACTCTGCATTGAATGGCATCCAATTGTATTGATGGATCTTCACACTGCAAAGGCTGCCTAGTGTTAGATGACACTTTATTAACCATCATAGGAACAATCTGTTCTATGTTTTTGGATGATTGTAGACAAAGCGTTGAATTAACAGAGCTGAAAGCATGAGGAATACTTGGCACAGGAATATGCAGGTATATATTTGGTTATTGGATTGCAACAGTTTTAGACAAATACATATTAGGCATACCCCCAATAGCAAAGGCCCCACGACCATTAGTGGATTCAGAGTTCAAAACTGACTGTGGGCCTCTCCTAGGCTTACCCAGAAAGAGAGAGGTTGAGTTGAATTTATACATTCTTTATCATCCAGTTGAAAACCTTCTTTGTATGAAGAACTTAAACCCATTGATAGTGAAAGAGAGGGCATAGAATTAGAAGAGTATGGAGTCTCATCAGGTACATGCTTTGGTTTGTAAGGTAACACATAGGCGTTGAAGGACCATCTTCTGTAGACTCGCTACCCTTAGTTTCAGCATAAGTGCTAGCCTGTGGGAATCAGAGAGAAAACAAAATCAGTACTCATTCAAATAGACAACGATGAGGAACTTTTAGTATTTTAATAAATAAAACAATGTATTTATTTACATAGGATCTTATTTGCATTGTGAATACACGTTGTATGGAAGTACAACTAATCATATTTTTTTAATCTTGGATTACACCACAAACCACTTTTCTTACTCTGCATTGAATCGCATCCAATTCCATTGATGGATCATCATACTGCAAAGAATGCCCAATGTTAAATGACACATTATTAACTGTCATAGGAAAAATATGTTGTATATTTCCGGATGATTGTAGACAAAGTGCTGAATTAATAGAGATGAACGCATGAGGAATACTTGGCACGGGAATATGATGACATACATTTGGTTATTGGATTGCGATAGTCTTGGACAAAGACATCTTAGGAATACCCCTAGTAGCAAAGTCCCCAGGACCATCAATAGATTCAAACTTCAACTCTGACTATGTGCCTCTCCTAGGCTTACCCAGAAAGAGAGAGGTTGAGTTGAATTTAGTACATTTCGCATCATCCTACTAAAAACCTTATTTGTATGAAGAACTTATACCCACTTCTAGTGAAACATAGGGCAAAGAATTAGCAGAGTATGGATTCTCATCACGTATATGCTTTGGTTTTGTAAGGTAAGGCATAGGCGTTGAAGGACCATCTTGTGTAGACTCACTACCCGTAGATTTAGCATAAGTGCTAGCCTGTGGGAATCAGACAAAAAAAATAATCAGTTTTCCTTCAAATAGACAATGATGAGGAACTTTTAGTATTTTAATAAATAAAACAATGTCTTTATTTACATAGGATCTTATTTGCATTGTGAATATACATTGTATGGAAGTAAAACTAATCAGATTTTTTTAATCCTGGATTACACCCGAAACCACTTTTCTTACTTTGAATTGAATGGAATCCAATTGCATTGATGGATATTCACACTACAAAGGTTTCCTAGTGTTATATGACACTTTATTGAATATCATAGGAACAAGTTATTGTATATTTCTGCATGATTGTAGACAAAGTGTTGAATTAACGGAGCTGGAAGCATGAGGAATACTTGGCACAAGAATATGTTGGTATATATATTTGGTTATTGGATTATGACAGTTTTATACAAAGACATCTTAGGCATACCCCAAGTAGCAAAGGCCCCAGGACCATTAATGGATTCATACTTCAAAACTGATTGTGGGCTTCTTCTAGGCTTACCCAGAAATAGAGAGTTTTAGTACATTCTGCATCATCCTACTGAAAACCTTCTTTGTATGCAGAACTTAGACCCACTACTAGTGAAAGAGAGGGAAGAGAATTAGCAGAGTATGGAGTCTCATCACATACATGCTTTGGTTTTGTAAGGTAACGCATAGGCGTTGCCATGGACCATCTAGTGTAGACTCACTACCCTTAGATTTAGCATAAGTGCTAGCTTGTGGGAATCAAAGAGAAAACAAAATTAGTACTCCTTCAAATAGACAATGATGAGGAACTTTTAGTATTTTAATAAATAAATCAATTTCTTTATTTACATAGGATCTTATTTTCATTGTGAATATACATTGTATGGAAGTACAACTAGTTAGATTTTTTTAATCATGGATTACACCACAAACCAGTTTTATTACGCTGCATTGAATGGCACCAATTGCATTGATGGATCTTAACACTCCAAAGGATACCTAGTGTTAGATGGCACTTTATTAACTGTCATAGGAACAATCTGTTGTATGTTTCTGGACGATAGACAAAGTACTGAATTAATAGAGCTGAAAGCATGAGGAATACTTGGCACAGGAATATGCTGGTATACATCTGGTTGTTGGATTGCGACAGTTTTAGACAAAGACATCTTAGGAATACCAACAGGACCATCAGTTGAGTCAAACTTCAAAACGGACTGTGGGCCTTTCCCGGGCTTACCGATAAAAAGAGAGGTTGATTTGAATTTAGTACATTATGCATCATCCTACTGAAAACCTTCTTTATATGTAGAACTTAGACCCACTGCTAGTGAACGAGACAATAAAGAATTAGCAAAGCATGGAGTCTCATCATGTAGATGATTTGGTTCTGTAAGGTAACGCATAGGTGTTGAAGGACCATCTTGTGTAGACTCACTACCCTTAGATTCAGCATAAGTTCTAGCCCATGGGCATCAGAGAGAAAAAAAAATCAGTACTCCTTGAAATAGACAATGATGAGGAACTTTTATTATTTTAATAAATAAAACAATATTTAGATAGGATCTTATTTGCATTGTGAATATACATTGTATGGAAGTACAACTAGTCATATATTTTTAATCATGGATTACACCACAAACCACTTTTCTTACTCTGCATTGAATGGAATCCAATTTCATTGATGGTTCTTCACACTTCAAAGGCTGCCTAGTGTTAGATGACACTTTATTGATTGTCATAGGAACAATATGTTATATGTTTCTGGATGATTGTAGACAAAGTGCCGAATTAACAGAGCTGAAATCATGAGGAATACTTGGCATAGGAATATGCTGGTATACATTTGATTATTGGATTTCAACAGGTTTAGACACAGACATCTTAGGAATACCCTTAGTAGCAAAGTCCCCAAGACCATTAGTGGAGTCATACTTCAAAACTAACTATGGGCCTCTCCCACGATTACCTAGAAAGAGAGAGGTTGAGTTGAATTTAGTACATTCTGTGTAATCCTGCTAAATAACTTCTTTGTATATAGAACTTAGACCCACTGCTAGTGAAAGAGAGGGCAGAGAATTAGCAGAGTTTGGAGTCTCATCACGTACATGCTTTGCTTTTGTAAGGTAACACATAGGCGTTGAAGGACCATCTTGTGTAGACTCACTACCCTTAGATGCAGCATAAGTGCTAGCTTGTGGGCATCAGAGAGAAAACAAATTAGTACTCCTTCAAATAGACAACGATGAGGAACTTTTAGTATTTTAATAAATAAAACAATGTCTTTATTTAAATATTGGATTACACCACAAACCACTTTTCTTACTCTGCATTGAATGGCATCCAATTGAAATCCCTAAATGTTGTGTACCAAATTCTTAAAATAACATAATAACCTAGAGTACACACGATTTACACAATAAATGAGCATGGAGCACAACTCCAAATAGATCGAAGAGACAAGTTGCAATATGAATAAATCCTAGTATATTAGGAGAATCCCATCCAAATATCCCCAATACCTTGATATATCCCAATCCTATGTACCCTCCCTCCTAAAGACTACATTGATCTCTACACATATTATATACATATAATCACTCATTTCACATGTGGGATCCCATAATGCAGAACTTTATTACATTTACATTTAACACTCAATGCTTCTACATTCAAATATACTTCTACATTCATTTCCATATATACCACCCATAGCCTATAGGGCCATAACACTAAACCGCATGCTTGTACTTCAAGTGTCTCTGCTAGAAGGTGTTAGTGTGCAATAGCTACTAAGCTATAAATGCAATCTATCTCTTGGAAACTAAAATAGTTTAGACCATGGGAGAGAAATGAAATTAGTTTCACAAAAGAATCTAGTAGTACATTCAGCGGCATGGATAGTTGAAGAGCCGACAGCAGGGAGTATCGTAAAAGAAAACAAGTTAATATGATATGTTCACAAATGACAAGGTTGAAAATTTGAAGCCAGTGAATGTTTTTGCAAATCTACAAAGTATGATCAAGGATGGAAATCTTAGACACTTTGTAGTGCATGTGACACTAAAAATGAATTTGTATGGTGCAATAATTTCATTGGTTAGTTCCAGAATATTGGTTACAATGGAATTGGAATGGTGCAATAATTTTATTGGTTAGTTACGGAATATTGGTTACAATGACATTGGTTGCAGAAGAAGTGCAGTTTTGTCAAACCAACAAAGAACAGTGGTAGAATAGTAGGAGCTCAAGTCCATCTAATTACCAAATGTGAAACAATTAACTGCAACATTGGATCCACATGTAAGGAAATTGTGTAAGCTATGTACAGTTGGAACACTGGAAATGGGGTTTGTGATTTAATAAAATTCTTCCTTTTTTAGCCAAAATAGTGTCAATCCTAAATCCATCTAAAAACTGAAAAGAGCATTACTTATTACATAATAATAGACAAGGTGCTAGTAAACAAATTAAACAAGATTCTGAACAATTTGATCACATGGATGCATACCTTGAATTGTAATATCACTACCCAAGAGACCATCCCCTCATTTTAAATAGACAAAAAGAGAGGTATGCTAATTAAACTATACATGTCCAAAACATATGATTGATTGAACTGGATCTTCCTGCAAAAAAGGATAGAACTCTTTGGGTTCAGTTAAGCTTGGATAGAATGGTTCCAGGCATGTTACTTGAGCATCTTATTTTTTCCTGGTAAATGGAGTACCAACTAATAGTTCCTCT
Organism: Pseudotsuga menziesii; assembly: GCA_001517045.1. Classification (NCBI taxonomy): domain Eukaryota; kingdom Viridiplantae; phylum Streptophyta; class Pinopsida; order Pinales; family Pinaceae; genus Pseudotsuga; species Pseudotsuga menziesii. The sequence goes on along the minus strand of LPNX010147986.1, from coordinate 87,728 downwards.
TCTTAAAGAGTGTTTTGCAGTAGGGATCTCATGCCCCTTTACCTCTTTATCATTCTAGTTGAATATTAGTTAATTGATAAACCAGTCAAACTAAATTTTAGAACAAAAGGAGATGAAATATTAGATACAGGAGATATAGAATCCAACTTACTATTTGTTGATGGTACACTCTTTTTATCAAGTTAGAATCACTAAAGTTGGAACAGCTGCTAGGAATTCATTTAAAGGTTTCAAGAGAGAAAATTGGAGCAAAATCAAGGATTTTATATTCAATGTCCTACAAACTCAAGAAAATATTAGTAGAATACTAAATTGTGAAAGCACCTCTCTCCTTGTATAATATTTGGCAGTTCCTTTAACTGACAGTCTAGAATTTTTTTTGAAATGGGAGGATAACAATACAAACATCAAAGCTAGACAAGACAATTCAATGTTTAAAAAACTGTCCCTATAAGGTAGGATCACTCTTATCAAGATGGTCCTGCAAACTATACCAGCCTACATATTCTTCAGCCTTAGCAACCCCATAAATTGTTTTCAAGGGAACTAGAGAAAATACAAAGAAATTTTTTTTGAGTGCTACAAACTAAGGCAGAAAATGATCTACAATCCAAAATATTTAGGAGGTCTAACTCAGAAAATGGAAATATTTCAATATAGCTCTTGGAGGACAAGGTAATTTGGAGATCTTACAGTGAGAAAGGCACATAATGGAATAGAATTTGAAAGAATAAATATACAATAGATTTTTAGTGAGAATTGATTCCTTCCCCAGAAGGATCTTCCACCTTGAATGGGTATCCAACAAGATAGGAAACTAGCTCAAAGTTAGAGGTTTTGAGAAGTAAAAAATGACAAAATGCTCTTGCTTTGGGAATATTCAAGGGCACAAAGTCAGCCTTTAGCAAAATGGGAAAACCTGGAACAAGTCAAATATGAATTTGAAATAAGCAATTGGATAATAATGTTAGAATAATCAACCCATAGTTTACCACCTTAGACATTAATTCAATTATTTTTGTCTTATTTGCCTAGTTCATGTGTCCCACCTTATGCAAGTTGTCATTTACCTATCCATAGTGGTCAAAATTGCCTTATTTGACTCATGTAGCACTTGGCAAACCTTAAGGAATAAATTATTCTTTATTCCTGGCCTCCTAGGTGCCCTTCTACTTTTTCTGCTTTATTGCCTACTTTTTCAGTGCTTTAAGGCAATTGGGAAAGTTTGACTAGGTGAGGTGAACTAGTTTTTCATCCTCTACATTCTCCACTCTTTTCTCCTTGGAAAAGAATGTATGGGCTGTATTTCCATCACTCTTTAGTTTGCCTAAGTGTTTTTTCCAATTTGTGAGCTCCATGACTGATTTGGAAACAACTTTTGCCACCTATGGGGGATTTGCTTAATTTTGGTAAGCCTACTTTTGACTAGATTCGAATTGCCTCCTCACGCATTCGAATCCCTTATCTAATTATTTAATACAACAACCTATTATGTTACAGGGTTGGATATTGTACACTAATTTAACCCAGTTTAGTGTTCAGCTCCATATTCAGTCTCTTTTGTGAGTGATTTTGCATGATCAATTGATAATTGTTGTGAGTAAAATTAATCTATAACTGGGTTTAATTTCCACATGGTATCAGAGCTATTGTAGATAAATTTCTCTCCTCCAAAATTATTTTGCAGGTTCGACATCAGTGACTAGGATCCTTTTACTGACAGCCGGGACAAGATTTCTAAGCTATGGATTAATCTCAGAAGATCATCTTGACTCCCTTCAATTTATTTGAATGGAAAGTAGAGATGGAGATACTTTTGAGAGTGAAAGGCCTCTACAGGGTGACTATGGAAACAGAAGCAGAGCCCAATGCAGTTGCAGAGAAGATTAAATGGCACAACAGGAGGGATGAGGCCTATGGTCTCCTGTGTCTGAGTATTTCCAGAGACCTCCTTTTCCATCTTGATGGATTGACATCACCGAATGAAGTATGGGAGAAGCTTACTGATCATTTTGGAAATATAGATGAGATGAGGGGACATCAAATCGAAAATGAGCTGATTTCCCTGAGTCCCAATAGCTTTGAATCACTGCAACTCTATTTCTCCAAGTTCAAGGCACTTGTTTTGTAGCTGAAACAGTGTGGGATCGAAAAGAAGGATGATCATCTGGTCTTGGCCATTATCTCGAAGCTTGGCCCTAACTATTCAGTGTTTGTTTCTACCTTCTATGCCAAAAAACTGACAGCTCGAACTTGGAAGATGCCCAGCCTTGCAGATTTCATGGAATCTCTCACACAAGAACAAGACAAGCTGGTGATGATGGGCATCATCAAACCATCCAAAGACCAAGCTCTGGTTGCTGGAGATTCGAGGGTGGATTCAAAAAGCAAAAATAAAGCTAAAAATCCACCTGAGCAAAAGAGAGACAAGAACAAGTCTCCGGAGGAGCCACAAGGTTCTAAGAAGAATACCCAGAAGAAAAAAAAGAAAGGAGAAATGAGCAAGTGCGCATACTGCAATAAGGGCAATCACACTAAAAGCTCTTGTATGAAAAAGCAAATAGACATGCTAACCAAACTCCTGTAGAAGAATTGCATCTCCCTTCTAGACAACTCAAAGAAGAGAGAAGGAGGATCAAGTTTAGATGGCAGAGAGAGAGTTCATGCATTGGTTGCTGGCACATCAAGCTCACCTAGTTTCATCATTGATTCTGGAGCTTCAAGACACATGGTTTCGACCAAGGAGGCATTCTCCTCACTTGACATGTCAAAAGGACCACCTATAGTACTGGGAGATGACTCTCTCACTGAAAGTTTTGGAAAAGGGAGGATTGATCTTGATCATGGTCAGTTCAGCAATGTGTTGTATGTGCCTGGTATTGCCTCCAACCTCTTGTCAGTGTACCAGATGACTCACACTTGGTCTCCTAAGAAATTCATATTCTCCCCTGATGAAGTTGAGATCACAAAGATCTCAAGTGGTAAAGTTATTGCAAAAGGAGTTGTAAATCATGCTCAAAAGGTATACATGTTCTCACACTTCCTACCCTACTCAAACCCCTCTGCTCTTCTGATTCATGCTAATGAGGCAAGCAATATTTGGCATGAAATATTTGGCCACCTAAATTACAAGTATATTTATGATCTTAGTGAAAAAGAGATGGCCATAGGGTTGCCCAAGATACAATTTTCCAAAGGAGTATGCCAAGGTTGTATCCTAGGAAAACACCTAGAGCATAAATTTGAGAGAGCTAGTCATGAGAGAACCTCTGCACCCCTTGAGCTGATCCAGAGTGATGTTTCTGGCAAACTCCCTCATATTTCCATGAGTCATGCCAAATATGCATTGACTTTCATAGATGACTTTTCCAGGTATTGCTGGGTTTACTTCCTGAAACACAAGTCTAAAGTTTTTGGCCTCTTCAAAGTCTTTAAGGCTTTGGTTGAAAACCAGTCTGGGAGGAAAATCAAGGTCCTCAGATCTGACAATGGTGGTGAGTATGTCAATTCTAAGTTTATTAATTATTGTGCAGATGTAGGTATTCAGATGCAGCATTCTATCCCTTACACACCGCAGCAGAATGGTGTTGCTGAGAGGAAGAACATATCACTAAAGGAGATGGCAACATCCATGATGGAGGCTAAAAATTTGCCACCAAAGTACTGGGCCAAAGCTATAAACTATGCAGCCTATATCTAGAATAGGGTGCCTCATAAACATCTTGATGGTATGACTCCTTTCGAATCATGGAGTGGGTACAAGACATATGTGACCCATTTCAGGATTTTTGGCTCAAGGGCTTGGGCTAGAATTCCAACAGAAAAGAGAAAGGCTTTGCAGCCCCAAAGCCAAGAGTGTCTATTTGTTGGGTACTCTAAAGATTCAAAAGGGTACAAGCTGATAAATTTGAGCACAAACAAAGCCTTCATTGAAAGGTGTGTTCAGTTTCAAGAAGAACCCCTTGCAGCAGTGGAAGTTGGAGAAGCCTCTTCACCACCTGAACCTCTGAAAGTAAGTGAAGAGTTTGTTGAACATGCTGATTCTAATATTTCTGATAGTGATGAGTTTATTGCAGACCCTAAAATCCCTACAAGTCCAAAATGGGCATCCAAGACACTACATGCAGCAGGAGAGCTAGCTGGGGATCCCAATGACCCAAGGAGGACTAGATCTCAATCTGAGAGTGGTCTGTGCATGAAGGATCCTATGTTTGCTAAGAAATGATATTTGATGGTGGAATATGATCCTAAAACATATGAAGAAGCAGCAAGAGATCCAAGATGGAAAACAACCATGAAGGAAGAGTTCAGCTCACTCCAGAAGAGCAACACATGGGAGCTAGTGGATCTTCCCCCAGGGAGTAAGTTAGTTCAGTGTAAGTGGGTCTACAAGACTAAATTTGCTGCTGATGGTTCACCTCTGAAGTACAAGGCCATATTGGTAGCCAAGGGATACTCACAGTTTCATGGCATAGATTACAATGAGACCTTTGCACTAGTGGCAAAGATGGACTCCATCAGGCTAGCCTTAGCCATTGCAGCCTCAAAGCAATGGGAGGTACATCACATGGATGTAAAATGTGCCTTCCTGAATGGAGATCTCATTGAAGAGATATATATGCAGAAGCCTCAATTATTTTCTACTAACCCTTCTCTTGTGTGCAGGTTGAGAAAGTCATTGTATGGGCTAAAGCAAGCCCCCAAGGCTTGGTATGCCAAGATTGATAGCTTCTTGCTATCACTGAATTTTGTTTGGTGCAAATCAGATACAAATGTCTATTTGAAGTTAATTAATGGTTCATTAACGATCATTATGTTATATGTTGATGAACTCCTCATTACAGGAAGCTCAAAGGATGAGATTGCTTCCTTGAAGGGTGCAATGAACCAAGCCTTCTCCATGACAGATTTGGGGCTATTAAGCCAATTATTGGGGCTTGAGATTGCTCAAACCAAATATGGAATCAAGGTACACCAGTCCAAATATGCCTTGGAATTGTTGAACAAATTCAGAATGAAGGACTGCAAACCAAGAAAGACAACCTTCCTTTCAGGAGTGAAGCTGGAAGAAGTTGATTCTTCACCAATGGTAAACAATACATTGTATAGGAAATTGATTGGATGTTTGTTGTATCTGACACATAATAGACCTGATCTTTCTTATGCAGTAAGTGTGGCTTCTAGATACATGGATCAGCCTCATGATATCGATTGGAAAGCAACCAAAAGGATCCTTAACTTTGTTCAGGGAACAAGGACACATGGGATCTTCTATAAAGAAAAATCTGATCTTGATTTGATTGGATTTACTGACAGTGATTGGGAAGGTGACAGCACAGACATAAATTCCACATCAGGATATGTGTTCATGCTTGCAGAAGGGCCAATCAGTTGGTCAAGCAAGAAACAGAGTTCCATTGCACTCTCATCTATAGAAGCAGAGTACAGAGGAGTTGTTAATGCAGCAACTCAATGTTTATGGTTGTAGGGATTACTTGGAGAGTGTGGCTTCGAATCAAAGTACTCAACTACCATCTTCTATGATAACCAGAGTACCATTCGAATCTGCAATGATCCAATTCAGAATCAGAGAACCAAACACATTGAGATCCATATGCAGTACATCAGAGAGCTTGTGCATGATGGCACCATTCACCTACTCTTCTATTCATCTTTAGAACAAGTAGCTGATATCTTCACCAAACCATTTTGTGAGAAGACCTTCAGCAATCTCAAATCACTGTTGGGGATTTCTGATCATGCTGTGAAGCATGAGTGAAGACAAGATTTCCAAATTTGTTTTACAGTCCATGTTTAAGGGAGGATTTTCCCATGTGGTTTTTGCCTCTTTCCTTGGTTGTATGGACATGCAGTATGTAAAGGGTGACTAAGCCTTGTTGCTAGGCCCTATAATATTCTGATATATTACTTATAATTCAGGCTTAAGGGGGGGTGTTAGAATAATCAACCCATAGTTTACCACCTTAGACATTAATTTAATTATTTTTGTCTTATTTGCCTAGTTCATGTGTCCCACCTTATGCAAGTTGTCATTTACCTATCCATAGTGGTCAAAATTGCCTTATTTGACTCATTTAGCACTTGGGAAACCTCAAGGAATCAATTTTTCTTTATTCTTGGCCTCCTAGGTGCCCTTCTGCGTTTTCTGCTTTATTTCCTGCTTTTTCAGTGCTTTAAGGCAATTGGGAAAGTTTGACTAGGTGAGGTGAACTAGTTTTTTTATCCTCTACATCCTCCACTCTTTTATCCTTGGAAAAGCATGTATGAGTTGTATTTCCATCACTCTTTAGCTTGCCTAAGTGTTTTTTCCAATTCGTGAGCTCCATGACTGATTTGGAAACAACTTTTTACACCTATGGGGGATTTGCTTAATTTTGGTAAGCCTGCTTTTCACTAGATTCGAATTTCCTCATCATGCATTCAAATCCCTTATGTAATTATTTAATACAACAACCTATTATGTTACAAGGTTGGCTATTGTACACTGAGTTAATACAGTTTAGTGTTCAGCTCCATATTCAGTATCTTTTGTGAGTGATTTTGCATGATTAATGGATAATTGTTGTGAGTAAAATTAATCTATCATTGGGCTTAATTTCCACAAAGAATAGACATGGAGACATCATAAGATTCTTTAGCTTACCTATCCTTCACATAATGTAAAGGGAAGCTAACATTCTCATGGATGGACAATCAAAACCATGAAGTAAGAGACTTTGGAAACTTATCCAAAATATAAGAATCCCCTTCTTGAATGAAGAAGATAGAGTAATATGGGGCATATAAATATCAGGAAATTTTTCAGTTTAACAAACTTATTTGTTGTAAATCCAAGAAGATGGGAATATTGTACCCAATAAAAGTTGGACACAAAACTGGAATCAAGGTTCTTACACTGAAATTGTAGATATCGTCTAGCCCAATTGAATACTAATCTATGACAATATGTAGAATGATGTTTCCTTTCTCCATCTATGTGCTACAATTGCAACATAGAAGGAATAAAAGGTAGATTCCCTCTAGTCAAATGCATAAGCAGCATTAGCATGTTGGGACAACCTGAAGGTAACAATGAGAAAGTCCAAAAAAAATGTAAAATAGAATTCACTATACTTTTAAGAAAGTGTGCAAAGGTAAATACAAATACAAAGTACTAAACATGCTACGGAAACCTATGGGAGATACTACCATTTTTAATCATTTGAACCATACAGAAAGAACGAAATTACGGGATCGTCGGGGAAAGGGAAGCTTCAGAACTTTTATACGTGTGAATGAACATTAAAGGAACTTGCTCAAAACAATCAAAGCTATGAAAAAAATAGCATCAAGATACAAGAAAATCCAAAAATCAATACCTGTTATAGAATATTAAAGGTTTCCACCTGAATACCTGGTTGCAGCTATCAAACACAAATGAGCATAGTCAAAATTCCTTGAATGTAGATATATTGGCACTAACTATTATAACAACTTTCTGAAAGACTCTCAACAACAAATAATGAAAGATATCGATACTTTAAATTAATCCAAATAATCTTTTCTATCTAGGCAATATACAATAATATTTTAGTACTTTTGGCTTGAATAAATATAAAAATTTCCTAGACTGCTTGACAAACAAAACTAGAAACCAACAGTTACTTGTACGAAACCCCTACAATTAACAATTAACATAAGCACAACCTATATACACATTGAGAATTAAAGAAATGTAACCCCACACTTTGGCCATCAACTAAAAGACAATCTACCTTACACTTGGCAGCACAACCTATATACACTGGCAATCAAAGGAAGGGCACCCGACACTTCGACAGTCAACTGAAAGAAATCAACATTTCACTTGGCAGTTGCACAAGACACTGCACTTTAGCACTAAATGGAAAACTCACGTAAGAATTGACAAGAACCTCTTACAAACATATCAAAAGAATAAGCAAAATTCTCAAGACAATGCTATAGAATATAAAAAGTTACTACACAAATTCCTACTTGCGGCTATCAAACAAAAAAATGAGCATAGTCAAAACTTCAATTTTCAAACTATGCATGAGTCATACTTGTAAGGATATGTTTGTGCTAACTATTATAACAACTTTCTACAAAAAATCTCAAAACGGAAGGAAAAAAAGACTTCTAGAAATAATAAAAGATAGCAATACTTGAAATTAATCTGAATTAACTTTTCTAACTAGACAATATACAATAATATTTTAGTACTTTTGGATCGAATAAAAATAAAAATGTCCTAGACTAACTAAAACAAAACTCCAACCACTAGTTACTTTGTAGGACACCCAACACATTAACAATTAAAATAAGCACAACCTATATACACTTTGACAATTAAAGGAATGGCGCCCCACACACTTTGGCAGTCAGCTGAAAGGAATCCTACCCTACACTTGGCATCAAATCCTATATACACTCGTAATCAAGGGAAGGGCACCTCACACTTAGGAAGTCAGCTGAAAGAAATCTACCTTGCAATTGGCACTTAGTAGGAGACCCTGCACTTTAGCACTAAATGGAAACTCACCTTACACTTTGGCAGTCAGCCATGGAACACCTTGCATTTTGGCAGTAAGATTAATGACACTACAACTTTGGTCATCAAAGGAAAAAGATGTCCTATTAAACAATGGATGATCTCTAGGAAAACCATTGTTAAATCTTCACCTAGTGTTAGAACATGTATCTAGAATCTAAATAATGGCCATACTAGATCAATCACACTTCCACTTCAATTCTTTCAGGGAAAGTTGGAAAACATACCTATCCAAATATCAAAAAGAAAGTTGCAATCGTTCCCTTCCTCAAACCCCAAATAAATATCATACATCCTATACCAACCCTTCCAAGGAAGAAACAAATTCTTATAGTAGTACCTGATGAAGTAAAATGACTACTAAAACAATTTACAAAAAGTACCTTTTAAGTATTTATCTTAGGAAGCCAATAATTAAGGCATGGTTAAAATAACTCTCATGGACAATGAAGGACAGATATTTTGAAAATTGTTTGTAACAATACTCATAATTGAACATACCCTTTTGTTTTTTTTTATAGCACTACATACCAAGCCACCATAAACCTCTTCCCCAACAATGAAGCACAGATATTTCGAAAATGGGTAGTAAGGAAACTGAGAATAAAGATTCTACCCTGACTTTGGCTGGTCATATGAGGAAGAGTACCCGCTTGCATAAGACTTTGGCTAGTCTTGAGAGATACCTCAAAGCTTATGGCTTCTTAGCCACTATAGATAGCCTTAGAACTTAGAAGTTTACTCCAAAATTGAATCATGGATTTGAAGCATGAGAGTTGTTACCATCTATTGCACACAGGAAATTTAGAGAAATAGAAGACATCAACTCACAGCTATCCTAGGTTACAACATGATTCAACTTTCTCAATTCTAGATATAGTAGATTCTAGAATTGCCTTCCTACTCTGTTCTCCAAAATCTTATCATCACAAACACATTCAAATTTCTCCAAAACAAAATATTTGAAAAGTAAAGGAACATCACAATAGGCCAATATAGTTGATAATTTTGATTACCTTGGTGGCATATGAGTCTAGAATTTCCTTTGGAAAGTCTTCATATCCTTACAAACAAAGGTCAAGAATTGTTAATCCTTCACATTCAATCATAGAGAGCCAAACCCGAGTCATTTGTGCTTAAAAGCTACAATCATTACATATTTTTAAACTCAAGAAGAAACAAAAACAAAACAGAAAAACAAGCAATGGAAAAAAATGAAAACAAATCAGGGCCTTGATATTCATACCTCGGGATTTTTGCCTTCTAGATTAGCAATGTATTATTTGTCTTCCTAGTCTTCTGGCTACACATACTCAACACATCACCATAAGGAAATGATTGCACACATTGATAGAAAACATTCACAATCAGATGCAACAGTAGGTTATACCTTCTTTGCATTAGGATCTTTGATTTGTTTTGGTGATAAGATATCCCAATCGGCATATAAAATTCTAAAATATTTCTCCTTGTTGTCAATGAGAATGATGTAGGTAGCGTCAGGGTTAAGAATGAAAGTATAAACATGAGTCACGGATCAGTTTCACATCATACATCCTTTTTCATAGGATGGTTCTTTCCACCATGGCCAAGAATTGCATGAACCTTCTTTGTACTATAACCACATATATCGGGACCAAACATGATACTTACATCACAAAAAAGGCTAGTTAGACATCAAAGCAAATCTATTGCTTAAAATGTATACCTTGTTTCACAAAGGCAAGAAACATAACTTTAAGGCATCAATTAATGGAAGCAATGTTGAAGAGGGATGAGTTGAGTAGGAACCTATAAGGTGTATCTCCACCAAACATTTTTTGGTCAACATCACCACTCAGTAGCTTCACATATCCACCACCACAATCAAGTTTTTGCGCATGCTTTACAGAAAATTGAAGAACAAGTGTCTTGTACTTGTTGTTGAACTCTGGAAACTCGGTCGAAATGGAAAAGAAACATGCATCTGGGTGAGTTTGAATCCCTTATTTGACCAACCCAGTCAGAAATAGTTTATCCTTAATACCAAATTCCAAATAACTGGACCAAGTTGAGTTGGCATGACTAAAAGCACAGAAACATAAAGCACATTTTGCATTGCGTAATATTCACTCATAAAAGTAGCAAACCAACAGTAGATTTTTTAACATTCAAAATAGATTCCATTGAATACAAATGTTCCAACACAAATGGAATGGAAAGAATTCAGTTAGACCAAAGTTCATGTCATAGATGAAAACATAGAGACATAATATAATGGCATATTCTCACCAAGCAGTCACCAACTTTTATAATTTGTTTTAAGTCAGAGTGAGTCAATATTTTATGTTATAGACACACAATCAACATAAATGGATACCCTCATATATAGCATCTAATCATATATATATATATAAATATTTTATCTCATATTACACTGCCCACTTCCATTAATGATTTGGAATTTAGGGGAAAGGAAAATATATAAAGAATATTGGAAAGAATATGCGTTTAGATTGGACTTACATTTTCAACTCAAGCTACAAATTTTGTGCTCAATTCACTAATATGCAATAGCCCTTGCACACATTATTCAAATTCATATCATAAACAGTAACCTTAACGTCTGGCATAAAAATTACGAATCATTGCACTTTTAGTTTCCATGTTATGTAGACTAGCCATTATATTCTTTTATACTAATATAGTCATACTAATATGGAATATTTATATTTCAGAAGAAAACTTGGATATTGGTAAATAACTTAGATATTTCATTTAAGATAGTTGAATATCCCAATGAATTATACATTAGGTGAGAGGACCATCTCAATTGAGAAAGAACTTGGATATCACATGTGGGATAGTTGAATAATTAGACATTATGTTAAAGGACCAACTCAATTGGGAAAAAACTTAGATATTGCATTTGAGATAGTTGAATATAAACTAGTGTATGGAAATTTGAACATAACACCTGTTGTCACAGAATATGTAAGCTAAATAATTTCCATAAGATACTTGGAGGAAAAGCAGACTGCATTTAAACACCCACAACCACATTAAATGTGGACAACAAACACAACACCACATTAAATGTTGACAGCAAAAAGACAATGAGAAATCCTCTATACAACAGATTTGAACATGACACTTGTGGGCACAAAATATGCAAGCTAACATCTTCCTGTGGCATACTTGGATTCCAAAAGGGTAGCATCTAAGCACCTGAAAACACCACATTAAATGTCGATGGCAAAGTCATTAAGACAATGTAATATCATGAATACAACAGGGTCTAACGATGTCTATGACCCGTGCTGCTTGAAAGGAAATCTCAATAATAAAATACACCACTGTAATAATAAGAATTTACAATCACTATACCACTGTAATAATAATAATAATAATTTACCATTATTATAAACATCACATAAAGAATTTGGATAAAGTCCCAAAAAAACTTACCAGCCGCATGTATAACAATGTGTTGTTGATATGGCACTGCAACAACATAACGTTTTTAGCATGGCACCATAGTAGCATGGTTTTGGTGGCAACACAAAGTCCATAGGGTGAAAATAAAATTTGAAGGTCGAAGATGTCATTTAACTTGTCAGGCCATTGAGTTTGTCTCCTTTCAAACATGGTAATTCAATTGAATGGTTAAGAAAGAGTTCAAAGATTCGGAGCCAGAATAGAAATGTCAGTGGATGATAAGGTTAACTATGGCACATAATGCTCTATTGAGACTTCGACAGCATATTATTGTAGGATAGTTCTTGATTCTCAAGAGGCAATGGAATCTTGAAAGGCTCCCTCATAGTAAAATCATCCAAGTGATCACCAACTTTTATAATCTATTTTAAGTTAGAGTGAGTCAATATTTTATGTTATAGACACACAATCAACATAAATGGAGACCCTTAGATACTACATCTAATCATATATATACAAAGATTTGATCTCATATTACACTTCCCACTTGCATGAATGATTTGGAATTTTGGGAAAGGAAAATATATATAGAATATTGAAAAGAATATGTGTTCAGATTGGACTTACATCCTTAGCTCGAGCTACAAATTTTGTGCTCAATTCACTAATATGCAAGAACCACTACACACATTATTCAAAGTCATATCATAAACAGTAACCCTAACATCTTGCATAAAAATTGCAAATCATTGCACTTTTAGTTTCGAGGTTCTATAGACTAGCCATTACATTCTTTTATACTAATCTAGTCATACTAATATGGAATATTTATAATTTAGAAGAAAACTTGGATATTGGGAAATAACTTGGATATTGCATTTAATATAGTTGAATATCCTAATGAATTATACATTAGGTTAGAGGACCAACTCAATTGAGAAAGAACTAGGATATCACATGTGGGATATTTGAATAATTATACATTAGGTTAAAGGACCAACTCAATTGGAAAAGAACTTAGACATCACATTTGAGATAGTTCAACATAAATTAGTGTATGGAAATTTGAACATAACACCTATTGGCACAGAATGTGTAAGCTAACTAATTTCCATAAGATACTTGGAGACAAAATAGACTGCATTTAAACACCCCACAACCACATTAAATGTTGACAACAAAAAGACAATGAGACATCCTCTATACAATAGATTTGAACATGACTCCCGTGGGCACAAAATTTGCAAGCTAACATCTTCCTATGACATACTTGGATGCCAAAAAGGAAGCATCGAAGCACCTAACAACACCACATTAAATACCAATGCAAAAGTCATTAAGACAATGTAAGATTGTGAATACAACAAGGTCTAATGATGTCTATGACCCCTGCTACTTGAAAGGAAATGTCAATAATAAAATATACCACTATAATAATAAGAATTTACAATCACTATACCATTGTAATAATAATAAGAATTTACCATTACTATAAACATCACATAAAGAATTTGGACAAAGTCCCAAAAAACCGTACCAGCTGGATGTACAACAATGTGTTGTTGATATGGCACTGCAACAACATAAATTTTTTATCATGGCACCACAATAGCATGGTAATTGAAAAAACATGAAGAGTAAACAAAACATTGATAAAATCAGCCGTTGTGTTTTTGTGAAGCATCGATATTAGGGATGGGACACTAATAATAGTAACGGAAAGGATTAAATTCTCCGATGAGAACTTGTATAAAAATTAGTGTTAAATAGAAAATGGTAGAGGTCAGGAAATGCCATCACTAGGAGATCATCTTGGGAAAATTTTGTGACGAAACCCTAGCTAAATTTTTTGGTTATCACTGTGTATCGTTGACGAACATTTACATAGCACTAGAGAAACTGAAAAGTGTAGAGGTAAACAAATGTCATCATTAGGAAATAAGCTCAGGATAATTTTGTGGCCAAACCCTAGCTAAGATTTGTAGCTAAATCACTGTACTTGTTTTCTTTGCAGACCATACTTCTTTCTTTGCCCATATCTGAGAAGGGAAGAAAAATTGTTTTCTGAAAGAAGGCCATTCTCCCATCTTGTAAAATCACTACCAGATAAAGGACTAGGTGAATTTCCAAAAGAAAAAGACTCCTTAGCAGGGATGATTAGTCAATCTAGAACCTTATGCAATGCTTAAGAAAAGATAAAATCACCAACTTTCCACTAACTTTGATTTAAGCCAGAATCAACATCATCAAGACCAAAGTCGAAGAATATATGCAGCCAATGTAGTCTGCCAAGGACAGGCCCAAACAAAATAATCAATAGTATTATATGCATTAGTAAAGATGGGATAATTAAAAGGCCCATTTGACCCCATCTATTTAAATTTTTAGCTAAAATGAATGCTCCATAAGATACATGCTCAAATTCACAACATTCTCCTTTGGCGGGAGATATTTCCAGAAAATTTACTTCCACTCAGCTTGGTTTTTAGATTGGCCAATAAGAATAAGAGATTGAAATGGAGTCTTTAAATTAGTTTAACTTTTCCATTTGAAAGATTAGATATTCCTAAAATATATGACATGACAGGATTAAAAATTATGAAATGAATTGTGGCCTTTGAGTTCTATGACATGACAAGATTAAAAATTATGGAATGAATGGTGGCCCTTGAATCTAAAGGGTGATCATTTTGTATCCTGCCTAGTGACAGACATTTGAATCTTCAAACTCTATTTGTGATCTATGTTGACATTAAAAAAAAACACAAACAATTTAGATTTTAAAACACTGATGCCATCAATCATTGGATAGCTAGAATGAAATGAACCCAATCAAAATAATCAAATTGCACACTACACTTCCATGTAGGTGGGGTGGTTTCCCATAGGATATTACAATTGTGTTACCCTGTTTAGACCACCAATGGTCACTATTTTGAATGCCATATGGATGGTGATTGATTCTCATGGGTTTGATAATTTATCTTTAACCTCTTCACCAGAGGCAAATTTGTAGTTGTTTTGATTCTAATAAGGAAGTTTCAACTATACCCTAGGCAACAAAACATTGACATATTCAATTAGAACGTAGCCAAGGAGAGTTGTCAGAATTGCATTTGACAATCAACAACATTTACCATCAGAATCTAGAATCCAACACTTGAAGCCAACCGGTATATTCCAGATTCATAAACTCAAATATAACCTCCAAAGCCCACATCCTCAAGTTCAGGTTAAGTAAAACCAAAAAATGATGGGAAGCTTTGCATGGCTTCCTATCAAATTTGCCAGGAAGAAACCATATTGGAAGTTTTATGTTTATCACACAGACCTTGATAAATATAAAATTGGTTTTATCATTTGATTGAAAAATTAGAAATCAAAATCTTGGTCACTAAAACCATTGATTATGCAAAAATTCCATCCTTTCAAAATCCTTCAAAAACGTTGGGGTGACCAATACTACATGACATTCTATCCCCAACGAGGCTAATCTCTGACGGTCTTAATATATTTTTTCTAGAAAAAAACTAAGTTTTGTAGGTATATTGTCCTAACATAGCACACTCCAGGGAATTCAAAATTGCAATATTAGTTAAACTATAAACTTTTAACAATTAAACACAAAACCACTTATACTATGAAACGAGAACTTGACACAGTTCTCTTTTTTTCTCTCTCCTAATTTTAGTAGCTATTTTTACCCCCGTTTCAAAAATGGTTGATGCCAGTATCACACATTTTCATTTTCAGACATTTTTTGGGGCCTTTGAATTATCTTTGTTGTAAAATATTTTTTAATTCTATTTTCAAGTGTGTTTTTTGAAATTTAACAAAATAACATACATTTTTAAGCAATTTATAATGAAAAACATATACATTTTACGATTTTTTCTATAAAATAAGACATTTTTATGTACAAAATAAGGCATTTTTATTGACAAAATTGTAAATAATTCCAGAAAATAAAGACATTTAAAACCATCTTCAATGAATTTTCAGAGCATTTTTCTCTAAAAATGATCATATTTCATATTAC
>LPNX010147986.1:31275-62405 GCA_001517045.1 Pseudotsuga menziesii | reverse complement strand
AAAAAAAACGTGTATACTGGTATCAACACTTTTCTATTTGGGGGGTGTTTTTGGTGTTTTTTTTGCAAAAATCATCGTTTTTATGGTTAGAGTTCTCGTTCATAGTATATAGTTCTCGTTTCATAGTATAAGTGGTTACAACCGGAGTGTTCTAACAGAGGCTTTAAGATAAGAGTATCATTTACTATTCTATCCACAAAATCACAGATCCAAATACTATAAAAATAAAACCCTAGGAATATGCATGTTTTCCATTCTCATAAGTGATGCAATCCTTACAATAAAAGCAATGAAGGCATGCTGATGTGTATCATGATAGAAGGGAATTCACAAAGAAGACTTTAGCAGGTTCTATTCTCAAATTTTGTTGGACTAGCCCTAGCTATTTTGATGAAATGGAAAGAGCGAGGTGAAATAATAGCTCATGTATTATTGCTAATTTATTGATTCCAGAACAAAAATGGGATAAGGAAAATACAAGCCTAAGGTATTCCCATACGTATGTTATATTTATATTTGAAATTAAGATTGAAGGTTGAGGCCTATGTATGGAATGCATATTAATATTGATGGTTGATACCTACGTATGGAATGGCTACTGTTGAAGATACCATAGACATGAATCCAAAAGTGTTTGAACCGATCACAATCTCAAGACAAGCTTCTTAAAAGGAAAAAAACAGAAACCTCCATTGTGAAGGCTGTTGAAGGTATACATCCTTTAGGATCCTGATTTGACTACTTTACAAGGAAAGTAGTGAACAAGATATGTTCTATAAGGGAAATATTCATAGAAGAATTTACAAATTCACCTAATATGACATGATAAAGCATTACTCCATTTCTATCGCTTATGTAAGTTTTCAACCAAAAATCAGTTAAAGCTAGAGAAGAACATAAATAATGGCAAATAAATTATTACCTCGCCAAAAAAATAAAGAGACAAGATTGAATCATTATTTCAATTTTAGTACACTCCAAATTAATCAAAAGAATATTCCCTTCTGTAGAATCATCTATACAATACTGCTACATATAGCATATGCTTTAAAAATGAGGTTTTGGCACTGAATGACCCAGAGCCGAGGAAGAAATGGAGCATGCAATTCAACAACATTAAGTGCCATCCCCAACCTACCCATCATTCACAAATTGAAAAGCACTCTTTAATCTCAAAATGCCACTAGAAATGGGAGAAACCTTCTTTCATTTTATATGTTCAAATACACTGCCTCTGAAAAGGGAAAACCCCTTTTTAGGTCGTTTTTATGGAGGGTAGAATGAACTTATTCTCAAGTGGATCTGATACCTGAATTTTATTTGGAAGGGGGTAATTTCAGAACAGATCGAATGCTCCTCTGATCCACATTGAAAAAAAATCAATTTTTATGTCTTCTTCAAAGCTCCTTTCACGCTAAGGAAAAAATACTCTCTGCAAAAGTGGATAGCCAAGATAGATAATACAAATACACTAGACACCTAAAATAAACTGACTTGCAATCAAACTAGTCGGTGCCCTACTTGTTTGGTCATGGTGTGATGGAGATAGCAAATGTGGTGCGCCATGATGTCGCCAATGGAAGGATAAGATGATGATAGAGCAGTAGAAGAAGGAGGTACATATGTTGATGGAGGGTTAGGAACAACATTAGGTGGGGTTGGAGGAATTGCAAAAGAGAGGAGATGCTTTTGGAGCAGGGGAAGGAACCAACACCCAAGGAGATGAAGACTTGTTAGGGGATTGAACAGGAGATTGTTTGCAAAAAAATTCTTAAGGAAGAAGAAACTTGGGCACTGCATCGCAAGGCGTTTCTGATAAAAAAATTCTACGTTATAGAAGCTTGAGCAATATCTATACCCGTTGCTACTAAACCATTGACCCTTGTGATGTTGAGGGTATAGGTAACATGGATTCTATGGACAATGGAGGTTGAAGTACATTCACTATGGAATCCATAGATCCAAGAGGATAATAGGAATGCAATACATGATACTTGATAACAACATCCTTGTTTTCGCATTTCTAATTGGTTCCCTATTTGGACAGGTCCTTTAGTGGTGCCTTTTTCTCCTAAAGATCAACATTGGGGTAAATTTGTTGCGGTGTTCATAATTTAATGCAGTATCTTGAGAAGAATCTAAAACAGAACAAATTCGCCTTCAAAGTGCATCAAATCCCACCAAAAATAAACTTAGACTATATCTAGAAGTGGATAATATATTTAACCCAAGCCTTAAACCTGCACATTGCACAAGCATGAAAACCGAAAGCAATAGAACAAAATGATACAAGTAAGGACTGAAACCATAAACCAACTGGTGAAACATCATCCATGTAGTTTCCCATGAATACTGCGGGCTTTTGCTTGACTACCTCTCACAAACGTGTAGCACCATCAATCGAAATGTTTATGGAGAAGGTCCTCCCCCTCAGTGGATCAGAAGAGGCTTCCATGCTCTTTACCCCTACTATTTCCCCATAATATCGATACAGATGCAAAGATGATCTCAAGACTGAAAATTTTGAAAATTATCCACCAGATTGGTGGGTGGTTCCATTTTGTGCTTTTTGTTTGTGTGTTTATGTTTTTTTTGGTAGCATAGCAATATTATCTATCCACGTACCTTTCACGATATTAGTTTTGATATAGACTCTCTCTTATCTCGAGGCTCAAAATCCTCCAATATTTCACATGCTCGGACATTTTTCTCAAGCCATCGATGAATGGCAGCTGAGGCTTTCACTTACAAATATCCTCAGGGATTCCCTCACTATCACAGTCTTTGATGGGGACATTACCATTGAGAAGTTCAAGGACTTGAAGAAGAGCAAGAGAGTTGAACCCATGGCTTCTGGGGTTGTTTATTTGTGGGATTTATCAAAAGTAGAGAGAGGGATGAGGGAGGAGACTAGGATTTTAAATGAGAGGTTTTGAAGAATGGAAGACTTACATGGTTGAGAAATTGGACGGTGTGGAATTGAATGTCGAGGGTTTAAAGCTACGGAGGTCCTTGTGGAGGATGAGTTTCAGAAGATGAAGATGGGCTGGGAGGAGTTTTATGCAGTGAGAAGTTGAGGGTATGGTATGAGGAATATGGTGAAACATCCAGATACTCTTATTTTGGAAGCCATTCCATCACGGTGGTTTTCAGAGCCAAGGGTTTCTTCAAAATTTTATGTTTTGGTTACACACACCATTTTCTCTAAATTTGGCAGGATCAGAAACCTTGATGTTGTTGGGAGAAATGATTTGGGCAAGGATTCCCAAGACATTGGAAAAATATCACATTTTCATTGCATTGCAAGGCTTGGGTTTAGTATGAGAGATACAAAAGCTTTTACAATGTTGTCAAAGAATTTTGTGGTCGATCAATTCAAAAATAAGATTCAAGACTGAAGGAAAACTATCGTATTGATTGGGATAAAGAGGGATATTTCATGAAAACAAATGTTAGGAGGAGATCTTATGAAAAAGAAAGATAATGAGAGATGCAATGTAGCCAACTTGCAGGCATAACTCTTAAAAGTGATATTCTAATGCCCATAGCCTAGTTTTCTAAGAATGATGGAGATAGGCTAAATGGTGAGAAAATACATCAACTAATATTCTAATAAAATTATACTTTTTTGAAATTATAAAAATGAAAAGACTTTTATGATAATTGAAAAAAACATTTTGTTCAAGAAATGTTTTATGTGAAGTTATGAGAAATTTGCATTTTTTACTTTTAGGATAATTGAAAAAACATTTTGTTGAATAAATGTTTTATGTAAAGTTATTTGAAATTTGTATTTATGTTGAGTTATGTGAAATTTGTATGTTTAAGTTTTTTTTAATACATTATTTGTCTAACTTCTATTTGGAAAATTGAAATAAAAATAATCAAAATAAAATTTTTAAATAAATTATTAAAAAAACATAAATACAAATAATCTCATCATAATCATAGAAAAATGCACTAAAATCATGGAAAAATAGAACTTCCAATGATTTACAATATGAATGAGTTATTTTATAACTATTCACTAGATTGGTTCCACCCAGAGTAGCTTAGATTTTCGGTTTAAAAACAAATAAATAAAGGTGGGAGTTGGGGGGCTGGAGATGCAAGAAACAACTCGTCTGCCTTGAGCATAGCCTCCATGGACAAACAATGAAAAAGTAGAAATGTGGTTGGAATGCATGCAAGGTTTACTTCTTTCTTTATGTTTTATCTCATGTTAATTTGGGATTTTACTGTTGTGGGTAGACGGATATGCATGACTGCTTAGTATTCGATGCTCAGGAGCAACGAGGAGGGAGCTTGATTGAAAAGGCAGGTGTTCAGAGTTGGACTCAATCACTTATCAGGTGCAGAGGACGGGCGCGACCTATGGATTCTATATAATTTTTATTCTGTATGTAGGGAAAAATCTCATTGGAGGATCATATATCACCACTGAATGAACCCTTAGGTTGGATAACCTTCAAGAGCCTAAAATCAGTGCGCCATTCACCTTCCCAAATAAATTTAAATGGAAATGCAAGCAAGAATACATGTATCAAATTAATATGAATAGGAGAAGGATCCAACTTAAAGATGATAATCTAGTATAGAATCCCTACGACATGTGCTAGAACATCATGATGACAGCTAATTTTGTGCTACTAGCTGAGCTATGACACATGGTGCGGTGTACATTTTACTAAATTCTAACAATGCAAATTGATTCAATCCATCTATAGTGCTAGAATTTAGTAAAATATACAAATTTATTGTCAAATTTGTAATTTTTTCCATTTCCGGAGTGACACAACTAAAAATGATAAAATAAATGACCAATTGTAATCTGGTCATTTGTAGTCTAGATATCTTGTGATCAAATTTGGTCATTTATTTTTATCGTTTTTAGTTGGTTTTTATTCCGTGACCAAAAGTGGTCATGTATCTTAGTCGTTTTTAGTTAGCTCACTTACAATTATCAATTTTGGTCATTTATCCATTTAACAAAACTATGGTGAACAAAATTTTTGGTCTCATGGTCACTAATCTCTCATTTTCCACTATTGAGGGAACCTCTGGGTATACAACTGAGGCTTACCCAGTTCAGTGCTTGTAGTTGGCAGCAACTCAAACCCTGTAACGATCCAAGTAATACGATCCACTTGTAGCTGGGTATCAACATTTTTATTCTTACCTGGGTACCAAGCAGTAACTCTTCATTAGTACATGGCTAGTTACCTTATAAGATTATCCTTGTAAAAAAAATAATGAGGGAAGAAAAGAAATCTTACCTCGGTGGTATGAGCACACCGCTTGGGTTTTGTTCTAAACGATCCCTCTCAGACAATGGTTTAAGTTTTCAGAGGGAACCACAAACCGAACACAGTTTACAAAGAAACCTCAGTCCTCAGACTCGGAAAATAAGTGGAGAAAGGAACCTGCAATGCCATGACAGAAAACACGATGGTATAGACACCCATGTGGCAGCCTTAAAAACGCCTCTCCAGGATGAATCACAATTTCTTTTGTTACAGAGATTGAGGAGGCCAAGATCCTGGTGGCTTGACCCTCCTCTCTACCTAAACACATCGAAGGAATAATGGTTTGAAAAGGAGGTTTTAGGGTCTAAGTAGGTTTTATTTGTATAAGGGTTTCAGCATTAAACCTCCCTCCGTGGATCTACTAACATGTGGATTCCACCTTAAAAATAATTTATGGGGTTTTCAATATAGTTCAATAACATGGACAAGCCCTACAAAAATAATGTATGTTAGTAATTGTTTTTATATATATAACATAAAATCGAGATGATTGCAATATATAGTTTATGTTATATAAATTTTTTATAAGTTAGATAGGGAAATAATCTTATTGCATTAATCTCTAGGACTAGTATAAATACTTTAGAATATATGTTTGTATGTTAGGAATAAGCATATATGATTGCCTAGTATTTTTTTAATATCCTTGAATTTTCATAAAAAAAAAACTAGGTAGCAATTTATAATTATAAACCTCGACAAGTCAGTTTAGGTATAGTTATCTTTTGACTCCTAAAGATGACAAAATATGATTTCGGAAAGTCCAAAACAAAGAAAACGTTTTATTCATTGACATAAAGTTTATAGGAAGGAGAAAAAGTTTACAGTACCTCTAGTAATCCAAGAGTTGATGACTTTTACACCATATCATACTTCTAACTTATCATAAAAATTAATTGGTTTCTCTAGCAATGTTTCTTCTGTAAGGATAGGTAATCTCTATTTCTGAACTGGATGTATAAGTCTTACATGTAAAGGACCTGTAGAAAGAACACGAGTTGACTGCGTTAGCTTCAATAAGCTAAGTAAGTCATGTGCACAACCAAAAATCCCCTTCAGTAAGACAAGAAGAACAATTTAATTAAAATCTTACTTTTACTAGAAACTTAATCAGTTAAACTCAATACACTCCATCTTAGACCCAGGGATAATTTTAGGGGCGAATTTTAGCCCAATGGGCTAGTTTTCCATGTTTTTCTCTTAAAACAGATTCATCATTTTGCATTTTTTGAAGCCCTATTTCGCAAAATTTTGATGGGGTAAAAATTTTTCACCCTAAAAATCACCAAATTATTATATAAATGATATAAAATCCTTGGAAATTAAAATATTTTTTGAAAAATATCGCCAATCATTTTATAATTGTCGTTTTAAGAATTGGTAATATTCGCCAACATTTATACACTTTTAAATAAGTATGGTTCCTTAAAATCATTCCTGCTCAGACTCATTTTAGACTGACCTTGCAATAATTTATTTGATATACTGTTAGTAATAAATGGTGGTACATATATATATATATTAGTAAATGATTCTTGTATTATCCATTCTTCTATATTTAAGAATGTTAACTGTACCGGTTAGTTGAAATTTCTTAGGCGATGATTTAATATTTATTGTCACATGGAAAAATTTTAAATTTTTACGAATTTTTGGAGTGTTACAGGCTCAAATTGGTTATTTCACTATGGGCAATGTTGATAGACTCTATTATGTTTTGTAGTGATGTGGCAAGGAAAACTCAAGAGGGTTCCTTAGTGTTGTTCAGTTCATCACTCAATATTCTTAACTGGTTTAAATCCCCTTGTAATTCATCTTTGGGTTTTTCTCATGGTTCACCAAATCCATCTTCGAGGTTTTCTTCATTTAATTCAGGGTTTATTAGGTCCTCTGATTGTTTTGTTTCACTCCTTTGTTGGGATTGTTCATTGGTATTTGTCATTATGTTTAGGTAATTTGTATATGCAATATCAACTTTTTCCTATTTCAATTCATTTGCATTTTTTTTAATTTTATATTTTATTTGAAAAACAATAAAAACATTAAATAAACAAAAAAAACCAAATACTACTCCATCTACCTTACTCCAACGCCATGGGTGTCATTTTAGGCTGCTTGGACAGTTCTTTTGGGCTTCATGGGTGTCATTTTGGGCTCCTTGGACGTAGTTTTCGGTAGCTTGCATGCTCATGGGTCATTTGTGAATGAAATAAAACCGTTCACTGTTTTTTTTTTAAACACAAGGACACGCGTGCATACCTGTATGCGAACACACAAAACACGCACACGCGTCCACATACACGTGTGCACCCATACATGCGTGTGCACTCCTATTGTCCACATTGGAAATCCGGCATGGAGGTTCATCATTGCCGAAGCAAGAACGTGTGTGCACGTCCAAGGGTGTGTGCGCGTTCTAGTTTTTTTCCCTCTAGCACGCTTCCATTGCATAATGATTGGGTAGCAGCTTCTTGCGGGTACCCTTATTTTATAAGGCTATTTTCATTTCAAATGTTGAACACTGAATTCATGTCTTTGAATGGCCTTATTTAGTACTTGGGTTCATTAAAATTTTGAATCTTTAACTTAAATTGAACCATAAGAGAAATATAAGAGATGATTATTCCAATTTAAATGGGAGTTCTAGAGAATTAGTCAATACTCTTTTGAATCTGAATAATCAATATTGATGTTATTTAAAATAATTAAGAAATAGTTAGACATACTCAATATAATGCCAAAAATATAGTGCAATACCTCATCACTAAGTATAATATAGAAAATATAATGCATTACCTCTCATAATGTAAATAACTCTCAAACTCTCTTTTCAAAGCCCTCTAACTTCCATGAATCCTACCTTCCAATTCTCAACCATGTTAATGTAATCAATGAGCATTGAGGACTGAAATTTGTAGAGTGTAGATGATCACTTTAATAATGGAAAAATCATTGAGTTATATGAGTTTTTATGTTTTTGTGAAAAATCAATGCAACTTGCAAATAGAAAAGCCTCAAAATAATTCTAAGTTCATAGATGTTTCTAATTTTTAGTGAATATACGATTTGTAAATTGAAATTTAAAAAATATAGTTTTATATAAAGTAAATATATTAATACTAGTAATATATAAAAAGGTAGTAATATAAGGATGGTTTATAATTTTTATTGTCCTTCGTAAATTTTATATTCTTCCTAAATGATAGTTAACCAAAATTTTAAACCCTATTTAACCATCAAAATGCTTCATGATGAGCATTTTTCCTGTCAAATTTCATCATTGATGGACTTTAACTAACCATCGCTAAAGGAACTTAACTTATAGTGATGGTTTTAAAGGACCATTGTCATAGCCTCTTCATGCTTTGCTTATTTTCAAGAAGTTTTAGTGCGTAGTAACCTGCATAAAACTAGTTTACTTTGATGCGGATCCAAATATTCTGGAACAACTTCAACCAGTTCTTCTTTCTTCGACAATTTAATAATTTCTTCTTCAAGCAGCTATAACATTTCAAACAATTGTTTTTCCTTAGACACAGCTCCAAACTCTGTATGTGCAAACACATTCAATTCAAACTGCCAATATCTGCTAAAAACTAAATCCTAATCTCTATGCACATTTCAACTTTAATCTATGAGTATTTAGCTTGCAAAATCCTTATAACAAAGGAAACTTTTGGTGAAAGAGTTTGGGCCATTATAAAATTTCATACCAGGTTAAGAAAAAAAGGAAAAAAGTGCGAACATTGAGATATAAGAGATAACATGTACACAATTGCAGCCTACTACTTTATCATGCCTGAGCTTATCTCGATTGCAGATTCCCTGCATCCAACGAGCAAGGAGCAAATTCAACCATTGAATTTGTTCCTTGCCCATTGGATGCAGAGAATCTACAATCAGGATAAGGATGGCGCTTTATTATTCATCCTCATCACACAAATATAAAATTCACCATAAAAGCACACTCTCTCTTGTATAATTACATATTGTCTTACTAGGTGATGGTTGAATTTGGTTCAAATACTCATTCCTATATATATATATATATAATATAGTTAAAATGGTTCTGATAAAACAAAAATTATATATCAGCTGGTTAAATATCAAGCTAGAACAATTTTCAACTAACAGAAATGAAATTGAACAATTACTAAGATCATGCTTATTTAATTTGTGTTCAACACTCCAACATGTAACATGACTTTAGTCTACTCTGTTTTATCACTTCAAGAAATTTAGCTTCCCTTTAACATTATAGTCACAGGCGCAAAGCACTGCAACATCTCGGCACTCTTAATACCATATTGCAAGCCTTTTTATGTGGCCTTGTGTTTCATGAGGCCTGTTATGAAGCCAACAATGGTTGCTACTGATACAAGAAATGGCATGAAGCTCAAAGTTTGTAAAAGGGTCCACTTTAGTGTCCATCGTGGAACTTTATTCTGGACAATGTGCATCTCCACTGGAAAGTACACCACCAATGGCCAAAAGTTCACAGCACCCAAAATTCCCAGAATGTCATTGAACAAGGGAAGTAAGATGGCAGTGCACGTAGTTGACACCACATATGCAATTCTCCAACATACCCTCAGGATATTGACTCTACACTACCAACGTAAGGGAACGCGTAATTCAAATCCCCTATTGATTAATTTATTTCTTCTCCATTTATGAAAAATCCAACCTTCAAGCGAAAATTTGTTGACAAAACACCTGCAAGAGTGACCAATAAGTTATGGTAATTGAATAAGTGAAAGGGATATTAAAGTACAGGAAGGTTGAAAAAAACAACCATACTTTTCATAACCAGTACATAAAACACCACTTTCATGTGGGTTCCTCATTAACATTCCATGTATGTTAGACCTTATATGCTTTGTTAAACTAACCCTCACCAAAAAAAAAAGTGACATCCACATGCAAAGAGAGGAAAAGGAACAAAGGATGATAAAACTTGTACTTACTCGGTATGATTCCATCAGGTAAATCACATTGCACATATTAGAAAATTCAATCAGCCACTAAGGCTAATAGAATCCAAATCTTGCGAATAGGTTTCCATGTGCATTTTCTCCAAGAAGGAAGTTACCATCATCATATAGAACAAATTTTCTTTTCTCATAGTTCTGTTTTCGGGTGGTGGGGACCTCAAGGTATTCTGCACATTTATTCATTGTAGGAAGCAATAGTGTTATAATGCATCTGGGTGAGATCATGAATCTAGGTGTCTATTCCATGAGAATAATTTTTTCAAATTCATATTCCCTAATATTTCGGTCGAACTATTTTATCTATTCAGCCAAAAACATAAAAATAACTTTCGGTCGAAAAAATAGTTTGGCTGAAAGTTACTTTTAACGGATACCGTTAACTTTAAAGTTAGAAGGAACTAACTTTCTAACTTTCTAATTTTAAAATTAACGGAATACATTAAAAGTAACTTTTGACTGAAATATTGATTCAGCCGAAAACCTATAAATTTTCATAAATGGAATTCCATTTGATTTTTTACTCTTCTTCCAATTTCATATCAAATACTTACAATTCCTCTTCACAAATAGTATCATTACTTGCATAATTCAATCTACTTTCTATATATGCTATTTTTTTTTTTTAATTTGGTGTCATCCACTAATTTTATTTATTATATTTCTTAGAAGGTGTGTGGATTGCTTCAAAATTTAATAGAATTCATTGAAATGAAAAATCAATAACTTCTTAAAAACACGATAAAAAAATTTGGAAAAATCATGGCGCCCAACATTGATGTGTTGACTTCTAAAGTGTACTTTTAGTTTTTTTTTAATTGGAAATTAAGGAAGATGTTGTGCCAAACTTTATGATGGCTTTTAGGTTTGTCCACTTCAAAAAATTCTAATAATTATTGCATGCGGTTGTTGGATACAAACTTATAAACAACCTTTAGTACAGTTTGTCTAGATCATCATAACATATTTTGTTTTTAATGAAAAATAGTTGAATAATGAATAAAATAGTGTCAAAAAACATGATTATTTATCATAATTTCATTAATTAATAGCATCCTATCAAACACTTGCAAAAATGACATATCAAATACCAATAAAAAAAAATCTAAAAAATAACCGATAGAAAGCTAACACAATTCTCTACATCTTTTGTTTTTACTACAAAATGAAATTTTAAATACAAATCTAATTTTTCTTTGCTCGAAGTTGGCAAACTTGGAAAAATAACAATGTTTTTTTCATAACCCCCAAAATAGACAACCAGATTCATGATTTCACGCATCTTCTTATCTTCTGAAAGATTCATATATACAAAAGGAATGTTAGAATTTGAGCTATACCTGAATTTCAAGGACAAGTGTAGTATATGGAATTGCTAATGCAATGTTACCAAGACCTTCTAACATCCACCAAACTTTCTGGGCTTGAGTAAGAGAGGTGGTTGTGGTGATTCCACCCAGTGTTCCATAAATCTTTTCGTTTTCTGCAATTTTCTAGAGTGTGGAATCGCATAATATGGTATTTGCATTTACTATTGCGAATCAAATTAGATATTAAAATTCCATAGCCTAGCAATAATTGAAAATAATGGCAATGTAGGATAAAACAATACCTTTGGCAATGTTGATACCGAATCTTAATGTTGCATTGTTGCTGCAATTATTGAAAGGGTCCATAGTTTATGAAAGTTTGGTATTTGACATAAGATAACCGGTTGCAATCTCGGAAATGGCATAGAGATTCGTGTCATTTTCTGGGGGTAACAATTGGATTGGATGATTGCTTTGCAATGGTCATGGCTTCTATATTGAGATAATATCTTAATATTTCAATATGATAATGGAGTTTCATAAACATGAAGTAAAATATATAGATTATGTTTTTTTTTCTTTTCAATTTAGTATCAGAGGAGTAGGAAGTTGATACCTGTCTAAGTGTGTGGAGATGAAGCTCTTGAACGATGTGTTTTTATTATTAATACCCCATTTAACTAAGACATTAATTTCATTAGCCTTAACTAGACATCTATTTGTATGCTTAAAAAGCATTAATGGCATATACATCCAAGCCCCTCTATTTAATTGACTATACATTGAAAGGTGTACAAAATCTCAATAGAAGCCTTATTTACCCCAACACAATCCCGATGTATCTCAATTATGGACACAATCTTGATTGACATCGTCATGATCATGATCCACTTTGATAGAAAGCCAAAACATATCTGTGTATGCTAGTTTTGAATGGTTTTATTTGCAGAAACTTGTAAGTTATTATTAGTAGTATTTTGTATATTTATATCATATCAATAATCTTATCAAATGAAGTTTACATTGTAAGTTATTATTGGTAAAAGCATTTTGTATATTTATATCTTATCAATAATCTTATTAAGCGAAGTTTATAATGCAAGTTATTACTATAAAACGTATTTTGTATATTATATCCTATCAATAATCTTATCATGTGAAGTTTACAATATAAGGGTTGGAATTAGGATGGGTTAAATAATGAAATAATAATAATAATATATATATATATATATATATATATATATATATATATTTTAAGTTTACATTATAAAGGTTGGTATTAGGATTAGTTAAATAGTGAAAAATTTAAAAATAAAAAAAATTATATATATATATATAAATTAGTCATTTGAGATTTGATAGATTAAAAGAAGGTAATAGAGAAATTGTGACGTGACCCTTAAAAAGAATTGAGAGAGATTCAATAAAATTCAATGGTTACTTTAAAAAACAACATTACGGCCTAGAAATGACCTATATGTATTAAATATAAAAGAAAAACCATTTGAGACTTGGTGCTTAGGTCATGATTTTGTCTTCCTTAGTTTTATGCTTTTGTTTATGTTTTTGAAGCTTGCTAATATTTTTGCTTCTAGGAAATTTTGGTTTATAAAGGTTAATTTTGAGTTTAAGCCTTTTAGTTTTCATCATTTTGATTTTTCCTATTTTTAAGCTTCCTTTTATAAATTTTTCTTAGAGTTCATTCTTGAAGGATTATACAAAGTATATATTGATTAAATAGTTTCATAAATGACAATAAGATTGAGATTAATCATACAAACCAAGTCTTAAACCTGATTAGTGATTTAATGAGATGAAATTATGTGTTTGGACTTTCTTGTAGCGCAAGAGCGAAATTAATACACTAGAGCATTACAAGAAAGTCGCGAGTGCCAAAATAGTTATTTTTCAATCTGATTTTTTCGGGAGTTTCGTTCCTGAGGTGTTAACCACATCAATTATCACATTTGATACGTGTCTTTCTAGGCTTATCGTTGAAACATGTGTATGTTCATCGTGCGAGGCAAATCGTGGCAATTGTATGCAAGTTCATGGTGAATGATGATGGTGAGTGGAACATGGAAGAATTTTCAGGAATATGTTCTTAAGCTGAAGAATACGAAGGCATTGAAAGTCATGGTGGAGACATATTGCTGAGAAATCAGAGTTTTTACAGCTGAAGGAAGAATTAGGGCTTCCCAGCGGTGATAGTTCAAAGTGATCTGGATAGTTGAAGACAGTTGGAATGTGCAATTCAACACCTAACCTTTCAAGGGATCGACTTCCAGGGCTTGTATTAAGCTTTTGAGCAAGTATCCCGAGTGGAATTTGATAGGGTTTGTTAAATTTGGGGGTTTTTCTGATAAATCCTATAACGTCAAAATTCTAAGGAAGGATATTAATTTGCTCACTCAATAGACTATGAATGATGAAATATTAATCAATATATCTAAGTATTCATCGTTTAAGCTAGTAAAGTTCAGAGCAGAACTATTAGAGGTCCCTGAATTTCTGATTAGGTCAAAATGTTGAAATTTGGTACAAAGCATTTCCTAAATTGGTGATAGGGAAGACTGTGAGAGTTTGAAAATAAATAGAGTGTCGAGACTGTGAGAGTTTGAAGATAAACATACTGTGAGATTAATGACAAGTGTTGCAAACCATAGTGAAGATGAAGAAAAGTGGAAAAACCAATAGGGCTGAGCCCACTGATCTCAGTTGGATAGATAAATTTCCAGATGAGCTATTTGAAAATGTAAGATGGTTGATATTTTTCAACAAAATTGATGGATACAATGCAGAGGTCTCCCATAAGTTTGCTCAGTGTTATGACAAAGACACTGTATCTTTTGATACTTTGAAATTCAAATTGACCAAAGAGTTGGTAGCTAAGGCAACATGATTTAAAAATGAGGGAGAACTATGGTTTAAGAAAGTGCCATTCACCTTTAATCCACAAAGGTTCCTACTACCTGGTATAATTCCAGATTGGGCTAAGGATGTACCCATTCATAACTTCAGGCCTGAATGGGTAGAACCTATTAAGGTTTTACAAAGCTATATTACATATGAAGGAAGGTATGCGTTTGTTTTTAAATACCATTTCAGATTTCTTCAACACCTCAATAATGAGTCAAAGATGAACCTGTCGTTCTTCTTGCTAAAGAGCCTACAGAAGATGTCTTGCAGAATCAAGGAACACCAAAATCATACTAGACAGTCCATTTTTAACCATGGACTTATCAAACTCATTATCAACAGTGTTTTGCAGAGTAAAGGAAAAGCTTGGGAATATTTCCTTTCTTGGTCAGGGTTTCAGAATAGTCAAGAAGGACAATCTCATAGAAAACAAGCTGATAAAGGACAGACCTTGATCAGAAAGCTAAGATAGAAGATAAAGGTTAAAGATGAAGACAGTATTAAATTGGAGGAAGTTGCAGAGATTTCAAAAGAATATTGTGAGTCTAAACAACATCTAAATGACATTGAGAGCAAAGATTTGCAGTCTAATAATAAGGAGACCGAGCCTGTTCAAGATTATGCACCGGCAGAGACATTTGTTGCTGAAAATATTGTACTTGCAGAGAAAGTTTCAGGTGATGAAAAGGATACTAAATTCCAAAAACAAAGTCCAATCACAGTCCTATCAGAGGATGAGACATGCCTGTTTGAGGAGGATAAAATTCATGTTATTGATGAAACTAAGGTTGGTATAAAAAAGGAATTTCACAGCTAGGAAGATGAGGTAGCAGTACCAAATAGAAAGAAGCTAAAGTCATTGAATTTTCCTAGGTCACCCATCAGGGAAAAACTTTCAAAATGTTAGGGGAACTTGCTCTTAGGTGGAGACCAAAGACTAGAACCAGAAAAAAGCTCAAGCTGAATATGAAGAAATTGCTAAACCCTAAATTGAATAAAGAATGAGTAATTGTGATAGATGACTCCTCCTCTGATGAAAAATTGGATGTTGATAAGGGTGGCAGTAAAGGGAAAAAGCCAATGAAATCAGAAAGAGAATCTACCTTTACTGAGACTAAACTGTCTGATATATTTTTAGAGATATGAAGTCAAATGTTGTAGGAACAGTAAGAAGGTGAGATAGAGGTTTCTCACTCAAAAAAGAAGCTCATGGTTGATGAAAATGTTCCATGTGAAGATGAGACTAAAGAAAACCTAAGTTTTCCTAAAACTCCTACAGAATTGCTGCTAGAAGATGAAGAAATCTATAGGAGACTAAACATTCCATGGCTTTCCAATGAGATGCAAAGTACAACATGAAATAAAGCATTTGACTCAGAAAAAGAGAATTTATAGAGAACTGTAAAAGAATATAAATATAAGGTGGAATATATGCAAGAGACAAATGATGGGTTGGTTATGGAAAATAGAAGACTCAGAGAAGATCTGGATGATGTGAATAGCCACTATCAGGAGCTGATTGTAGTCTCAAAGGAGGCATTGAAAAGAAAAAGAAATACAAAGTCTCAATTTGCAATGTTAAAACAAACCATCAAAGATCTATAGCAGCAAAATGAAGAACTCACTAGAAAGATGGAAGATATGGAAGCAGAGCAACTGAAGGCTAGAAGAAAGGCCCAAGCCCTAGAAGGGATAGCCTTGTTAGCAAAAGCAACTAAAGATCTATGAAGCTTGTTAACACAATCAGTTATTAGTTATGCTTTGAAAGATATTTCATTTTTGTAATTATTATTTTGATAGAACTATTTTGATGAGTAGGCTGAAAGGCAGTTAGGGTTTAGTCCTTAACCAATTTTGAAGGATAGTATTAATGTATGTCACAAAGAGGATTAAGGGTTAGATTTTTTGGTTGGCAAGAGGAGGTATTCAGACTTGTTCATAAGCTAAGTAAATGACTCTTATGTGTATTTGAAAGATTGATTATGAAATATATGCTCTATTTACCCATTAGTTTGTTCTTTGGCTTCATTTATAGCTTGTTTTAGCTACTCAATTGGTAATTTCATTGTTGTTTTAAAGTTTTTACACTTGTATTGCTTGCCATTTGTGGATAAACTTCAGTGTTATTTTTATGTTGGATAGATGGTTATTATGTTATGCATCTCAGTTCTTATATGCTTGTGATTTAGTTTTATTTGGGTTATGAATGTATTCCCTTTTGTCATCAAACTTCACAACCAGAAAACTTTTAAAAAACCCTAAAAACCCTGTTTTCTTTTATTGAGATATTTGAGATTATGTTGGTTTGTTTTCTTGTAGTCTAGAAACAATTTATGGCATAAAAATCTTTGGCGCCATTGCCGGGAACGAAGTTGAAAACATATTTTTCCCTGGGATACTTATCATTTCACTGGTTTCAAGAGGTGAACTTAAACCAACATATCTTATAGAATACTTTTCACCAATTTGTTACGGTGGCTACGAGGGGAATTGGAACTAGAAAAAGACCTATTTCACCTTTGCAGCTGGTTGTTTCAGACCCAGAACAGATATTGAAAACAACAAGGAATATTAGAAGGTCTCAATCATTGCCAGCCCTATGTGACCTTCATTAGTTGGGTGGTTCATCACCTTCATCTATTTTGAGAAAAGAAGAAGAAACTTCACCTTGGTTAAAGCCTATAATTCCTGTCAGTAACTTTCAAATTTTCACTGATCCTCAATCATTCAAAAAGGAAAAAAAGTATCTCCTGGTAAGATACCTCTATTTCATTTGAAAGTAGGTAAAACCCCTTTTCAACCAAGTTCTAGCCAAATATCTTTATCACCAAAGTCAGTCAATCTTGAAATGGCAGCCCAAAATTAGCCTATAGACATGATGGACTGAATGGTTGCAGCCAAATATGAACCATTAGTTTTGCCTCACCCTTTGAATGCACTGCCTGGAGGTGACTATCAGAAATACCTGCCTAGGTTTAATGGACAGGGTGAAACTACAATTGAAGAGAACTGGGAAGCTTTTCTCAGTTATGCTGATAACCAGAACATTGAAGCTAAGGACGTATGGATGATGATGTTTGTGCAGAGCCTTAATGGAGATGTCAAAAAATGGTTTAGGGAGCTGCCTGGAAATTCTATCACCATCATAGAAGAGCATCAGGACCTCTTCATGAGACAATGGGGTGACACCAAAGACCATACTTATTATATAACTAAGTTTGGAGCCCTTAGGGGAAATAAGGATGAAACCATTGCATATTTTTTTTAAAGATTCAATAAAATGTACAGCAGAATTCCTGCAGAAATAAAACTTTCAGAAACATCTCCAAAGCTCACATATGCAAATGCTTTCAATCATGAATTTTCTTTACTACTAAGAGAGAGAAGACCTGTTTCTTTATTGAATATGCAGGATGCAGCATTAGAGGTGGAGTCTAACATATTGGATTCCAATAGATTGAAGAAGGAAACAAATCAACAGATGTATGACAGGAAATGTAAGAAGGAAGCAGCTCCAGGGGTTTCAACATCTCATTTTTCAGAAGGAAAAATTGATGAGATGACCAAGTTAGTGAATATTTTGACTGCAAAATTAAACAAGTTAGAACTAGAAAGAAATTCCAGCAATCCTGTTCAAGAAGGTGAAAGAAACCCTAACAATCAGAACCAATTCAGAAGACAATTTGCTCCTGGTTTCATACCTAGAGAACGAAGAAATAATGATATTCAGCGAGAAAGGAGAGAGACTGAAGACCAAAGGGTACCACCAGCTCTTCAGAACAATGTTGTTGATGAAGAAGAGATTGATGAAGAAGTGCTATTTGAAGATATAGATCAGGATATGAACTATTTTGGAGAAAGGTTGACTGAGGGTTTTGTCACTAAAGAAGAGTTTTTAACTGTAGAATATTATGATGCTGATATGTTTGAAACAAAGGATGATTTGAATCTGAAAATGACTACTGTAACTGCTGATGTCTGTCAGAATCAACCCAAGAAGACTTTGAGTTTGAGGTCAGGCCCAAAACAAGTGGTACAGAACCCAAAGGAGAAGGTAGTTGTACCTACTAAACAACAATCTGATCCTGTATCAAAGAAAAAAAAAATTATAGGAAAGCAAAAGAAGAATATTATGGAGGTTGAAGAGGTAAATAAAACTGTGCAGAATTTTAATTTGGGAAATGAATTAGGAAAAATAAAGTTTCCTATGACTTTTACTGAACTAATGAAAAATCCTTCTTACAAAGAATCAGTTCTTAAAATGATTGGTTCAGCAAACAATCAGCCTTTGTCCGATTAAGTGAATCTGCAAGAAGAAAATCCTAAGATCTTTATTGGATCAGCTTTGGCTGAAAAAATTGAGAATGAAGCGGGTGATTCACCTCCATTTTATATTACTCTGATAGTCCATGAACAAATGATACATAACTGTCTGTTAGATTCAGGAGCATCACACAACTTAATGCCAAAAGCTGTCATGGAAGCTTTAGGTCTGAGTATAACCAAACCCTATCATGATCTATATGCATTTGATTCATGAGCTGTAAAGTGTTTGGGTGTGATTAAAGACATGGTTGTAAGTTTGGCTCAATTACCAATGAAAAGTGTAATCATGGATGTGGTGGTAGCATATATTACACCTAAATTTGGGTTACTTCTTTCTAGTTCTTGGGCAAAGAAAGTTGGTGAAACTTTACAAATGGATTTATCATATGCTATTATTCCTATGTTTGGAGGAGAAAACAAAAGGTTGTATAGAGAGCTTCAGTTTTCCTATATTGTGACAGATGATAAGAACCCTACCAACCATCCTCTGTATGCTGTTGATAAAGATTTGGGTACTTGCATGTTACATTTTAGTGATGATGACAATACTGCTGGTTTGTTACAAGTTGAAAAGGAACAACCAGTTAAATGTAAAAAGGAACAGAAAGATGAGCTTTAGCAATTATACTTTGATGGATCATCTTGCAAAGAAGGTGCTGGAGCAGGGGTTCTTCTCATATCCCCTGGTGGTGAAATAGTAAAGTTGATGTATAAATTAGAATTCATTACTATAAACAATACTGCTGAATATGAATCTTTGCTGTTAGGATTGAAGGATGCTAAAGATTTAGGCATTCAACAGATTTCTGCATATGGCGACTCCAAATTAGTTGTTCAGCAGGTGAGGAACAACTGTCAAGTGAAACAAGATTTGTTGAAAGTATATCGAAATGAGGTATGGGACATGATCGATAACTATTTTGTAGCTCTTAACATTACCTATATTCCAAGGGACTATAATCAGACTGCGGATTCATTGGACCTAGCTGCTACACGTTTTAGAATTCCCAAAACCACACAGTTGAGGTATCCCATTGAGGTTAGGTACAGACCATCTGTCCTTGATAATGTAAAGTAGTGGAGAGTGTTTGAATATGACATTGAAATTAAAAGATTTTTGGAGCTTACACGTGAGTTTTCTAATTCCCTGATTAATCAAGAGGAAGATGATGAGGATGGAGATGTTGAAGCGATTGCTGAAAATGAAATTGTTGGTCACAAGATTATTGAACTTAAAATTAATTTCATCCCAAAAGGTTTGGTACCTTTAGAAATGATATTTTAGAAAGATGATACACCCCTAAAACCTGTTGTACAATCTTCAAAAGAGAATGTCGTGGATTGTAACATTGGCACTATAGAACATCGTAGAATGGTGAAAATTTCGAAAGCACTCACAGCTGAACAGAGAAACAGATATATAAAATTGTTAAAAGAACATGTTGATGTCTTTGCATGGTCCTATGAAGAATTGAGAACATATGATATTGGAATTATACAACATAAATTCCCTTTAAAACCGAATGTTAAACCTTTTCATCATAAATTAAGGAGGATTAAACCAGCCTTGTTTCCTATTATTGAAAAAGAAGTGAAGAAGTTATTAGATGCCAAGATCATTGTTCCTCTCAGGTACTCTTCATGGGTGGCTAATCTAGTTCCTCTTAGGAAAAGGAATGGAGAAATCAGACTGTGTGTTGACTTTAGAAACTAAAATAGATATTCACTAAAGGATAATGATCCTCTGCCTAAAATTGAGAAAATATTGCAGAAGGTTATGGGGGCAGAGAGGATTTCTATGTTTGATGGTTTCTCAGGATACAATCAGATTTCTATGCATCCTGTTGATAAGGAGAAAACAGCTTTTACCACTCCCTGCGGAAATTTCATGTATGAAAAGATGCCTTTTGGTTTAATGAACATTGGAGCAACTTTTCAGAGGGCTATGGATATAGCTTTTGCCGGAGAAAATGGCAAGTTTGTGGTAATTTACTTAGATGATATTACTATATTTTCACAATCAGATGATGAACATCCAAAACATTTGAAACAGACTCTCTTAAAATGCAGAAAATTTGGTTTGTCCTTGAATCCAAAGAAGTCACACTTTGTTGTACAGGAAGGAAAATTATTGGGTCATTTAGTTTCAGCTGATGGTATAAGGATTGACCCCGAAAGGGTAAAAAAAATATTGAAAATAAGTCTTCCCAGGAGTAAAAAAGATGTCCAATCTTTCATTGGTAAAATCAACTTTCTGTGTTGGTTTATACCAAACTTTGCCGAAACTATCAAGTAGATTAAAGCCATGCTAAAGAAGGATCAAGAAGTCAAATGGACCACTGAAGAAAATAATTCAATTGAAAAAATCAAGATGGCTCTTACTGAAGCCCCTATATTAGTAAGTCTAGATTTCACCAGAGAATTTCTAACATTTTCCTTTGCATCTGAAGATACACTAGTAGCTGTTCTATTGTAGAAGAATAAGGATGGTCTTGAGCAACCTATTGCATTCTTCAGCAAAAATCTCAGAGATTCTGAATTAAAATACAGCATATTGGAAAAACAGGCTTATTCTTTGGTGAAAGCTTTGAAATTTTTCAGAATCTATTTTTTGCATTCCAAAGTTATTTCATATGTGCCTAATGCTGCTATAAAAGATGTTTTGACACAACCTGGTGGTGAGGGGAAAAGAGGCAAGTGGATTGCTAAAATCATGGAGTACGATGTCGATATGAGACCTACCAAACTAGTCAAGGGACAAGGTTTAGCCAAGCTACTAGCTGAATCAAATTGCCAAGCTTTAGGATTGAATGTGATAGCAGAAGAGCCAGCTCAGGAAGAAAATCAAGCAGAGTTGGAGAAAGAGAATATTATGGACTTCTATTCAGCATCCACATGGTATGCAGACATTGTGTATTTTTTGTTGTATTTGCAATATCCTGAACATTTATATAGAAAAGCTACTAGATCTTTGAAGCTAAGAACTGCTAAGTACTATTTGCTAGAACAACAGTTATTTTGGAAGGACCCAGGGGGTATTCTACTTAGATTCTTAGATAAACCTGAAATTGAAGGGGTGATTTCCGAATCTCATGATGGTGCTTGTGGAGGTCACAAGTATTGGAAGGCAATAGCATACAAGATCTTAAGAGTTGGGTACTATTGGCCCTCTTTGTTTGCAGATGTATATCAGCAGGTAAGAGCTTGCATCCCTTGTTAGAAGTTTGCTGCTAAACAAAAATTGTTGTCATTATCTTTAAAACCAATTGCAGTAAGTGCACCTTTCCAGCAATGGGGTCTGGACTTTATAGGAGAGATAAGTCCATCTTCCTCAGGACAACAAAAGTGGATTTTGACTGCAACAGACTTCTTTACCAAATGGGTGGAAGCTATCCCTAGTAGGAATGCCGCAGATAAGGTGATTATGGAATTTATTGAAGAAAATATCCTCAGTATGTTTGGGTGTCCTCAGAAAACAGTAACAGATAATGCAAAAGCTTTTAAGTCTAAGGCAATGGAAGCATTTTGTGAAAAGAATGGTATCTTGTTGAAGCATTCAACTCCTTACTATCCCCAAGGTAATGGTTTAGTTGAGTCCTCCAATAAAAATATCATTCAGAGTATCAAGAAACTACTGAAGCATAATAAGAGACCATGGGATTCTATGCTGAAATATGCATTATGGGCTAATAGAATAACAGTCAAGCAAGCAATTGGAACTTCTCCTTTCCAATTAGTGTATGGTACAGATGCAGTCTTTCTTGTTCAGTTGGGCATTCTAGTGATGAAGTTCTTTCAGGATTGTCAAGAGGAACAGAATGATATGTAGAGAAGGATTTATGCAATGATAGAGTTGCAGCAGAACAGAGAAAAAGTGGAAGAAAAGGCAAAGCTGTGACAAATTGAAGATAAAAGAAAGATTTGATAGGAAAATCAAAGATAACACTTTCTCAGTTGGTGACATGGTTCTAAGGTGGGATGACAGGAAAGAGCAAAAAGGGAAACATGGCAAATTTGACAACCTCTGGTTTGGCCCTTTCCTAGTATCTAAGTTTTTGTAAAATAACACTTTTGTCCTACAGACTTTGGAGGGTGAGGAATTGTCAAGTCCAGTTAATGGACGATTCCTCAAGCATTTCTACAGTTTCTGAGGGGAATTTTAGTTTTTAATTGTATATACCGGTGTGAGTAAAACACAATAAGGACTCCATAATCCAATGGAAATTTTGCAAATTAGCAGGTAGCAGGAAAGAAGGCATTGGTCTACAGGTTCTTGAAGCCTCGCAAGGAGGACTTCATCCTGCTGCAGAAGCCAGATGTTAGGTCGTGATTTTTTCTTCCTTAGTTTTATGATTTTTTTATGTTTTTGAAGCTTTCTAATATTTTTGCTTCTAGGAAATTTTGGTTTATAAAGGTTAATTTTGAGTTTAAGCCTTTTAGTTTTCATCATTTTGATTTTTCCTATTTTTAAGCTTCCTTTTATAATTTTTTCTTAGAGTTCATTCTTGAAGGGTTCTACAAAGTATATATTGATTAAATAGTTTCATAAATGACACTAAGATTGAGATTAATCATATAAACCAAGTCTTAAACCGGATTAGTAATTTAGTGGGATGAAATTATGTGTTTGGACTTTCTTGTAGCGCAAGAGCGAAATTAATATACTAAAGCGCTACAAGAAAGTTGCGAGTGCCAAAATAGTTATTTTTCAGTCTGATTTTTTCAGCGGTTTCGATCCTGAGGTGCTAACCACATCAATTATCACATTTGATACGTGTCTTTCCAGGCTTATCATTGAAACAGGTGTATGGTCATATTGCAAGGGAGATCATGGCAATTGTATGCAAGTTCATGGTGAATGATGACGGTGAGTGGAACATGGCAAAATTTTTGGGAATATGTTCTTAAATTGAAGAATACGAAGGCATTGAAAGTCATGGTGGAGACATATTGCTGAGAAATCAGAGTTTTGGCAGTTGAAGGAAGAATTAGGGCTTCCCATCGATGAATCTTCGAAGTGATCTGGACAATTAAAGACGGCTGGAACATGCAATTCAACACCTAACCTTTTAAGGGATCGACTTCCAACGCTTGTATTAAGCTTTTGAGCAGGCATCTCGTGTGGCATTTGATAGGGTTTGTTAAATTTGGGGGTTTTTTTGATAAAGCCTATAATGTCAAAATTCTAAGGAAGGATATGAATTTGCTCACTCAATAGACTATGAATGATGAAATATTAATCAATATATCTAATTATTCATCATTTAAGCTAGTAAAGTTCAGATCAGAACTATTAGAGGTCCCTGAATTTGTGATTAGGTCAAATTGTTGAAATTTGGTACAAAACATTTCCTAAACTGGTGATAGGGCAGACTGTGAGAGTTTGAAAATAAATATACTGCCGGGATTGTGAAAGCTTGAAGATAAACAGACTGTGAGATTATTAACAGGTGTTGCAAACCATAATGAAGATAGATAAATTTCCACTGATAAAAGTGGAAAAACTAATAGGGTTGAGCCCACTGATCTCAGTTCGATAGATAAATTTCCAAAATGTGCTGAGCTATTTGAAAATGCATGATGGTTGATATTTTTCAAGAAAATTGATGGATACAATGCAAAGATCTCCCATAAGTTTGCTCAGTGTTATGACAAAGACACTGTATATTTTGACACTTTGAAATTCAAATTGACCAAAGAGTTGCTAGCTGAGGCAACAGGAGTGAAAAATGAGGGAGAACTATGGTTTAAGAAAGTGTCATTCACCTTTAATGCACAAAGGTTCCTACTGCCTGGTATAATTCTAGATTGGGGTACGGGTGTACCCATTCATAACTTCAGGCCTGAATGGGTAGAACCTATTAAGGTTTTACAAAGCTATATTACATGTGAAGGAAGGTATGCCTTCATTTTTAAATACCATTTCAAATTTATTCAACACCTCAGTAATGAGTCAAAGATGAACCTTCCCTTCTTCTTGCTAAAGATCATATAGAAGATGTCTTGCAGAATCAAGGAACACCAAAATCATACTAGACAGTCCATTTTTCACCATGGACTTATCAAACTCATTATCAACAGTCTTTTGTAGAGTAAAGGAAAAGCTTGGGAATATTTCCTTTTTTGTCAGGGTTTCAGAATAGTCAAGAA
Organism: Pseudotsuga menziesii; assembly: GCA_001517045.1. Lineage (NCBI taxonomy): Eukaryota > Viridiplantae > Streptophyta > Pinopsida > Pinales > Pinaceae > Pseudotsuga > Pseudotsuga menziesii. The sequence goes on along the minus strand of LPNX010147986.1, from coordinate 37,400 downwards.
GGACAGTCTCATAGAAAACAAGCTGATAAAGGACAGACCTTGATCAGAAAGCTAAGACAGAAGATAAAGGTTAAAGATGAAGACAATATTAAATTGGAGGAAGTTGAAAATCCTGCAAAAGAAGATTGTGATTCTAAACAACATCTAAATGACATTGAGAGAAAAGATTTGCAGTCTGATAATAAGGAGACCGAGCCTGTTCAGGATGATGCACCAGCAGAGACATTTGTTGCTGAAAAGATTGTACTTGCAGAGTAAGTTTTAGTTGATGAAGAGGATACTAAAGTCCAAAAACAAAGTCCAGTCATAGTCTCGTCAGAGGATGAGACATGCCTATTTGAGGAGGATAAAATTCCTGTTATTGATGAAACTAAGGTTGGTACTAAAAAGGAATTTCACTGCGAGGAAGATGAGGTAGCAGTACCAAAGAGAAAGAAGCTAAAATTCATTGAATTTTCCTCAGTCACCCATCAGAGAAAAACTTTCAAAATGTTAGGGGAACTTGCTCCTGGGTGGAGACCAAAGACTAGACCCAGAAACAAGCTCAGGTTGAATATGAAGAAATTGCTAAACCCTAAATTAAATAAAGAAGGAGTAACTGTGATAGATGACTCCTCCTCTGATGAAAAATTGGATGTTGATAAGGGTGACAGTAAAGGAAAAATGCCAATGAAATCAGAAAGAGAATCTGCCCTTACTAAGACTAAACTGTCTGATATATTTTTGGAGATAGGAAGTCAAATGTTGCAGGAATAGAAAGAAGGTGAGATAGAGGTTTCTCACTCAGAAAAGAAGCTCATGGTTGATGAAAATGTTCCCTGTGAAGCTGAGACTAAAAAAAACCTAAGTTTTCCTAAAACTCCTACAGAATTGTTGCTAGAAGACGAAGAAATCTATAGGAGACTAAACATTCCATGGCTTCCCAATGAAATGCAAAGTACAGCAAGAAATAAAGCATTTGATTCAGAAAAAGAGAATTTACAGAGAACTATAAAATAGTATAAATATTAGGTGGAATATATGCAGGAGACAAATGATGGCTTGGTTATGGCAAACAAGAAGACTTAGAGAAGATCTGGATGAGGTGAATAGCCACTATTAGGAGCTGATTGCAGTCTTAAAGGAGGCATTGAAAATAAAAAGAAATACAGAGTCTCAATTTACAATGTTAAAACAAACCATCAAAGATCTATAGCAGTAAAATGAAGAACTAACTAGAAAGATGGCAGAGATGGAAGCAGAGCAACTGAAGGCTAGAAGAAAGGTCCAAGCCCTAGAAGGGATAGCCTTGTTAGCAGAAGCAACTAAATATCTATGAAGCTTGTTAACACAATTAGTCATTAGTTATGCTTTGAAGGATATTTTATTTTTGTAATTATTATTTTGATATAACTATTTCGATGAGTAGGCTGAAAAGCACTTAGGGTTTAGTCCTCAACCAAATTTGAAGGATAATATTAATGTATGTCACAAAGAGGATTAAGGGTTCAATTTTTTGGCTGGCAAGAGGAGGTCTTCAGACTTGTTCATAAGCTAAGTAAATGACTCTTATGTGTATTTGAAAGACTGATTATGAAATATATGCTCTATTTACCCTTCAGTTTGTTCTCTAGCTTCATTTATAGCTTGTTTTAGCTACTCAATTGGTAATTTCATTGTTGATTTAAAATTTTTAGACTTGTAGTGCTTGCCATTTGTGGATGAACTTCAATACTATTTTTTTGTTGGATACATGGTTATTATGTTATGCATCTCAGTTTTTCTATGCTTGTGATTTAGTTTTATTTGGGTTATGAATGTATTCCCTTTTATCATCAAACTTCACAACTAAAAAACTTTAAAAAACCCTAAAAGCCTTGTTTTGTTTTATTGAGATATTTGAAATTATGTTGGCTTGTTTTCTTGTAGTGTGGAAACAATTTCTGGCATAAACAGTGCCGATTAAAAAATTTGTGATAAAATCTTAATACGAAAATGTATCTTAAATTTTACTTATAGAAAAGCAACATTAAATACAAATGAAAAAGTATATATAAAATATAACAAATAAAAAAGCATGTATAAAATATAAATAATTTGTCCATTCAAATTATGTTCTAAGCCTTGAGATTTGAGTAATTTATTTTATCCACTAAAAAAACCAAATAAGTTCTAAGATAATTGGATAATTTTAAGATAAATAAAATTTGAATTGTAAAAGTGAGATTTGAGTAATTTATTTTATCTATTAAACCAAAAAACAATAAGTTCTAAGATAATTGAATATTTTTAAGATAAATAAAATTTGAATTGTAAATGTGAGATTTGAGTAATTTATTTTATTTACTAAACAAAAGAACAAATATTTCTAAGATAATTGAATATTTTTAAGATAAATAAAATTTAAATTGTAAATGTAAATATACTAGTATAACCACAAATAAAGTGGTAGGTAAATGTCTAATTAGCATAATCAACTACTTAGTTTTGTAAATAGTGTTGATTGTTAAATAAATAAAGTATTAAACATATAATTTTATATCCATTATTTATACCATATTGTTAGAAAATAATCACAAAAAATACTTTCTTAATAAATAAATAAACAAAATTTGATATGAAAAAATAAAAATAAATTGTTACTACTTTGTATGACCACACTAAAAATGAATCTTATTTAAATCTTAATCAAGATGCATTTAAGCATAAGAAGATACTAAGACCATGAAATTAATCCCTGCTGTATAGTTGTTACACTTGGGTTAATGTTGGCTATCTGGTCAAACAAAATCCAAAATCTAAGATAATGTCTAACTGCTTATAAGCATAAAAATTAAAATATTTTAAACATTATGTTAAATATTTTGGATCTATATGGAGATTAAAAAATGATTAGGGGTTTCACTATATAATCCAACCAATGAAGATAGACCTAAATGTTGGAATATCCACTATGAAAACGACCTTCACACAGTGAAAATCCAAAATTTTAATAGAATATGAACACACTTTTAAAGAAGATTGTGCACAGAAAATGAACCTTACATATACAGTATAACTCACTAAGTACCTGCTCCTTATGTTATGGAATTTCTTGTGATGGGAACTAACCTGAGGCTCACTGCTGTAGTAATTGTGAAAGCAACGCAGATTGCGTAGAGGACCATATATTGAACTCATGCACTCAATCTTGCTTTTCTTTCACCTCGGAAGGATATGAAAATAACCGTACCATATTAATATCTAAAATTTCAAATCTTTGATATCTCAATTTAGCGTTTAGATAGACAATCTAAACATGAATACATATAAATCCCAGATTACTTGTATTGCATTCCTGATAATTTTAGATTATTATTATATAAAAAGATATAAATCAATCTGAGCATGGATAAATATAGCACCCAGTTTTTTAGATTATTATTATATAAAAAGAATATATATAAATTAATCTGAGTTTGGATAGATATACCACCCAGATTTACCTGTACTGCATCCCTGTAACAACAATTTCTCATAGGCCCAAAGACTGGATCTGGATGCCTATAACAATCCACAAGCAATTGAGGAGATTACAATGATACCAGAGCAAAGATATTTATGGCTACAGGCCTTGCGATCCATCCCAACTGCGCAATACCCCATGAAAAAAATAATACTGCTCCCATCAAGCTTGAAAAAAATAATACTGCTCCGATCAAAGCTGTGAGAATGTTAGCCACTGCAGTCCATAGCGTCCCTATACACCCAAATTTCATAAACAAAATTCAAAATTGATTGGAAATCATATTACATATACAAGCTAAAAAAACCTTCACAAATTTCATTAGAAACTTCCAAATTGTTTGGCAATAAAATTACATATCCAAGCTAGAAAATTTATTGGAAATCTTACAGCAACTACACAACTACAGAGGTGAAACATCTCCTTCCACACAAGGATTTTACATATACCTTTTGAATCTGGACTAGTATTATGATGATGTTGTAGTATTGGATATGGAGAGGACTCGTATTACCTTTTTCAACTACCAAATCATAACTTGACAAATCACATATTACTTAGAAAAAAAACACTCTATCATGATTATGATGATGTTGTAGTATTGGATATGGAGAGGATTATTTAAATTGTTGTAAAATTAATTTTTATGCTAAAAAACTTAGAAAAAGGGTTTTTTTTGGTGATCATAGTTTTGACATGTTAGAATGTTGGAGATGTTTGTATTGTGAAAAGTGACTTTCATGGCCCACAACTAAATGATAAATTCTTTTGTTTTAGCTTGCAACTAGTTGCTACAGCTAACAAAGCTCACAAAACTCGAATCAACACCTACATGACTATTGCAACTCATTGTTACAGCTAATAGAGCCCACAAAACCCAAATCAACACCTATAGGACTGTTGCAGCTGGCTGTCATCAACAACACAGTAACAACTGAGTTGCATCTAGCTTTTTAACAACTTTCAGATAACCCGTGTTCAGAGACTTAAATATTCTATTGAATCAATAAATCACATTAACATAAAGTAAACTCAGACTCTTGACTTTGCAAAGGCCAGTCTGTTGAGTAATTAATAGCTCCAACATTCTCCCCCTTAATACTACACTAAAAAAACAAAATTCCATAATACTAACTTTTTGTTACAGCTTACAAACTCCAATGTTTTTCCTAGGAAGCTCAAACAATTCTTTTCCCAACAGTTTTGTAAATAGATCTATGAACTGATTTTTGATCTGCAAAATTCCACACTGATTTCATTGTTGTTTATCAATTCTAGAATAAAATGATACCCTGTATCAATATGCTTATTTCTTTTATGAAAGACATGATTTCTTGATGTAATAGTTGATTTATTGTGAGAGAAATTTTGAGTTGGTTCATTTTCTTGATGTTGTAGCTTAAAAAGAGTTGTTCTCATCCATACAGTTTGACATGCAGCTGTTATTGCTGCAACCAACCTACTCTCACTCAGTAGAGAATAATGCACTAGGATAATGCACTAACACAAGTTGAGCATGTGTATAAAGATTTTTTAAGATGAAATTAATATTTTGTTTCAAATTTTGGCTTAGGATTTTTTTCTAAAAGACTTTTAGGAATGTTTAAGATTTTTTAAAACTTTTATCTTAAATATCTTTTTTATATTACTTTATTTTTTTTGTTACTATTTTCTTACTTAGAAACTCATTTTAGAAACTGTTTAGAAGGGAAGGAAAAAGTTTTTTTTCAAAATATTCTATGCTTTTAGCTCACTGACTTACTATGTACCCTATTCACTTGGGCTTGCACAGATCAGACGTCAAATCTGAAGGTGGAGGCAACTATGACTGAAGAGGGTAGCTAGTGAGATGCAGCGATTTTCTGCACAAGAAGCAGGTTTCTGGTTCTACTGAGTAAGTCTCCCTAATTTACATTTTTCAATATTGAATATTTATCACCATTTCATTTGGGACAACTTTCGGTTATAAAAAATATAAAAACTGACTAAAATAAATTTATTGTTTTTAAAAGAAATTTCAGTGAATGATCCTTTATTGTTAAGTTGCAATTAAATTATATATACATTTTTCTTACCAGATCCATCTTCTGATGAGGTAATCACACATACATCCATTTTTGTTTGCATAAGTTGAATTAAAAACACTAATTAAAATTTTATTTTTAAGAATAATGAATGCGTCAAAGATTTCATCTACTATGTGTTTAGGTTTCGATTTTTTCTTACTCGTGTCAACATAAGCCATAAGCCTCTCTGACAAATCTTTGTCTCAAACCAATCACCATTGTCGAAATTAATGGATGTTTAACAAATCTCTTTGGCCCAAACCAATCACCATCGTCAAAACCAACGAACAGAGATATGTGATATAAAGTCGTCGCATGTTTGACAAAAAACGATTTTTAATCATGGATATATCGTTTTATGTTTAAGACAAATTTAAATGTGTATTTTCGTAGAAAATCAATGGGAAGGCTGTGTTGTGGCCTCCATTAAATTTGTTTGCATCTCAGCTTATCTTAATGAATAAGTAAGACATCGTTATAAGCTAAGACTTAACGACTATGTTCGAGGTAGTGCAACCTTGGTCATTGCGCCGAGAGGCGCTCTACAGCCCAGTATGGGGGAGATCTTGTCACAT
>LPNX010147986.1:1855-31037 GCA_001517045.1 Pseudotsuga menziesii | reverse complement strand
GTCGGCAAAAAATAATAGTGAAAGTGAATATTATGGGGAGATCTTGTCACGTGATGTAACGTTACTAACATGTCGGCAAAAAATAATAGTGAAAGTGAATAGTATGGGAGAGATCTTGTAACCTGATCTAAACTAACATGTAGGCAAAAAAATAATAGTGAAAGTAAATCTTATGGGAGAGATCTTGTCACGTGATGTAAAGTTTGCAATATTGAAGTAACTAATATAATCAGGTAATCTGATTCTCTACGAAAAAGAAGATTTATTTTTCCCCTGTCTCCTTGACACTGTCCAACATTCCCTGAGTTTTTGCTGCTGAACATTTTGGAGCGAGGATTTGAGGGCAGTTTATTCCAGCAAACAGAAATAGATAATGTAACTGACTCTGGTTAGTCATTTTCATTCTACAAGCTCAAAATATAGTAGCTAACATTGTAGAATGATTCATTCTATATTCTGCTTGCATCTCCGAAAGAATGTAACAAGGAAGTATTTCTTTTGTATATTGAAAATAATGTGGACTAGACTTCGGACAACGACTGATAAATTTGCTAGGAATGCCTCTATTTTGCCAATATTTTGCCAATGGAGGAGAGTCTCATGAAACGAAGAAATGATTGCAGAATTTCTGCTGTATTATTTTGAGCAATTTTTTTTTAAATGAAAAACAAAGTAATTTCCCCCTTGATCGATGCCTCACACAGTTGGATGCAGCTCTGTCCAGCACCCAGAAAATGGCCCATCTCTCACACAGCTATCCACGCCCAGCAAATTGATTTCCTTCCATTCCAACCATGATCTCCGCTTCCAGCGATACGATTTCTCCTCGTTTTTATTAATTCAGTAGAGCAGTAAATGACCCATGCTTCAACAACCTTGCCATCTGCAATCAATTCGTTGCCCATTTTCTCCTTTCAACAGCCCGTTAACAAGGTTGGTCGGAGACAACGATTCCTTATCTTCAATTAATAGCCATGGTTTCCTCATCTTCTATGGTTTTCCTTGATAACAATGATCACCTCTATGGCAGTGGGACATACACAGCTGGATATCCACGCTTTTCAACATTGGTATATCTTGAAATTGGTTGATGGTTTGGGCAATAAGGATGATTGCTCAACATTCCGGCCACATATTTCACGAAATGGCACCTTTTCAAGAGACGAATTCAGTGCCTAGTAATGGCTGAGGTTGATTGAATTAGGTGGAAGAGAAATAGGATGCGACCTGTTGTGGCTCTTGTGGGTTCATGTGAATTCTCTCGTGATTTGTTCTAAATAGAAAAATCAACCACAAACATATCTTCCGAAGAAAATCGACATAATTATAAACAGAAATTCTTTTGGTTGTGCAGGATAGCCAGGAAGCCAGGGAGGCTCCTGCATCAAGATGTCAACACCAAATGCCTGCTGAATAATATCCTATGGAGAGTGCTTAGATTGATAGTACCAACATTAGTTAAAATTTTATTTCAATGCAGCATGTACTCTAAACCTGTTCAAATTCTGCAGATTGTCTCCAAAAAATCCGATGTATGAGCAATAATGCCAATGTTAATTGGGAGCACTGTCCGCAGGCATTTGAGACAACAGTTCGATCGAATCCTCACATTGTGCTGCAATAAGATGCACTCCTCTACTCTATACATATGCATAATCACCTAATACAATTGGGAAGAAAGATTGCTGAGGATTCAGGAATAATTTCTTATTTGTGGGATCAGACAGAAGACATGAACATTGCTAAATTGCAGCAGAAGTTAAAGATTTCATCTGTAAGTGCTTCACTCATACAAGCTTCAAAGAAATTAATTATTCCAGTATTAACCAATAGAAATATGTGTACGATGGTTGAATTCTTCAATGGTTTTAAAGAAGCATAATGTTTTAATTCTTGACTATTCTTGGTTATGTCAACAGGATATAACCAAAGTGTGCGCAATTAGGATGGTTCCTAGTGCATATGTTGGAAATGATGGGTTCAAGTATTACGAATCGTTGCAGTCAGGTTTTCCATCGATTAAAAAGAAGATTCATGGCCTGTTGGGAAAAGGTGTGATAAAGCTTTGTAATAGACAGCACAATACTATGCCCAACTTGCAACTTTTTGTTGACGAAGATCATCTATTGGAAGCCATTTTGAGGAGGGCAAGTTTACCAAATCTGAGATGGCTTCGCTGGATTCAAATTGAAGAGGTTAGAGATTTGATCCATCTCGGCGCTTGATAGAGCCCAGGATTTGGATCTACGTTGGTTAAAATTCCATTGAAAATTGGGTGGAACGTAAGACTGAATATCCTCTTTTTCAGAAATAGTTATTGAAGCCCATGCTTTCAAGGGTTTGTGGAGTTAGCCATTTAATCTTGCCAAAGATCATTCACTTTTTATGCACATATCTTGATATGTATCTGACTGGCCTGTATTCAGGTTGATTTAGACCACAGACCAACAGCAAAGTCAACCATTGACTTTGTTGTAGATCTGTTGGATGGACCAAACGTACATATTTTTAAAACTCACATATTTAGGGATCATTGGTTTTTTATCAGTGTTACAATGTAAATGAATCTTTTTATATGAACGTAAACTTTTCTTTCTCTTCCTCACTTTATCTTAAATGATTTATTTACCCTTTATTGGATGATTGTTTGTTAAAATTCACTTCCAATTCATCTCTATCCATGAAACTTTTCATTATATTAACTGAGGAAGAAAAATGTAGCAATGAGGTTTTGTTAAAACCCTTGTTTTCCATGAGTTGGACGTATCCCTTGAATAGAGACACCCACATCTAAAAGTTTGGACTGTGTATTTTGTTTTCATTTGCTCGTTTCTCTAAGATTTGTTTACAAAAATAATTTATATGTCCATCCAATCAATTGTTAATTTTTTAATTTAATTTAATTTTTAATTTTGATTGTAGTTTTAATATTATTTGGAGATTAGCCAATAACACCGCCTTAATTTTATTTAGGGAAGAGCCTGATCAAAATGGAGCAAGTCAAACGTTACACCATGATATCCCAACTCACCAATTCAGAAATGAGAAAATTGCATGAGAATGCTTATTAAAAGGTGGCATAACCAAATTGCAGATGCTTTGACCATGATATCCCAATTCACCAATTCAGAAATGAGAAAATTACATGAGAATGCTTATTAAAAGGTGGCATAACCAAATTGCAGATGCTTTGACCATGATATCCCAACTCACCAATTCAGAAATGAGAAAATTACATGAGAATGCTTATTAAAAGGTGGCATAACCAAATTGCAGATGCTTTGACCATATAGCTAGTTTTGATCATATACAGTATGGTGGTGACTGCATTTCTAGGTTGGTTGAATCTTTTTGGATTAAATATTTGCAGGAAAATAAGCGCAAAGGGAATGGCCCTGAGCTTACTTACCTTTCGAGCATACACAGGGTTATATCATTTTGAGTTATACTTACTTAACATATATATGTATGTTGTGTTGTTTGTTTGTATATTTATTTGGTTTATATTTAGGTTGCCTTAATGTGTGTGTTTTTTATATTTATTTAGCTTTAATTATATTTAGGTTGTATTGTTTGTTTTGTTTGGTTTTGTATATTAAAGGGGAGTTGAGAAGTTAAGTTTACATTTGTAGGAAGATTTAATGTTATGTGGATGTGAATATTTATTAATCTTTTTAGTTGTTTTTTATAAAAGAAAATATATTTTTTGTTTGGTTATTTTCACTTTTTAGGTTTAGTTGTTGTTTAGATAAACTAAATAAATCACTTAAAACTAAAGGAAAAATATCAAGTTTATTTTTCGGGTTACCTTTTTTTATTTCCTTATTATTTGATTTACCTTCATCCCATGATTTAGTGGGTAAAACAATGAAAATCAATGACAAGAGCTTTTGGAACACAAAATCCCATTCATTACATAGCTGTCTTATCATTACACCCTTTTATTTTCTTCCTTTTCTCTAAAAAAAGGGGCAATTTATCCAAAACATATAAAGTCTAGCCTTTCGAGCATTTACTAAATGATCATTGTATCTTGTTAATTTGATTGACCACTTTAAGTCTTTTACATAATTGTCAATTCATCTTGTTAATTTTATTTACCACTTTGAGTGGCATTGACATTGACCAAGCCTACCTCCTTTCTCCCAATTCTTATATATAATATATGGAAGTCTTTATTGATTTTGAGACATGAATGAGTATTATAAGTGTAATCTCAATGAGAGCTACAAATGAATAAGTGAAATATGATTCTTGTGCTTATTGCTTATAAAAAAAACGCTAAAAAATAAAATATTCTTCTTGTATATGAAGTTGTAGGGTGCTAGCTTAATGGTAGAGTATCTGCATTATAAAATGCAAAAGATTGGTGGCTCGATTTCACTGTTCCCTATCATAACTATTTACATTCTATCACTATTACATACAGCGGATATTATGACAATATTTTTGTAAATTGATTCAACTTAAGACAAAAGAAAAATTGTGTATTGTCTTAAACATTATCTTTAAACACATGTATTAAACTCTTATCTTAAATTTAAGACAATTCATTGTCTTAACTTTAGGACTTGTCTTAAATTTAAGACAATAAATTGCCTTAAATTTAAGACAATAGTTTAAGACATCTGATTAAAGACAATATTTAAAACAATACACAATTTTTATTTTGTCTTAAGTTAAGACAATTTACACAAATATTGCCTTAATACCCCCCTCTATGTAGTAGTGTTGTCACTATGGGCTGCTTCTTTGATGCCCATTACTGATCACAATCCAAAACTGAACACATATCGAGATGTGCTCTTTCTATCATCGATAGAAACTTCTTAGTTGACCTTTGTATACAATGTTGGCTCACTTGGAATTCTGTTGAATCCTTCACTATTTAAGAATTCATCAATTATGTTGTACCATACTCCGGGTGCCTGCTTCAATCCATATAATGCTTTCTTCAATATGTATACCTTGTCTTCTTGTTTATCAACTTCATATCCTGGAGATTGTCTCACATAAACCTCTTCTTCTAAAGATCCATTAAAAAATGCAGACATTACATCCATTTGATGGACATACTAGTTATTATGTGCAACAATAGCTAATACCATCCTTATCATATCATGTCTGGCCACTAGTGCAAATGTCTCATTATAATCAATACCAGGTTGTTGACTAAACCCATGAGCTACAAGTCTTTATTTGTATTTTTCAACATCACCATCAGCATTTAGCTTAGTCTTATAAATCCATTTGACACCAATACAATTTTGATTATCAGGTATATCTACAAGATCCTAGGTATTATTTCTTTATATGGCATAACTTTCTTCATTCATTAATTTTATCCAAACATCCTTTTTAACAGTCTCATCAAAATCTACAGGATCACACACTATAAATGCAAAATTTGAAACTTGATCCACTTCCTCAATTTGATCATACAGTTCTCTTAAAATTTTAGTCTTCTAACCTCTAACTCTATTTCTTAATGACACTAATATAGGATTTGATTCATTGCTTTCCTCTGATCTCGTTCCATGTCGTCCACCAGCACTTGATGGTTCACCACGTTCATGAATTTTGGGCGTTCTGACAGGTGTTTTTTATACTGGTATATGTGGAGTTAATTGTCCTCCATGTGTGACATGTTTATCTTCTTCATCTTTTGTGTGAGCTGTAACAATGCCCTCTACAACAAACTTGTCAATGTTCCTATCTCATGCTTCTTCTTTCTTAAATACCACATTTGTGCTGATGACATACTTCTTGGTGATGGGATTATAGAGTCTATATGCTTTAGATTCTTCACTATATCCAACAAAAATACATTTTTGACTTCTGTCATCTAACTATCTCCTCATCTCTTCCGGTACATGTGCATAATCTCTACAACCAAAAATTCTTAAATGAGATATGCTGCTACATTTACCATTCCATGGTTGCTAGGGAACTCGATTTTTCACACTTTTAGTTGGGCTTCTGTTTAAAATGTACACTGAACAAGTAACATCGTCTCCCCAATATTCATTTGGAATATGGTTCTCCTTCATCATACTTCGAGCCATGTTCATAATGGTTCGATTCTTTATTTTTACTACTCTGTTTTGCTATGGAGTGTAGCATGTAGTAAAATGTCTTTTAATTCCATAATATTGACAAAATTCCATAAACTCATTTAACATATACTCACCTCTTTTATATGATCTCAAGAATTTAATAAATCTGTCACTCTTTTTCAGCCATAGCTTTAAAACTTTTAAACACATCAAAAGCTTAATGTTTCTATTTGAACAAATACACCCAAGTTTTTTTACTGTAATCATCAATGAAATTCAATAAAATAAACATTACCATTCAAATAATATGTTTGCATCGGTCCACAAAAAACTATGTGTACGAGCTCTAATGACTCTTTTGCTTTGCAGAAAACTCTAGAAATAAATTTCTTTATGATTCTTTCCCAATATGCAATTCTCACATGAGCCTATTGGCTGCTCAACACTAGACAATCCTTTTACCATCTGCTTCTTTTGTAGCAAATCTAAGCCGTCGAAATGTAAATGGATATACCTCAAATGCAATAACCATGATTGATCTAAACTCTTAGTTTTATAAGCATTCATAGAGTTAGTCAAATCATTTCTCATAATCAGCGGAAACATTCTATTCTTTCTCATCTCTACTTTGGAAATCAATTGTTTACTTGGATATTTGTCATAAATAGTGCATACCTTGTTTTTAAGGAACACTCTTTCTCCAACAATTGTCCAACACTTAATAAATTACACATTAAACCAGGAACATAATAAATGATCATGAATATTTTTTCTTTCACCATTCTTCACATATACAACAATCACACCTTTACCATTAGCCTTTATCTTACTGTCATTACCTAACTTAACTTCAGACTAAATGCTTGTATCTTCACTTCAGACTAAATAATTCCTTGTTTTCAGTCATGTGGTTGTTGCATGCGCTGTCCAAGAACAATATATCTTTTGAACTTTCCTGGGTGACATTACAAGTCAAAAAACATAGGCTTCTCTTCATTTTCAGTTTCATCTGTAATGCATGTTGACAAATTACTAGTATTTGTTTGCTTCTTCCAACACTTGTTAGTAAAATGCCCAAATTCCTTACAATAGAAAAATTGAACTTTAGATTTGTCATACCTTTGATTTCTTGGCTTCCATGTTCTGTTGCTACTCCCCCTTATGCTTGGAGTATTTCGCTGTAACTTCTCTTCAAATTCGGAATCATTTATGCTGTCACTATGATCAACAATTTGACCTCCTCTTCCTTTGCTACTATCTCTTCCTCTGCTTCGACCTCTAGTAACATGTAACTCAGATTTAAAAGCAATTTCTAATGGAGTATCATCATCCTTGTTCATTCTTGATTCATAAGCAATCAAAGAACCAGTCAGCTCATGAATGTGCATTTGAATGATATCTTTAAACTCTTCAATTGGAACAACCACTACTTCAAACTTCTCTCGCAAACATCTCAGCAATTTTTCAATCACACACTGATATGAGAGGTCTTCACCATACTACCATAGTTGGTTCACAACATTCATGAATTGTGTCATAAAACTATCAACAGTCTCAATGTCCTTCATCTTCATATTTTCAAGGCCCCTTCTCAAGTTCTACAACTTAACATTCTTCACATTGGTCACACCTTGATAACAAGTTTCAAGAGTGTCCCAAGCTTTCTTTGAAGACTCAACACTTGATACCTTTGGAAAGATGGATTCACTCAGGCTTTGCTGAATAAGATCAAGAGATTTATTGTCATTCTTCCTATTTTCCTTCAACATAACACTCTCAACATCTTACAGAGCCAATTAAGCAGCTTAATCAGCTGGTTCTCGATACCCAATCGTAACAAACTCTCAAAGATCGTGAGCACGCATGATAGTTCTCATCTTAATAAACCAAGTATCGTAATTTCTTTCAGACAACAGGGGAATTTGTGGTTGCACTACACTGTTGTTAGTAGCCATCTCAAATTAAATTCCAAAAAAATGAGTAAGAAAACTCAACCATGCTCCGATACCACTGCGGGGAAGGCAGGGGAGTGTCGCTCTTTGCTTCAGCAGCACTTTAAACTTCACTTACAGCTCAAATCAACACTTACAGCACTATAACAGTTGGTTGTTACAGCTGACAACACTCTACAGATGGTGTTGCAACTAGCTGTTATACCTAACAAAGCTCATAGAACTCAAATCAACACCTACATGACTATTGTAGTTGGCACACATCTACAACACACTTACAACTGAATTGTAGCTAACTTTTTAACAACTTTTAGATAACCCCTATGTTCATAGACTTAACACAAGTATTCTACTAAATCAATAAATAACATTAACATAAAATAAACTCCGATTTCTCCAACCGCTAACATAAAAAATAAAACTGAGCTTATTAATTTAGAAACAAAGTAAAACACAAAAATTACACATTAAAATTTAAAGTTTCAACTTTGTATCAGTTTCTCTATTACACTATGTGTTGTCTCTTTAATCACAATTACAACGCAAGTATTTATACTGTTTCTATCTAAATAGGTCATTAACTGCTCATTGACCCTTCGTTATACAAAAACCGAATTCATAATTTATGATTTACACTCTGACCAAAATAAAAAACTAAAAATCTCCGCTGCCTCCTCACAAGATTAAATGCGTTTTGTTGGCATATCAAAACTACGCTGCCTTCAGGATTTAATAATTATATGTCTATGAAGTGGTGAGGTGATGTGACAATGCTGCGACTCTTCAATGTTGCAGCGACCAATCTCTGGAGTATTAACAGCTTCAATAGCCTCCTGTTTATAGATATATTTACAGACATGTTGAATATGAACTGAAACCATATCATGCATTTATATTTCAATGCACTTAGTAGAATCAGAGATTCACTTTGGTCTATGTGAAAAGAACCGGGTAGAATCTGATCTTCTCAACAGCTTTTCTATGAACACGAAGGTGACCTCAGCAGATGAAAGACCATACATCGTTGGCAACAGGGATTCCGGCTATATTTTTATGAGCTAATTGTTCAGATTTACCTGCATTAAAAATAAGGATAAAAAGTTTACTAAATAAATTATAATTGTGATTGGTGAATTGAATTTTAAATTCTAAATCTAATTAATACCCCAATTAAAATGGATGCCTTTATTTCGCTTTTATTGTGTGTCTTTATCGAATGTGAAGATTTATATGCGTTTATTTAATAATTTAATATGCGTTTATTTAGCTTTTAATAGGTCTTAGTTGAGGGTGAATTTTTATTTATTTTTGAAATCATTTAGATGATGAGAAATCCTGTGTTTTCATATTCATGAATAAATTAATAAATTTAATAAGTAGTAATAATTATCATCACTTAAGCAAGTATATAAGTTTAACAAATTTATTGTAATTGTTAAGTTTGAATGATTGATTGGATTTTAAATTATAATAAACCAAGTGTATCTTTATTAACATTAAATTTAAATTTAATAAAATTATTATAATTATAAAATTTCATTCATGAACTAAATTTCAAATTCCAAGCCTAATTGCTAAGACACGAAAATGGATATGTTTAGTTGACTTTCTGTTTTGGTCCATGTGAGTACAAGGGGTGAAGATAATTTCACATCATTGATTAGAGTATGTCTTTTATTTTTTGTCTTCGTTTTTTGCAATTATTTATTAATGGGGAACAACAAAGATATTGCTATGTATCTCACTTTTGTAATAACTTAAAATTAACTAATTATAGAATTATAATTACCCAACCTAATACATCACAATTCTTTATCAAATTTTTTATAATAAATACATATATTCATATAAAATTTAAGTTTATTGATAAAACACTAATGCATCATAAATTTAATACATAGTAAATTCTAAAATAAAGTTTCACACAAAACTATATATTTTATATAATGGAAATACGTGAGTAGACACATAAACTTATAGGTTATTAATAATTTTTTTTATTAAAACCACATTTAAAAATATTGAAACTTTGTTTAAAATATTTAAAAAACACATAAGATTTATTGAAAATATGTAGGAAGTCATATTGCAAAATTGATTATGCAAATTAATTAATTGAATCATTTATTTTTTATTAAATATTTATAATTTATTAATAATTAATTACTTAATTCGTCTTTTTAAGCAATGATGTTTTTTTTTTAATTGAAAGCAATCATAGTTATGAATGTGTATTCAAATATTTTTTAGTTTTATTTGATTTAAAAAATATAAGGAATGATTTTGCTTTAGAATTTAATTTTTATGTTAAAAAAGATTTAAGATAAGCATTTCTAAATAACTATAATTGTGACGAGTTAAAATATTAAGAAGGTTAGTATTGTAACAAATATTTTGAAATTGGCATTTAATGTGGCACGCTTATAGTACACTTTAATAAAGTGATATTAATTTTCAACCTTCCTAATGCCAGAAAGATGAAAAACTGAAACATTTTAAGAACCATCCAAGGCCATGTTTCACTATGAAGCTAGCTTAATTTTAACAATGTTGATTTTTTTTAAAAAGGAAACTTTTGGTATTATAGATTAGAGTTTTTTTGTTTGTTGGCAAAGTGGTGGAACACCCTAACTAGCAGGGTTTCTATTAGCTAAGTAACCATGAACCGGGGGAATCTAAGCCGTCAAAATCACCCGGGGATCGCACTCGGCCTGGACCGCACCAACCCTTAACATGGTTGGATTTTTTGGTATCCGACGGGATTAGAACCGGCAACCTTTCAGCTTAAAGGGCGTCTTAGCCATACCCCGCACCAACAGTTCTACATCTCGCGGATGGTATTATAGATTAGAGTTGATAACCTCCTTATAATATATTAATTTTCTTTTTTTTCTTTAATTAATTATTGCACCACAACTTCTCCTTTATTAAATACATTTATTTAATATTTTTTCTTTAATTTTGATAAATATATATATATATATATATATGGGCTCGTGCACGAAGATGGTTCCACTTTTTAGTGCCATTCTATAAATCCAAAACGCAAGTCCGAAAACAAAATCTATAACATGTATGCATTATAGATGGTTTGGTTCGAAAAACCCGAGCCTAAAACCGAAGCAAAAGCTGGTTACACTATATCGCAAGTGTGATATATCACAAATGCGTTATATATATATATGGGCTCGTGCACAAAGATGGTTCCACTTTTTAGTGCCATTCTATAAATCCAAAACGCAAGTCCAAAAACAAAATCTATAACGTGTATGCATTATAGATGGTTTGGTTCGAAAAACCCGAGCCTAAAACTGAAGCAAAAGTTGGTTACACTATATCGCAAGTGCGATATATCACACATGCATTTTGTAAGAGTTACAAATCGTAAGTGTGATATATCACAAGTGTTATCTATCACAAGTGCGATTTGTAAAAATAAAATAAAAAAACATAGGCCCACGGCTTTTAATTGTTTATTTTGTATTGCAGGTCGCGAAGAACAGAAGGGAGATATATCAAGAAGGCTTTTTATCTTGCATACGATTTGGAGGGCGCATTTTGAGGGAGGAGATCAACACAGTTCAATGCAATGGAAGGTAAGAATTGCTTTGATTTTTTTGGTTTTAGATTTGGTAAGAATTGCTTTGATTTTTGTTTTTGGATTGTTGGATATTGTAACTTCAAAGGATATTCTAAATGTATTTTACTGATGTAACCCAAGGGAGATGTTATTATTCCTCTCGCGAGGTGTTACTATTGTATTTGGTCATCATAGAGTCATGAGGTAAAGCCTCCATTGTGTGTCGAGTCTTTAGCACCCTAATAAATATAATATAATATTGTATTGAGTCTTCCTAAATGAAGTCGGCCTACTTAGTTAAGTTGGGGACAACTTGTTAGGTTAAATGTCAAGTGATGAAAAGAGTATAAATAGAGGAGATGTGTTCCTCATTTGAACACACACACACACTTGTGCAAATCGAATAGGAGAGAGAGAAATATATATCTGTTGGATGGAGGCACACCTATATGGGGTCTTGTATTTTACTTTTTATACATCTTATACTTAGCAACTTTTGTTGGGTTTTCTTCCCCATGATGGTTTCCCATGATAAATCTTTGTGTTCTTTTGTGTGGTTGTGCTTGTATATCTTTCAGTGATGTTTTTCTTATGGTTATGTTGTTATGATGCTAAATGTTATAAGATATGATATAATCATTAAAAACTTAACATGGTATTAGAGCCACCCTGAAAGAAGTATTTGTATAGTCGAAACAATGCTACACCTACAGCTATTGAAGATTAGGGTTTCAAGATTGAAAACACTAAAAGACTAAAACTAGTAATTTTGGTACATTCACTATATCGCAAGGTTGGAGACGACTCAGGAGCTGAAACTTTTGCAGGCCAAAGATATAGTCCTAATGAACACTTTGTAAATGTTTCATCCTCATTTTCGCTATATTCTAGGATATATGATTCCTCCAAATCAGGGTTCCAGCCTCTCCCAGGATTCATCCTTAAACAAGTGACCTAGGGATAATTACTATATCTTAGGCTAAGAAGGTTCAAATGAAATGTATCAAGATGTTCCGGATAGGGCACAGATTGTACTTTTTGTTGTAAAAGTTTCAGAACCAGAAGGTGAAACAGTGACATGTGGAACTCTGTACAATTTTTCTATGTTGAACACTCCTGAAATAAGTCACCATGGGAAAATGTGCATATGTCCCAATTGGTGAAACTAATTCTTCTTTAACCTATGGTGATGGAAAGAGGACAGATGAGGCTACCTCGGTGTGAAGTTTTAGACATAGAGGAGAAGTTCTTTCGAAGATACCGCATAAACAATATGAAAAAATTCTATAGAAGTAATTGAAGAAAACTAGGGCATCAGATATTTTGCAGTTTCGATCACAGTTTTGGGAAAATGAGTATGCTACTCAGCTCGCCTTGAGGAGGCACATATTTATATCCATTTAGATATGAAATAACCTAAGTTGAAAAATTAGGGTTTCTCTATCAAACCCTAGTTCCACCAGAAGTAGCTTTCCATAAAAGCTTTCAACCAAGCATGAGATTGAAGCAATCTCATTGGTAAAAGAAGCTGCAGATGCAGAAGGAGATGATGATAAACAAACAAAGATAAGAATTTGATAAGTATTTGATTTGTGTCTCCTGTGTGCAGTTATGTATTATGCATTAAATAATGTTTTCATTAAATGACAGTATACTACTAATATGCATGTTATGGGTAAGTATACCATGGTTCTATACAACACTCCATTACTACTTATCTAGAATGCAACCTCTTTGCTGACATATAGGATTAAGTGCATAATATCAATGATGTCATTGTAGCAATGGAAGGAATCTAGAAAGTTTCCGTGAGATATGGATGAATGTTGTATTGGCTAGATAGTTGCATGATGCATAAGAATTTTTTGTTATGCATATGTCCTATGAAATGGATCTAACCATGCTACTAGTGCATTTGAATTTTAGGAAGGGCCATGTATAACCCACTACAAGAAAAGGAGGATGAGACTTGTTCTGAAGAACAAGTGATGACAATTCAATATTTACTCCAATAAACATGAACTTGAAGCTCCCAGGGTAAGGGACACCGTGACAGAAGAAAGAGGTTCAAAGAGTGGTAGATCCGCCTCGAGAGATGAAGACCATCTTGGGCATGAGAGATATTCCAAGATGAAGAAAATTATGATGGGACTTCCAAACCAAATTAAGAGGCCTCATACACACTCTAGTTTTGTGACACAGTTGGGTGACATTATTGATGCAAGCCCTTCTAGCTATGGAAGATGCTATGATCAAAGAGTAATAGTTGATCATGGGGAATGATGTCTAGGATATGGTCTCAAGACCTAAAGAGAATTCCAGAGTGTCTTCCATATAGATCTACAAGAACAAGTATACAAAGAAAGGTTCATGGTTTGTAACAAAAAGAATATACTATGGCATGACATATTCTATTGACTAGACACACTTCCCTAGTGAAGTAGAAGTATATATCGAGAACTAGGATATGATGGACAAATTCTTGATGGACCAAGATTCTACCAAGAGTAAAGTGGGTTCCAAAATTCAAGATTGAATGCAGAATACTAGGATATGATTTGTCGTCATCTCCTTCTGGATCTGTACAAAATATGATTTGTATGAAGATAAGCACATCCAAGAACTTGATACATCACCTAGAGTGATGAATATCTTAACCTTTTCTACAATGTTGAAGATGGAAACCTATAAAAGACAACAAGCTCATATATGGGTGCAAGACGAACTTTTAGACAAAGTTTAAGATAAAGGGATCTTGGTATCCAGTAACCTGAGATGGATACATAGTAGCAGAAGATGCTACCTGTCACTCCAGTACAGATTGCACAAGAAATATGATGCTTCAGGGGGAGTGACTACATAATATCTCTGAGTTTGACATGATATGATATGATGGACAAATTCTTGATGGACCAAGACTTTACCAAGAGTAAAGTGGGTTCCAACCTTCAAGGTTGAATGCAGAAGACTAGGATCTGTCGATGACCTACAAGAATGAACTCATGATAGATGCAATGATGGAAGAAAACCAGAATGATGTTTGGGACATAGTACCTAGACCAGAAAGCAAGAATGTGGTATCTTCCAAATGGATTTGAAAGATAAAATATGTTGTTGATGGAAGGCAAGATTTATGGCTAAAGGATTCTTTCAGAAAGGGAATTGATTATGAAGAGACATTTTCTCCAGGAGCAAGAACACTTCCATCAGAACTATCATGCCACTTGCTTCCATGATGAAGTGAGATCTACACTAGATGGATGTAAAGAAAACCTTCCTTAATGGTATGATTTAGAAAGAGGTTTACATCAAACAACCACAAGGATTTGAAGTCAAAAATAGAGTGACTCATGTATGCAAGTTTAAAAAAGGATATGTATGGACTAAAGAAAGCTCCTAGATCTTGGTATGAAGAATAAATAGCTTCTTGATAAGCATGGGATTTACCAAGAGTAAAGTTGATCCTTACCTTTAAGTTAATTTTATGAATGATGAACCTGTCATACTATTGTTGTATGTGGATGATCTATTTCTAATTGGAAATCAGAAATATATCACAAATTGCAAGAAGAGGATAACTAAAGAATTCAAGATGAAAAATTTTCAATTGATGTATTATTTCTTTAGGATGGAAGTCTATAAGAGCTTAGAAGGAATATTTTCGAACCAGGGAAAGTATGTTGTGGAAATATTAAGAAGATTTGATACGTTGGGTTGTAAAACCATGACCACACCCATGGATACCAACATGAAGTTGTTGTCTGATGAGACATCAGAATTAGTGGATATGACTCAGTATAGATAGATTATTGAGTCGTTGATGGATCTAATGAACACAAGGTCATATATATGCTTTTCTATGAACACCTTGAGTCAGTGTCTAGTTAACCCTAGATGTTTTCACCTGATAGCTGCAAAGCATGATGAGGTACCTTAAAGATATGATAGACATGGGAATTTACTATGGTAGAGATCATTACTACAAATTATATGGATATACATATTCAGATCGAGAAGGAAGTGCTAGAAATAGAAAGAGAACCTCGAGTGGATGTTATTGTTTGGGATCCGTCATGATATCATGGTTTAGTCCAGTGTTTCTCTCAATACAACTGAATCCAAGTACATGGAAACTTGCTCCTCTATTTGGTAAGCCATATGGCTTCAAAAAGATGATGTCAGGACTATTTGACATGGATTTGGATACCACAGTATTTCTTTGTGACAACCAGACTTGCATAAAGATGACAAAGAGTCCTGTGGAATATGGTACCAAAAGGAGACATAAAAATCCCGTATGTGAGTATAGATGAGCAAGTTGTTGATGTGGTGACTAATCTTCTGTGACAAGCTTGGGGTAGTTCAAAACAACTTTCCTTGGAAGGAGGAACAATGATGTTGATACTGAAGACTTTCCTCGCAATGAGGAGTAATGATGTTGATACTAAAGACTTTCCTCGCAAGGAGGAACTTGTGATAATGATATAGATATTTCCTCACAAGAAGGAACGATGAAGATATGGACCCTTATGAGAAAGGAGAAACAAGTCGAATATGCAAACTCTCTTCATAAAGGAATACCAAGTTGAAGATATGGAGTTTCTTAAGAATGGAAGAACATGCCGAAGATACAAACTCTCTTTAGAAAGGAAGAATGAGTTGAAGATAAGGAATTTCTTTATAAAAGAGGAACAAGTCGAAGATACAGAATATCCTCGAAAAGGAAGAACAAGTCAAGACTATGAACCCTCCTCGGAAAAAGGGGGAGCCATTTGATAATATGGATCCTACCGAAAAATGGGGAGTGATGATGAGACTGACATCAATGATGGGATGATAGTGATGCTCTGACATGAAAGGAGCCAAGTGCGCCTGAAGATGTTGACAAGGTCCAAAATTCACTTGTGGAAAATAGTATACTCTCTTGAGGATGGAAAGTATAACACTCTGTTCATGAGAGTGGTCCTTACTAGATAAGAATGGCCCTGGAGATATTACTCTCGCATGGAGATTACCCACATTCACTTGTGTACGATAGCATCCTCTCTTGAGGATGGCAGGTATAACACTCTGTTCATGAGAGTGGTCCTTACTAGCTAAGGATGACCCTGTAGATGTTACTCTCATGGAGAGTACCCACATTCATTTGTGGGATACCGTAGAATAACACTCGCTCATGAGTGGTCCTAACCTTAGTGGTATGGATGTTCTAAGATGAGTCCTCACGGACGATGGGACTGGAATTTTGTATGTAGTCGAGATCTGCTATGTAGACGATACTCTTGTATGGAGAGTATGCCTACATTCATACGTAGATTCCATATAATAACACTCGATTGGGATTGG
The DNA here is from genome assembly GCA_001517045.1 of Pseudotsuga menziesii. Taxonomy (NCBI): domain Eukaryota; kingdom Viridiplantae; phylum Streptophyta; class Pinopsida; order Pinales; family Pinaceae; genus Pseudotsuga; species Pseudotsuga menziesii. The sequence continues at coordinate 14,103 of LPNX010147986.1, read as the reverse complement.
TCCTAACCTTTGTGGTATGGATGCTCTATGATGAGTCCTCATGGACATCGTAGTATAACACTCACTTAGGAGTGGTCCTTACATGTGTGGTATGGATGTTCTATGTTGGGCCGACATTTTGAATGCGGTCGAGATCTGCTCTACAGACAATACTCTTACATGGTAGAGTATATCTACAAGTGAGTGTAGATACCGAAGTTGTTGGGCCCACTATATGCCAGTTAATTAAAACTTAACATGCAGAGTGCTAACCATAAATTGTCAACCCGAGAAAGTCTTTTATTTCAAAGCTATCATGCAAGATTTATGCAAGCCCAATTTCTACCTGACACTGTTATCTATTGGTATGCAATAAAAACTCTTTGTAAACTATATCACACCTTCTTGAAAGTAAATCAAACCTCGAACCTATTCACAAAATCACACTATAAATCGAACTTAACATAAAATCAATTATTTATGAAGCAATATCTAATTGCATAAATCTAAAGAAATGTTATGTTGGCCAATGATCTATCAAGATGAATTAACAGGAAAACAACCATGATAAATCTAATAAATGAAAGCATGAACTACATAACCTAATGAATGGAAGCATGAATTAAATAATAAACATCTACACAATAACACACTTACAATTAACACTACCAGCATCTTCTCAGGGAAGAGGGCCCTTGATCCACTGAGCAGAGCTAGATCTCCATAATGAAAGTCTACAACTTCAAAATTAAGAAACTACCAGCATGTATTATGAGAATGGAATGATTACAATAGATCTATATCAAATCCTACAGCATAACATTTCTTTCTCTCCTCCTTTCAATGATATTGATTACATATTTATACATAAAATTCTCCCAGGGAAATGAGGAACTGAATCCCTAACTTGTGATCTGTAACATCTGAAACACGGCCGTAACTACTAACAACTTTGGAACCAATCGCAACAGTAAATATCAAAAAAACCCTCTCAAAGAACCAGTTGTATATCACAAACTGTGGATTTGTTTGACGATTTCCTTAATAGTTAGGTAAATGAGGCTGTTATGCACAAAACCCATGTCTTGTATTTTCAAGATTCCTTTCCATTGGCTTGAAAATTGAGACATGAATCAATGTGTTCTTATATGGCATGCATTTTTGGTTAAGGCTGTAACAACTAGCTGTGAGTGTCCTGTACGTGACAAATCACTCCACAAACCATCATTAGTAAAATTATGCATAATAGTCTTCAATTCATCAAACATAAAGGAAAATAGTCATTATTAACCACTTAAAGCATCAATGGAAGTAGTATGGTGTTTTACTCGCATTTACAACAAATGGATGGAAAACAAAATGATAAATGGGCGATAATGGAAAGAAAAGGGATGAAATATATGTCGATAAGTGATGAAAAAATGGACAAATCCATGGCCCAAAATCACCCCCTAACTGAACTTTTTGCATGTTCTCATGCAACCCAAAAGTTGTGTAGCATCCAAACTAGAAAGACTCATTCAATTGTTCCTTCATTTTACCATTCGCATAGTTGTTGCCAGAATAAATGGAGAGTTTAACAAAAATTGGCCAAGTCGAAGCTGCTTAGCGTAGGATTTAGCATAAAATTTGGCGGAGTCGCAAATCCTTAGCAGAAATTTGGTGGAGTCACAGCTTTTATTTTTAGCGGAGAATTTTGCAGAGATTTTGGCGGAGACACGGCCCAAAGAGCACTAAGTTTAGCAGAGAATTTGGAGGAGTTGTAGCCCAGAGAGTGCTAAATTTAGAGAATAATTTGGCGGAGTCACAACCCAAAGAGTGCTAAATTTGGCAGAGTTACATCCAAAGATTGTTAAATTTGACGTAGCCACAACCTTTTCAGCAGAAAACTTCCAAAGTCATTTTATCCCAAACGACAAACTGGGTTCGACAAAAATTTTGTAAGAAAGTTTATACTAGTCCCATGTACCTACACACCAAAACTCAGAGATACCCACCTCACGGATTTTAAGAAAAATGCAAATTGGATTTAGGTGATTATGGCCATTTTCTCAAAAACCATACATTGGATTAGGATGAAACTTACCAAGCTTGTTCATCTTGGTATTATGCACTACCTTTCCAAAAATAATGAGACTCCAATTTTCCAATTTCAATATATGCTCATTTCAATTTCTGACTTTTGTAGACAAACATGAATAAAGATGTGTTGTAGCTAAACTTCCTAAACCAATATTTCACGAAACACAAACTATGTTTGGATGAAATTTTTTAAGCAAGTTTGTACCTATCTAATACATCTCCACACAAAAAATCAGAGAAACCCACATTACATATTTTTAGAAAAATGCTAATTGGCTATAGGGGATGATGGTCATTTTCTCGAACACTATGCACCGGATTGAGTTGAAACTTACCAGAGTTGTTCTTCCTGGTGTAATGCTTCTACCTTCAAAATTTCATAAAAGACTAGTTTACCATTTTCAAGATATCCTTCAATCAATTTCTACATTTTTTTCAATTTAAAATTATCGTGAGGATGCTTCACTGATGTCTTAAAATCACATACCTTTGCTAAATGGACTGTCATAATGCAGCCACAAATGATTTTACTATGTTCGACCTCCTAAAAATGAAAAATCTCACATGGCTCCCAACTTATGCAAGAAAATATTCATTCATTTCAAAACTAATTGAAACCATTGTTGCAAATGAATGAGAAGAGCTCTAGCACAACAATTGTAAAACTTAACTTTTTGTGTTTGTTTGCTTCCCTTGGATCTGCAATAAGTTCTTATAGAGAATCCTATATGTTACGTTTGGGATTCACTGCATTTGCTATAGTTTGCATGCATGTTGCACTTATATATTGTCTCTTCTCACCAAATTCTATGGAACACACAACAGTCCATTATCCCTCAAAGTGAGTAGAGCATGTCCTCATGCAATTAAAACCAACTTCAAGTCATGTGTGTAATCAATTCTTCATATTTCCTCTTTGTGATTTTGAAAGAAAAACACTTATTATTGTTACCAATCATCTCCAACAATTGGCACACCAACTGAATCCTCAAAATGATGAGCATGAAATGATATATGAATATATGTAAAAGGGATGAATAGAGCAACTGAATGCAACATTAAAATGATCAAATTTCTTTTCAAAGCATGGGAGGAGCAAATCACCTACCCTTGTTTCATACCCTATTATATGGCACCATGTGTTTGTTTTAGAACAAAAATGCCCAAATTATTATGAAAACTTCATTTAGGATTGTAAATAGAGGCAACCATGTTTTATTGACCATTAAAGCCATGCCAATGCTACAGGACTATTTGTTGAACAAGAGGCCAAGCATTCTTTTGCACATTCCACAACAATCAAACTCATTTCAAAAATTATTTCAACCTTGACAAATGACCAATGTTGGGACTAATCATTACCTTCATGCTCCTAAGATAAACTTCACATCAGATTTTGAAAAGACTGCTACAAAATTTCCATTGTGCATGTATCATGCTCATGATTGCTAAAACCAATGTATGCATTAGTGGATGGTAAATATGATCCAAGGAACTCATACCTTTCTTTGATGGAAACATATTCATAAACTAGAAATGATGGATGTTTCTTGAAATGGATGTAATGAAAATGAAAACAGAGATCAAATATACCCAAAATCTTGTTCTCAAATTTTCATCATCATGTTGTTCAAAACATTATTGATATGACATTCCATATTTGTTCAAATGTTGCTACAAGGCCTAAATACAAAGGTTGATTGTGTTTTTTTATATGTGGAAGCAAGTAACCATGATGTTTCACACAAGATGGCCATGAATCAAAAGGCTAAAAAATATATTTTAGTAGTCCATTGTATGCAACCTATTTGTCATCAACTGTGAGTGTACAAACCCATTGAATGCATTTACCATATGTATAAGATGGTGGAAAATCCATATACCATATAAAATGTGGCTCTCAATAATTTCGACTTATGAAGATGTGAACCCTCATGTGCACCATTGAACCAAGCACACAAATCAAAGAAAGCATGCCTTCGTTTTCCATTGTGCTTGTGTGATAGCATACTCTTGAGAAGAAATGGCTTCTACATCAACTTTTTCTATTGTAGGTTCTTGTGGAGCCTATTCCTAGGTTTCAGTAGTGGCCTTGGCTTGTGCATGTGTATCAAATTCTCTACTTACTGTTGGTATTTGTGTGGCAGCAACAAATATGTCTTTCTTCCAATGGTTTTCTAGGCTTGTCCATGTGCATCAGCAGATGCTTATCTTCTTACTACTGGTTCTTGTGTGGCAGCAACAAGGCTTCTTTTTCTTACTGCTTGTTCATGTGTGGCAGCAACAAGACTTCCTATTGTTGGTTCTTCCATGACAACAATAAGGTATCCTTTGATTCTTTTCATGCTTGAACAGTTGGGTTGGTGAGATGTTGGGTAGGACTTTGAAGTGGATGTGCATGAATTGGAATGATGAAGTGTTAGAATTGAGTGGGAAAGGATGTGAATGGATGGATAGAAAATGTTATATAGAAAACAGAAGTGGATAATGCTTAGTGGTTATTCATGACATATTCCTAAATCTTTAATAAATAAAAAAATCATGCTATTTTACCTCAATTTTTACCTCCATGGAAGCCTTGGTTGACATGAATGGACTAGTGTATGCTCGAGCTATGTAGGACGATCTGCTACTGAGACAGATGTATATGAGAGCTGAATCTGAATGGGGCTGAACTTGATCTGAAATGATGTTGTGATAGTTGCATGTAAGACTAACTGCTGAGACAATTGATGAGGAGGAATTCTACCATAAAAGAAGAATGCTCATTCTCTTATTCTGAAAATCACCTGCTGGAATGAAAATGGAAAGGAATTACAAAACTACTGAAACAAATTATGCTACAAATCACTGTTCAAAGCATTAGATCACGTAATGTTCAACTGCTATAAACTGAGGTACAATTATTACCATGCGAATGAATGTGCTGAAGTCGAGCATGGAAAGAAACCATTGGATTACCGGCCATTAATGTATGACGTTAACCAATGTGAAACAACTCACATTTGATGATAGTGAGCTCTAAAGTATGTTAGTGCATCTTGACATGTACGAATGGATGTGTTGGAGTTGAGCCACCTGCAAGATTTGTTAATCAAGAGGCATTGATGAATCCTCATGTTTAACAACAAGGAAATATGCCATTGATTTATGCAGATACCAGGGCACTATAAAACTCTAATCTCAATCCCAGATGATGTGTTGGAGTCGATGGGACAAGACCATTGGAAGTTGGACCTTAATGAATTCAACATCATCTAATACAAGTACAAAATAAATGGTTGTGAAGAATCATAGTGAAAGATAGAACCAACATGAAACTCAGAAGTGGAAAGTATATGTGAAGTCGTGATGTAGTAGTGATGGAAAATAAAATGGTTAAGGTAACTACATAAGCAATGGAAAATGGGACTTCGACTGAATGTACTTTTAGGGTTTTGAAATGAGAAGGGTGAATGAATCTATCATAGTGCAATTGGCTTCTTGAGATGTTTCTTTTTGGCAACAATTGGTAAATGATTCTTGGCATGTAGCAATGGGACTTGACTTATGGAACATTGGTTTGGTTTGAACATAAATCTATCCATTTTTTATGTTCTCAATCCATTTGTAAATTGAGAAAAAAATCTTCAATAGTCACCCGTGCATGTATTCACCTTTTTCTTCCAAGGACCTGCAAAAACCTAGCACTCGCCTGCAATAAAACATGAGATGATGGAAGAAGAGAGATGATTGGTTTATATTAATACAAAAATTATGAAAAAAAACAAGCAATTACTTATAAAACAAATCCAAAGAAAAATGAACAAAGCAAAATCCATTTTATACCTGCTGGAGAGCAATGTCCATCTAGACTCACCAATAGTATTTTGATCATAGATTCTTAGTTACTTGTCCAATTTGAGTGATTCCAAAGCCAAATGAAAATAAATTTATAGGTCTATTTCAATTAGAAACATGTTTTTAAAATTCTATGTAATGATATTCCAAATCACTCAGTAACAGCCTGCATGACAAGGTGTTTTTTCGAATTCTCAACTAGACCAATAGTCACGGTTGTAGGCTTAACTTTTGCATTTGATAATGGATTGATGTGATTCTGACGGAATATGAAATTAGATTTATGTAGGTATATCCATTAGAAACAGGTTTTGATTCCAATAATAATTGATGGGTCAAATAAGCCAATGAACAACCTAGGAAATAGAGTTTTGGGAATGTTGATTTGTGATAGGCAGTCGGTATTTCGGTCATAAAATTTGTATACGATATCGTAATGGAGTGATTAAAATTGCATTGTAAACTAGATTCATAGGATAATATACCAATGAAATTTTTTTTCAAGATATGTTCAATAAGGCATCCAAAAATTGACTGTCCCGGCTTTTTTCCCAAGCTGCCTACTTGACACCCCGTTAGTATTTTGGCCATAGATTTTCCGTTTGATACCCAAAATTAAAAATTCAATTTTTTTTGGAAACTAGATTCAAATGGATACTTCAGGTTTAAACAGGTTTTAAAAATAAGTCCATTTGGTGTCCCAAAAATGGACCGTGTCAATTGTATTTCAGTAAAAATTTCTTGCCAAATGCCACCAAAAATTTAATAAATCAAATTTGACCCCAAAAAGTGACCAAAACAGGTGTGAATGTTTTTAATGATGTAAATTTAAATATATCACACACCCATATAAAAAAAAATTCAAGCATTAAGCACCTAGATTGGCTTACACAGTCTATTGCAGCCGCAACTGCAACTCTTAAAAATGATATAATGTTGAAATAGAGCATGTGTATTTTTATGGATGTGTTATATATAAATGAAAACTAAATACATTTCATGATGTGCAACACACACATATCTCAAATTCATAAATTCTCACCTACAAGACAGTCGCAGCTGGGTGTTGCAGCTAACTATTACAACTGACAGTAATGAGTCACAACTGGGTGTTGCAGCTCATTGTTACAGCTGACAGTAATCAATCACAACTGGGTGTTGCAGATGACAATAATTAGTCATGGATATGTTGCAGCTAACAAATTCATGCCCAAGTTCAAGCTTGAAGGTTTCAATAATCATTGGCTCATTTTCTTGTGGATCCTTCATTCACCTTCCCTAATTACTGTAATTTTGTTTTTAGGAATTTTTTTTTGTAACAAATAGAGACAAATTAAATTTTGAACATTGAAGACAAAAATGATTTAAGTGTTTTGCTCAAATATTCAACAATTCCAAAACATTCTTGAAAACATCTCATACCCATTCCTTATCTTTCTACTTTCTGATCTTCTAGATAGCAAAAAGGTGCATGAAGAGAGCATACTTATTCAAAAATAAAAAACAAAAAAAAAAACAAAAGCATGGTTTTATTTTGTTATTCTATCCTACCCTATTCTACTTGGAAATATAAAAAAGTGTTCAAGTGTATGCAAATTTCCAATGGAGCCATTTTCGAAGAAGTGGCTCAAGTATGCTCATACTCCCAACAAAAAATATATAACTTTATGAATGCTAGGATATGAGAGATAAACTTCCCCTGAAATGATGGTGCTAAGAATTGGTGAAGTATAAAATGATGCTGCAAACCGATGACAGATTGAAACCATGCTTCAATATAGTCTTTGTTCCCTTGATTTCTCATGGATGTTACACTATGAAGCTCCTTAGTAAACTGATCTTCCTCAATGCATAAGAGATTCAGATCTAATGATGTAAAGGATGTTTCAATTTTTGGTTCCAATATTTGTTTGTCATCAAATATTACATGTGCCATGTTGATATTGTATGCTTGCTTAAGAGGACTAGAAGAAACTCCATCTGCAAATCTTGGATTTAAAACATGTTCAGGCCTCATATGGATTTGCTGCAACAACGCACATTCTTTTTGTAGCAGTAGAGGTGTAGATGAGGTAGAACAAGAGGGAAATGTAGGAACATTTTTCATTTCATCACTGTAAGCATGATGTACTGCTTTATTATGGTTAGGGTGGAGGGTGAATTGGACAGGAAATTGTGTTGGATACCAAGGAGTTTGATGAGAAAATAGATGTGGATGATGTAGAGGATTTATGTGAGGTTGATATTGAAGGACCAAGTTGTGTTGCAGCATGAGAGAGAGTGGCTATGTGATCATAAGATATGTCATTCCAACCTTGTGGATAAGGTAGGTAAGAGTTAAATTGAGGCTGCAACAACTGCAATGTTGGAAGAGTATTCAATGACTGAGTATGAAAGTAAGGAAACAGAGGGATAAAGTTTTGAACTGTAAATGTGGGCCATGGTTGACATGACTATTGTATTAAGTTGGTTGCAACTCCCATATCTCTTTGATATGTTGCTTTCATCTAGGGTATGGAGGGGCAACAATCCATGGAATCCTTCAAGTCACATATACCACAACTTTCAAGACTATCCAAAGGGAAATACCTTGCTTCTCTTATTTACTCCTTCTTTTCTGTATCCTGTAGAACACACAATTGTAAATCTGCTTTAGAAATTTCAAATAAGTTGCTGATTTCAGCTCCTATAACTCTTGTTCTTGTAGGAGATTGAAAAGATTGAAAATAAGGATTACTATAATTCTTACCAGTATTGAAGTTTCCTCTTGAATACCTTCTACATAACTCACAAATATCATCATATGCTAACTGAAATACATTACCTGTTCCCATTAGATTTAAGATTTATAAATATTTAGCTTTGATTCCCTTGAGTAGAATTTTTTTAAGGTCTCCTTCCCCAGTTTCCTTTGTTTGGATCTTTGGAGGTTATATTGAAAGCATTCTATGTATTCCTCCAGACTCTCTTCTTCTCCTTGTGTCATTTCGAATATTTCTTCATTGACCCTGCAATAATCTTGGTACTTTTTCAAGAATACATGTTTCATGTTTTCCCAAGTTTGTATATAATACCCACCAAGGCTCATGAACCATCGGAGGGATGTTCTTTTTTGAGTAAGGGGAAACACATTCAACTTTTGATCATTAGCACAATAACCATATCCTCTACAAATTACTTCGAATTGAAATAAAAATACATCAAGGTCTTCATTTTCCAAATGGGGGGATGCTTTTTGTTGGTGCCACTCTTCCTGAATCTTTGATGGGAAATTTGAAGGTAACAAATTCTGCATCTTTCTTACCTACCATCTCTTCATTAGATTCTTTATGTGCTATCTTGAGGCTCCTTCTTCGAATGTTCCTGTCAACTTGTTAGTAGAATGGGTGTTTCTTACAACACCACTAAGGGGAATGATAAGATTTATGCTCCAAAGATTGAAAATGAAATAAAATTGAATGTAAAGATAGAAAATTTACACTCAAAATAAATTCAATAAACTGAAATGTAATCATGCAACCTACATGCCCTACTTTAACAATGCATCTACAAACTAATGTCATATGTACTTTTGCACCATTGATAACTTCCTCAGCAATGACGCCAAAATGTTGGGCCCACTATATGCCACTTAATTAAAACTTAACATGTAGAGTGTTAAACATAAATTGTCAACCTGAGGAAAACTTTTATTTCAAAGCTATCATGCAAGATCTATGCAAGCTCAATTTCTACCTGACACTGTTATCTATTGGTATGCAATCAAAACTCTTTGTAAACTAGATTACAACTTCTTGAAAGTAAATCAAACCTTGAACCTATTCATAAAATCACACTGTAAATCTAACTTAAAATAAAATCAACTATTTATGAAGCAATATCTGATTGCATAAATCTAAAGAAATGCTATGGTGGCCAATGATCTATCAAGATGAATTAACATGAAAGAAACCATGATAAATCTAATAAATGAAAGTATGAACTAAATAATCTAATGAATGGAAGCATGACCTAAATAATAAACATCTACACAATAAAACACTTACAATTAACACTACCAGCATCTACTCAGGGAAGAGGGCCCTTCCTCCACTGAGAAATGATGGATCTCGATAATGAAAGTCTACAACTCTAGAATTAAGAAACTGCTAGCATGTATTACCAAAATGGAATGATTACAATAGATCTGGATTAAATCCTACAACATAACATTTCTTTCTCTCTTCCCCTCAATGAGATTGATTACATATTTATACATATAATTCTTCCAGGGAAATGAGGAACTGAATCCCCAACTTGTGATTTGTAACATCTGAAACACACTTGTAACTGCTAACAACTTTGGAACCGGATGCAATAGTAGATATCGAAAATACCCTCTCGAAGAACCAATTGTATATCGCAAACTGTCACTTTGTTTGATGATTTGCATCACGAGTCAGGTAAATGAGGATATTACGTACAAAAACCATATCTCGTATTTTCAAGATTCCTTTCTGTCTACTCGAAAATCGAGACACGAATCAAAGGTGTTTGTATCTGGCATGCATTTTTGGTTAAGGTTGTAACAGCTAGATGTGAGTGTCTTGTACGTGAAAAATCACTCCACAAACCATCATTAGTAAAATTATGCATAATAGTATTCAATTGATCAAAGATAAAAGAAAATAATCATTATTAACCACTTAAAGCATCAATGGAAGTAGTATGGTGTTTTACGGGCAGTTACAACAGATGGATGGAAAATTGAATGATAAATGGGCGATAATGGGAAGAAAAGGGATGAAATATATGTCGATAAGTGATGGAAAAATGGACAAATCCATGGCCCAATAGTAGTATAATGCTCACTTGTGAGTGGTCCTAACCTATTTAGTGTGGATGATCTATGATGAGTCCTCATAGACGAGAGGGCCGGCACTATGTGCGATCGATATATACATTTACTTGTAGACGATTCAATTGATCGATTTCATGGATCATGCTGATGGAGGATTGAATCATCGTTGGACTTATGTACTAAAGTGATCTGGATTGATCAATCTACAAATAGATCATGTGTATTGTAGGTAGCGTGGCGGGTAAGGATCAAGTAGATAGAAGTACAACAGTGAAGGGTCGAGTAGATCGAAGTGTGGCTACAAAGGATCAAGAAGGATCGAAGTGCTGCTACAAAGGATCAAAAGAATCAAAGTGTTGCTACAAAATATCGAGAATATTGAAGTGCTGCTGCAAAGGATTGAGAGGATCAAAGTTTCGCTGCAAAGGATCGAGAAGATTGAAGTGCTTTTGCAAAGGATTGAGAAGATCAAAGTGCACTGCAAAGGATCGAGAATATTGAAGTGATGCTACAAAGGATTGAGAAGATCGAAGTGCCACTACAAAGGATTGAGAAGATCGAAGCTCTGCTACAAAGGATCGTGAAGATTGAATTACTTCTACGAAGGATCGAAATATTGAAGCATTGCTGCAAAAGGATCAAGTGATCATGTGATGCAGAAGATGAAGAGTAACTGTTCCAGTTACTGATTGTGAAAAATTCCTATGATGTATAGATGTATATCCTCAATGATGTTCCAAATATTATCTCTTTGGTCTCCTATAGTCTATGATGATGTTGTCAGTAGAATAACCTTCTTGTTAAGGGGGAGTGTTGAATATTGTAACTTCAAAGGATATTCTAAATGTATCTTACTGATGTAACCTAAGGGAGATGTTATAATTCCTCCGACGGGGTGTACTATTGTATTTTGTCATCATATAGTCATGAGGTAAAGCCTCCATTGTGTGTTCGGTCTTTAGCACCCTAATAAATATAAGATAATATTGTATTGAGTCTTCCTAAGTGAATTCGACCTACTTAGTTAAGTTGGGGCCGACTTGTTAGGTTAAATGTCAAGTGACAAAAATAGTATGAATAGAGATGTATTTTCATGAACACACACTTACTTGTGCAAAGCGCATAGGAGAGAGAGATATATATATCTGCTAGAGGGAGGTGCACCTATTTGGGGTCTTTTCTTTTACCTTTTATACATCTTATATAGAGGAATTTTTGCTGGGTTTTCTTCCCCATGAAGGTTTCCCAGGATAAATCTTTGTGTTCTTTTGTGTTGCTGTGCTTGTTTATATTACAATGATGTTTTGCTTATGGTTATGCTATTATGATTCTAAATGTTATAAGATCTGATATAACCATTAAAAACTTAACATGGATTAAGTAAGATTTTATATAAAATGAAAGATTAGCCAAAAAATTATATATACATATTTTATTATTGATAAAATAGCCATCAATTTTTTTTATATATTCAGGAGGTTTTCCCATTTATTATACATATAAATGG
>LPNX010147955.1:11940-38614 GCA_001517045.1 Pseudotsuga menziesii | reverse complement strand
TCCACCAAAGCTAATTAAGTCCTATCATGATGTTTTAATAACCATTTGAATTAAAATACATATTTATGAAAAACTTAAATAAAATAAAAAAACAACGGTGCATTACTTCAACCTTATATATATATATATTCTATGTTTTGGACTTTATAGTAGTTTTTGGTCAAATCTAAATTTGGAAGTCTTTAAATTGTATTTGTTAAGGCATAAATAAATTTAGCACCCTCAAATACCTTTTTTTTATTTGCTTCAATGCCATTTGACTTACTAGGCCAGCCTTTGGTCTGAGAAACCACAATCGATAGGCATCTAAGTCGTCAAAATCACCTGGGATTGCACGTGGCCTAGGCTACACCAACCCTTAGCATGGTTGGATTTAGATATCACCTCCTAGGAACACCTCGTTTTGATTTGGAATTTCCTTACAAAACAAAGCTCTTCTTAATCATTTGCTCTACTAAAATTTAACAACTCACTCAAATAGTCTATAATACTTAATTAACACTTCACATAAGTTCAAAGTCAAGCGAGGCATAAATCAATGTTTGTTCAAGCGAAGTCTTGGGTCAAGCCGCCCTACTTGTCAGACACGAAAGTGAACGTCAAGCGAAGTCTTGGGTCAGGCCGCCCCGCCCTACTTGTCAGACATGAAAGTGAACGTCAAGCAAAGTCTTGGTTCAGGACACGGCCGCCGCCCGCCCTACGTTTCCAAAGAGAAAACGCGTTGGCTGACCACAGGGTTTGGCGATTTAGAAATGGAGCACAACTTGAAAACCCTAGAATTTCTAAATCATTTATACTGTCAAACCTGCTTGCTTTCCTGTATACTTTCAAACCCTAGAATTTCTAAATCATTCTCATACATCGAGTATCAAGATTTGGGGTTTGCTTCTAACCATCTTGAAATTAGCTCTCCTTCTGCCTTCAGCCAAGACAAAGATGGCCAGCTCCCATGGAAAGCATTCATGGTCTTTCCCGGTTATGTTTATTGTCATATTTTATCTTAATATACACATTTGCAGCAGCTCAGACAAAGAATGGTGGCCGCCTCCTCGCTGTAACACGAGCAATATTCCAGAAGTCAGTAAGTATGTGAGCAATTTGAATGCAGCGTTGAATATTCTTCGTGTAGACGCAGACAAAGGAAGGTTTAATAGTAGTGAATATGGCCAAAGTCCAGACCAAGTATATGCCCTCCTCCAATGCAGAGGAGACGCAACCGTCGATGAATGTTACAATTGCTCACAACAAGCAAAGATTGATGTTCTACAATCTTGCGGGTCTAAGATTGGGAGTAGAGTTCAGAAAGAGTTCTGCTTCTTACGTTTTGAAAACTATAACTTCATCGGAGAATTGAATACGTTTGTAGTGAATTTGACAAATAAATACACTGTCTCCTCCGACCCTGCTGTCTTTCTGGCGGCTGCTCGGCAGCTTTTGTCAAATTTGTCATCTGATATCCTATCTGGATCAGCAACGAATCGATTTTCTTCCCATTCAACGATAGACTCGTCGCGCCATCCGATCACAGCTCTGGCTCAGTGCTGGGGAGATATATCTCTTGCTGACTGCAAAACATGTCTCTCAATAGCAATCGATAGTTTGTTCACCAATAATTCTGGGAGACTTGGAGCTCGGGCTTTGGCGGGAAGCTGCATTGTTCAATATCAATCCAATTTTACGCTTCCACCACCAACACCCAGAGTTTCTTCGAATCCTGCGTATCCACCACAACCACAACGACTAGAAAAGTCTTCCACCATCGCCATTCTGGTCTGTCCATTGAGTTACATCATTCTATGTTTGCTCCATTTTCTGATATAGCTATGAATTTTCATTTTTCTAGGTCACTATATGGGGGCCGTTTCACAAATCAGAAAAGATGAACAGCCGACCAGCAGGTCCTAGTACGATTCCTGGCTCGTCCAATGAGTCACTTCACAGTGTTTAAAGTGGAAATATTGGCTGGTCGCTACAACAGAAAACTTTCTCATCACTTTGTCCATCTCTGGCTACGGTCAACTTGATGCTTTCAACTCATTTTATTATGTTAGCAGATCCCAGAGGAGCTGTTAATTCGACACCAAATCCACCTGAAATTCTGGTTCTTCACATATATATCTGCAACTATATCTTCTGGTCTTCCATTGTAGACACATTTAGCTCTTCCATATAACGCCGAGACTGAAATTACTTAAGTGATTTACGTAGGTTCGTTATGCATTTACATTACAGTTTTGGATGATCTACATATCATCCTGGTTGTATTAGCAACAATTATTATTATTTACGTAGTTTCATTATGCATTTACATTACAGTTTTGGATGATATACATATCATCCTCGTTGTATTGGAATATATCTGGTGGAGGTTTATATTATTAATATGTTTGGAATATATCTGGTGGAGGTTTATGTTTTACATATTGAGATGTAAAATAAATTAATATTGAGATGTATAATAAATTATTAGTACATAGTTGAGTATCTCATCTTTTTAGTATATTACTTAATTTATTGTTTTCACTATGTTACACTATCAAATGGAAAGCTTATTGGATCCTCCACTGCAATGAAGTTTGATTTTTCAAGCTAAAAGATGGAGTCAAGAGTATAACTATACATTCATCTAATAGTTTTTTATTACCATATTTATCTAAATTTAATTTAATAGTTGTATCACTATATGAGTTAACTTAAAAGTTATCTAATAGTTATCCAATATAAAGGGAATTAGAGTTAAAGTTAAGCTATTAAGTTAATAATTATCCAATATAATTGTGATTAGAGTAGTGTAGTTCAAGTAAAAGTCATTATTGGAGTGGAGAGTAAGCTAATAGTTGTATTATCAATGGAATTAAGCTCCTAGTTGTATCTAATAATTGTATAGTTGAAGTTGAAGTTTAAATTTTCCAACTATCATGAATTGTACTTGTTAAATGTGAACTAGGCTATTTTTAATTTATTTTTTTAGATAGTATATTTGTCTCATTCTCTCCATAAATAAAAAAACATAGATAATAGTTCACCCCAAAATTCTAAAGTATATAAATCTATCAACTTAAACATTATAACTAATAAAAAAATGTACAATTACATTTATGTTATTTAAAACAAACAAAAATGATACAATTTGATTATGTTTGATATTCATTTAAAGTAACCATGATTGTTGATATCAATGAAAGTTATCTCTTAATTAGTGCTTCAAATGGTGAGGCAGGCAGTAATCATATTTAAACGCTCTCAACTCACCTATTTTAAAACACACAATCGGTTGATTTACATGGCAAGCAGTAAACATATTTAAACCCATATTATCGGTTTAAAATACTGTTTGCGCTCTTGTAAGTCTGGTTGTAATCATATTTAGCCTAGTTGGGAAAGGTTTTCATTTTATTCTTAGATGGGGCAGCCCTCCTTAGGGGTCATTTGGGATATTGGCGTTTTCCCTCACATGTTTTATTCCCAAACTCAAATATCCTCCAAAAGAGAGGATACAAATACAAAATACAAAATTAGGAAAACAAAACAAAGGACAAAGCATGGAACCTCAAAATTTTGATAACAATATTATAAATGATATAAGATGTGATATATAATAGGTTTAAAACTTAAAACAATTATAATAAGAAATATAAAGTTGAATGGTAAAAACATTTTTCCACCTAAGCATAAAAGTTGTGTTGTATGTAATACAAAAGTTGGAATGATTATTTTGTTAATAGCCTCAACTTACTTATAAGTTTCTATATAAAAGGCTAACTACAAATTTTAGAAGTTATTTTTGTAATGTATGGTCAAAGAAGTTCAAGAGCCATTCTCATATAATAAAATTAAATAGCCATGCGGTGTATTAGCTTAATTGGTTGGATTTTTCGGGATCAAGATGGAACAAAGTTAATGTTGGGGTTCAAATCTTTGGGTCCTTCGAGGTTAGGCATCGAAATAATGCCGACAGGGTGAGGCCCCTTCAAGTGGGCCTCTTGGATTATATCCATGGCCATAAACCAAATTAAAAAAATATATATATATAACTGAAACTAAAAGAAAATAAATATTTGTAGCCTCGTTGGTCAATAAAGTAATACAAATGTCTATCATAGTGGCAATCTCTTTCTTAGATACTTAATCATAGTTATACTATAGTGTAGATTTGACAAAAGACTCTTAAAACATAATTGATTTAGAGTATATAAGGGCTGATGCACAATCATGGACTCCTTTAAAGACACTTTAGATGCCACATAATAGTGGAAAAACCTAGAAACTCTGACTTTAGGTGACAATTAGGGGTACTTCCCTAACTTATTTGAAGATGAAGTAAAAAGAAAAAAGATAGGTAATTGAATCAAATTTCATAATATATAGCATTTATGCATACAAAATGTGTGTAAATGATTATAAAATTAGTTTCCGTGAAATTGGGTTTTCAAATTTTCAGCACATCTTAACATATATGTTTTGTGCAGGTGCAGCAATATATGAGGTAAATGATGTTCATTTGGGATAAAATATTATAGACATATAAAGGACATATGGGCCTAGTGCAACACTATTTATTTAGAATTTTTCATGAATTATTTTTTTTATTATTAATTATTGAAGTCACAAAAGCTTGAAATGAAAATGTTATGTGCGGGTGCAACACTTTAGGGGCAAAAAAAAATGAAATCCTTGATTTCTATATATAAGATCATAGAGCTTGATGTCGTCTAGTGCACCATATAGTTTTCTTGGGAAATGGTGATGAAATCAAAAGTTATATAAAAAACAATCGATGTATCTATTTTCGAAAGCTGACTTGTGTCATTTAGAAAAATAATTATAAATAAATAAAACATAGTTTTGAAGGAAAAAAGTACATATTCAAAATCGTAAGATCGTACTCTACAATATTCTAACTTTTCATAAAAAAATATTGTGTATGTCATAGCAAAACACGCCATCTAAACTGAGCATATTGATAGAGTTCTAAAAGACAAGCAATAGCCCTGGTTTATTTTTCCTAGCCAATAGGTTCGATAGTCCGAATCTATTTCCGAACATAATGCCAAACCTTATTCCCACCGATTTTTGTAATTTTAAAAAAATGCATATGCGTTTTTGCTTATAATACCATTTAGACTCCCAATATTCCATCCAGAAGGGTCTATCGGATGGCTCATGGCCCAACATTATATTGGTTAAGAGGGGGGGAGTCAAAGGAGGGAGAGGAAGGTGTAAAGGGAATCATGGGAGGGAGGGATGGATAGGGGACATATATGGGGGGGATGAAGGGAGGAGAAATATAAGGGGAAGGGAGGGATGGTTATGGGAGATATATGAGGGGTGGACAGTTGTTCATCGATGTCTACAAATGTACAGTCAATAGAATATAACAGATCCTCTGGTACCAGGAATATTCAAACAAGTGTGTGGCCATCAGTGTAATGAGTGTTTATATATGTATTAAAGATTTCAACGGTTTTCAAGATTTAGTAATTAGTATTTATAGTAAGCGGGCGAAATTTCATTTCTATCATCTTCATCATCATAGCCATAGTCATCGTGATCATCATCATCATCATCATCATCATCGTGATCATCATCATCATCACCATCATTGTTGATCATCATCATCATCATAGTCATCATCCTCATCATAATCATTGTCATCATCATCATCATTGTTCATCATCACCATTCCATTGCAAATGCTTGAAAATAAAATCAAAGCAAAGTTTCAACTAAACCTATCATCATTGTTCCTCATCATCGTTGTCATCATCATCATCCTCATACTCATCCTCATCATCATCACCATCATTGTTCATCATCGTCACCATCATCATCATCATCATCATCATCATCATCATCATCCTCATCATCATCATCATAACTGTCATCCTCATCATCATCGTCATCATCCTCCTCATCATCATCACCATCATTGTTCATCATCATCGTCATCGTCATCGTCATCATCATCCTCCTCCTCATCATCATCATCCTCATCATCACCATCATCATCCTCATCATCATCATGGTCATCATCATCAACATCATCATCATCATCATCATCACCCTCATCCTCCTCATCATCATCATAGTCATCATCCTCCTTCCCCTCATCATCACCATCATTGTTCATCATCATCGTCATCGTCGTCATCATCATCATCATCACCACCCTCATCCTCATCATCATCATCATCATCATCATCATCATCATCACCATCACTCTCATCCTCATCCTCATCATCATATTCATCATCCTCCTCCTCATCATCATCACCATCATTGTTCATCATCATCATCATCATCGTCATCATTATCATCATCATCCTCATCATCATCATCATCATCACCCTCATCCTCCTCCTCATCATCATCATTGTTCATCGTCACCGTCATCATCGTCGTCGTCATCATCATCATCATCATCATCCTCATCGTCATCATTGTCATCATCATCATCATCACCATCCTCATCATCATCATCTTCATCACCATCATCATTCTCATCCTCATCATCATCATTATCATCACCCTCATCCTCATCATCATCATCATGGTCATCATCATCACCATCATCATCATCACCCTCATCCTCATCCTCATCATCATCATCATAGTCATCATCCTAATCCTCGTCATCACCATCATTGTTCATCATCATCATCGTCGTCGTCATCATCATCATCATCATCATCACAAGACAACTCTATGATGGACACAAATGCTAGAGAAAGAAAAGAAACATTAAGAGATAAGGATTTAAATCTAAATGTATGTACACAGACATTTCAGAGAAATAAAAATTAGGAAATAGGGTTTTAACCCTCAACGTGTGTACATAGGCATTCCAATGCTGCCATATTTTTTAAGGGGTCTCAGACTTTACGCTCATGACAATAATATTAAATTGCCGCTAGCTTAGGTGTTAGGGTTAACCTTGACTTGAGATCGAGTCAAAGGTGGTTAGGTCTAGCACATGGTTTGGGCACATGGTTTGTTGTAGCCCATGGTATTGTCCCATGGTATTGCATGTGTTAACCTTGACTCGGGATTGAGTCAAAAGTGGTTAGGTCTAGCACATGGTTTGTTGTAGCCCATGGTATTGTCCCATGGTATTACATGTGATTAAGCCTTTATAAGGCTTGAGGAGGCTCCATTGTAAAAAGGCCTGGAGGTGAGTAGTGGCTAGCTCATTTGGCCCGGATGGCCGGTTTTGGCCATGTAATGAAGATCTTCATTGGTGCTGGTTTTCCCCGCATGGGGTTTCCAGGGTATATTGCGTGTCTATCTTGAATGTTGTTATAATTTTTATTTTCTCACTCATATTATATTTAATGTTGTTGGTTTAACCTAACAACTGGTATCAGAGCCATGGTTTGGCTTGGTTATGCTCGTTGGTGTTTCTATGTTGAATCAAATTGTGGGGTGCATGTTCGGTGGTACCCGAAACCCTAGAAGTAATTTTTTGGTCCATGTGAAACTTAGTCATAGGCAAGTTTGGATTTCTCTAGATGCTAAAAGCACAACGTATCCCTCTTATGCGCAAAGAAGGGATGTTGCATCAAGTGTGGAATGAACCACTAGGTAGGTACGAGGGTGGCAGGTGTACTCATAGCCTAGCTTGATGTGGATTGGAGAGGTTGAGTCTTCGATTGCGGGAGAAATGTGAGATGGTTTAATCTCGGTTTTGGGACCAAGATTGATGAGCCATGTCTGTGAAGAGAATTCCTAGAGAACTGGCGGTTACAGTGGCTGATGACCCATGTAATCCGGTAGATGGATTTTTATTTATATGGACATCGATGACAGAGTTTGGATATAGGTACAAAGGGAGCATGGAAAAAGACGAGCAAGGAAGCAAGCATGGAAAGCGAGAGGATGAAGCAACAGATGGTGATGGTGTAGTCACCATGAAGGCACATAAAAAAAATGTAATGGAGCGGTTTGCATGTAAATGGGCATATGGCTGTAAGACCTAGTAAGGCATGCATACCCCTGGTAACTCACCGGTAAAGTCAGGAGATAGACCTAGGTGATAGGGGGGTGTATGTAAGATTCCTCGGTAAATACTTGAGGGGAGTTGGTGATTACTCCAAGTCAAGTTTAAAGGGGGGATTGTTAGGGTTAACCTTGACTTGAGATCGAGTCAAAGGTGGCTAGGTCTAGCACATGGTTTGGGTACATGGTTTGTTGTAGCCCATGGTATTGTCCCATGGTATTGCATGTGATTAAGCCTTTATAAGGCTTGAGGAGGCTCCATTGTAAAAAGGCCTGGAGGTGAGCGGTGACTAGCTCATTTGGCCCGGATGGCCGGTTTTGGCCATGTAATGAAGATCTTCATTGGTGCTAGTTTTCCCCGCATGGGGTTTCCAGGGTATATTGTGTGTCTATCTTGAATGTTGCTTGCAATGTTTATTTTCTCTCATATTGTTATTTAATGATGCTCGTTTTAACCTAACATTAGGAATTACCAGAATTGAACGCTAGACTTCGCGTTGGCATGGCTACCGAAATCTATGAGCAATTAAGAGATTTAAAAGAAAAAATATAATATCATTCTTGATACAGGAAATGTTGATACAATAGGATAGTGGAAAGAAAACAAAAGAATACAATGAGAATTTGGATGCTGACAGAGTCGAATTAGTATAAAGTGCATAATACCAAAGCAAAACTGAGAAAGAAATATATATCCTTGGAGTATTGTGTAAAGAAAACAAAAAAATACAATGAGAATTATAATGGTCTATATCTACCAGAATTGAATAAATATAAAATGTGGAATATCAAAACCAAACTGAGAAAGAAACATACATCCTTGGACAATTGATTAAATAAACAGAACGGTTGCAGAAACTTGGATTTATACCACTGTGTTTAAGCACCAAAAAAACAAGAAGTCATAAATACCTATAAACAAGGGTGGTGAATGAAGCCATGGGCTGTCCATCCAAGAAAACAATAATTCCTCCCGTCCTTCGCTCTATTCAGCTTCAAGGGAAAATTTGCAACATTCATAGAGAGATTGAAGATTTATTTATGTCAGTGCTTAAAGGACGTTATAAAGCCACGAGAATGCTTGTTTGGTAGCTCTTTTGGATGTAAAAAAGCCAGAACGAGTACCGATGGATCAGCATACACTCTCACTGCAAACTGCTAGTGATGATTCGTCGATATGCGATAGGTGACTTTAATCAACATTGTCATTGTTATCGTGTTCTTTTAATCATTATCGTGTTCTTTTAATCCTTGATTAAGGATGTCCGGTTATTTTAATCTTTGATTAAGGATGGATGGCCAAAATTCAATCAAATGGCATATATATCTTAACAAGATTTAACATCCGCCACGTATAGAGCCAAAGTTTCAAACGATTCATGATTTTAATCAACATGTCATTGCGTTTGATTTTAATCATCGTCATCATCATTATCATCCTCATCATCATCATCATAGTCATCATCCTCCTCCTCCTCCTCCTCATCATCATCCTCATCCTCATCATCATAGTCATCATCCTCATCATCATCATTATAATCATCATCATCATCATCATTATAATCACCATCATAGTCATCATCATCCTCGTAATCATCGTCGTCATAGTCATACTATTCGTTATAGAAGTTTAACATATTTCAGTCCAAGTTTGATATGCATTTGATATTTAATATTTTAATATTTGATAAGCATAGATCAGTCAAGTTGCATATTCAGTGAGCACTAAATCGCATATGCAATATATCCCATATGCACTAAATCGCATATGCGATATATAGAATATGCGTTTTGGAGATCATGTAAAAAACCTGCCCATTAATTAAAAAGCATTGGATCAATATCGCATATGCGATAAATCGGAGGTGCGCTATATCGCGTATGCAATATGTGTTATATAAAAAATGTTGGGTTGCGTGCTATGGGCCATGTTTACTGTAGCAAAAGACATAATTCTTCTGAACCCGCGCACAGAGAACTGTTCAACGTGCAATTTAATCATTACTTACATAATTCCATAGTTTTGTACAAGCATGGGTGGATTTCAATGGGGAATGTACGTAATAGAGGTCAAAAGTCTGCGAGGAAGGTGCTTACATCGGAAGAAGCTGAAAATACAAAATAAAAAAAGAGGGAAGATTCAAGAAATCGTCGGCATTCATTACATGAGCAAATAGTTCCCATTCCCCCTCAATAGATACCTGACGTAGAGGCTGAGGAAGATAATGCAACATTAAAGGAAGTTGGTTATACGGAAGCTGATATTATTGATCCATTAGTAAATGGACAATCTTGTGAAGAGTTCAATAATTATGTTACTCCCGATGCAAACGTGACTCAGCAACAACCATGGTCGGTGGTTCAATCTCCTAATCGAAGTTGTCAGCCTGTAGTGGATGTAAACATTACTCCAACATTTCAAACAGCATGAAATTTTGCATCAAAATGAAAGAGAACTCCTAAACGCATATGAGTGGACAAGAGCGAATTGACTTCCATGGAAGGTAAGGTGGCTAAACGCACTATCCTTCATAATTGTTCTCAAATAATGAAACAATATTTTGATAACAAATCCGAAGCCGGTAAATGCCAATTGTTTTTAGCTTTGCTTAAATCTAGAAATATGGCAACTGTTAGAAGAAATTTAGGCATAAGAACAATGAAGAATATCGAATCAAGTAATCACATTATTAAATCTCTTTCTATTGCATCCACATCGATTGGTAAAAAAACTCATTCACAAGACTGTAATGTGGCTCGTCGTGTATTGGCTAAATCAATTGTATGTAGATCCACAAGACAACGTCATTTACTTAAATGCACATCACAAATTGTGCCTTTACATCCAAAAACACTTAAAAAAATATTTAGTAAGAAGAGACAACCTTGATGTAGAAGGACAAATGGAAACATTATGGGCATTTAGCGGTAGGTTTCCCTACAAAGACATGAAGTTAGTCGAAGCAGTGAAGAGCCTAGTGCACACGTTTTGGCATAATAACACTAGGCCTTCTTCTAACACGAAGGATGTGTTAAAACATTGTATGGGTTCTAGAAACAATGAACCTCATGTTAAACATTATCTTAACATGACACAAACTCAACTATTTGAGATGTTTAAAGTTTCCCACGTAGAGCTAAGGCTCAGGAAAAGATATTTTGAAAAATGAAAGCCTTGGTATGTTAGAATCAATACCATCCGGAACACTGGTTGTTGTAGATACCACATAGAGTTTGACCTATATTACCATACATTTGCACATATATGTCGTTTTTTGCATCCTAACCATGTGCAGGAATGCTCAAGTACATTACCGCCAATGTCATCCAGATATTTCATCCATAGCATAATGTGTCTGAGGCAAGATGGGCAGACACATTACTTAAAACAATGTGTAGATGGTTCTTGCAACAATTGTGGCGGGTTATTATTATGGTCTGATTGCATCCATGAAAGTGAAGATCAAGCATTCGGGAATGCAATTGTCGAGAAGCAGAACTATCAGTATGAGACATATCAACTACATGATGGGAAAGAAAGCAGGAAGATTAAATTGGTGAATTCATAGGTAAATTGTTGAATATTGACATATTAATATTCATGTACACATTTTTTTATGTGGTTTATTAACACTGTTTATTTTTTTACACCAGGTGCAAGTATGTGATTTTATTTCAGAGTTTCGTGGAAAGATCCAACAGTACATTCAACATGTCGATATGGCATGGTGGCAATATGAGCAATTCAGAATATGTCGGGACACCTTCCCTCTCGGAACAATACTATCAGTGGTTGACTTTGCATAAAATTACACCCTACAACCACAAAATGAAATACAAAGTCAATACTATCACTCAGAGCAGGTGAGCATGATGGTGCATATCACATATTGACATGGGCCAGATAGCAATGAAGAGAAATGTGCGATACTAAAAGAAAGTCACTTCTACATAAGTGACAACTGGACCCATGACATCCATTACGTGCAACATTGCTTTAAATTATTCTATGATCATGTGATAGCTATGGATATACCAGTTTATCGTCATTTCATTTGGTCAGATGGTTGTGCTGGACAGCTCAAAAATGCACTTGTATTTGAATGGTTGTGTTTATTGCACATAAAATACAAGGTGCCACATGTATGGAACTAATTTGAAACTGGTCATGGCAAAGGAGAGCACGATGGTGCTAGTGCATGCATTGAAACTACCCTTTGAAGGGAAGAGATGAAGTTTACAGGTGCTCGCCTTCGAGACACTGCATCTATAGTGAAATGGTGTGCATCTGTCATGGGAGAACAAGCAATAAGGAAACACCTAGTGTGAAGAATATTCTGGGAGGTGACAAATGTGTACCGATCACAAACACATTGGGTGAACACAGTGCATGGAACTCGACAGTTTCATTCAATTAGAAGCTTATACAACTTGGCCCTACAAATTTGGACAAGATTGAAGGCTTGCTTTTGCAGTTCCTATAGCATCGATGAATGGGATGATTGTGAGTATACAGATACCGTTGATACATGGGATCGAGTGACACTTGGCACCAATTTCAACGGGGTTAATGAAATAGACCATTTGGAAGATGATTAGACACATATTTCTACAGACTATGATCACATATTGGATTGCATACAAGCAGGTACATGAGTAGTACCTAAATTAGAAAATGCATTTATGTATTGTTTACTCGACCTATGTAGAATTTAATTTATGTAGAAATTAGAAATGCAAGACCTTATTTAAAAAATGTATTGTTAAATCGACCTATTTCCTTTCATAGGTTAGATATATGCAGTGGTTTCCCCAAAAAATAATGAATGGGGTTCTGACTATTGGTTGGCATGTTTCTTAGAGGGGAAACAAACCATTCTCAAACCTGTTACAAATGATGAAAATATTGAATTCCCAACTGGCTCAATGGTTATAAAAGGGGAGTACTTGACACTTGCATCACAACAGAAAAGGAAGGGTGCCAGTATGTATATCAAGATTATAGACTAGGAGCTATTGTATACCACTTCACCAACCTAGTAGTTGGTATAAACATCAAGTTGCGCACAATTGGTCACAAAAATAGGTCACATGTACGATACTTGCCACCTCATATAGAGCACGAAATATTGATGGACATCGACACCAGAGATAATCCAGATGGCCTACTTGTATGAGTGCATTGTTAGGTGCGTTATTTAACCTTTAAAGTGAATTCTGAAGCACAATTTCAATTATTTAGCCTTATTTTATTCCCAATGTAATAAACTTGTGATTGACCGATACCATTCATAGACATAATATTATTCAAAGGATACTAGACACTATAAACACGATCGTACAACCTCGAGTGAGTTATCTATAAATCATGTTTGCACATTTTCATTGGGTTCTCTTTTTTTTCTTATGATGTTACTAATGTCTAGCCTTTCGTGTGCCTAGGATACAAACACCATATACGGCACATTGGAGGCGCCAAGAACGGTGTCTTTAGACACCAACAAATAGAATTAGAAAAATAACATGCTCTTGAGTTGTTGAAATTTACATTTCTTGATGTTTTTAGTTTAATATACATTTAATTACATTGCCATGTACAAATTGGAAACCAGGCTAGGGTTTCATGAACACCACCTTGCATGTTATCACTAGGCTTGACAAGTTATGAGATGGGTTAGGGTTTAGTGAGCTCTTTACAAGTTAAGAGAGGAAACTAAAAACACATGGACATGTACAAATTGGAAACCAACTAGGGTTTCATGAACACCACTTTGCAGTTTGGGTCTAGGGTTGACAAGTTATGAGATGGAACTAGGGTTTAGTGAGCAATTTATAAGTTAAGAGAGGGAACTAGAAACACATGGACATGTACAAATTGGAAACCAACTAGGGTTTCATGAACACCACTTTGCATGGGTTGACAAATAATGTGATGGAACTAGGGTTTAGTGAGCAATTTACAAGTTAAGAGAGGGAACTAGAAATTGGAAACCAACTAGGCTTTCATGAACACCAATTTGCATGCTATCACTAGGGTTGACAAATAATGAGATGTAACTAGGGTTTAGTGATCTCTTTACAAGTTATGAGACGGAACTAGAAACACATGGACATGTACAAATTGGAAACCAACTAGTTTCATGTACACCAATTTGCATGCTATCACTAGGGTTGACAAATAATGAGATGGAACTAGGGTTTAGTGAGCTCTTTACAAGTTAAGAGAGGGAACTAGAAATTGGAAACCAACTAGGGTTTACAAATAATGAGATGGAACTAAGGTTTAGTGAGAAATTTACAAGTTAAGAGAGGGAACTAGAAACACATGGACATGTACAAATTGGAAACCAACTAGGCTTTCATGAACACCAATTTGCATGCTATCACTAGGGTTGACAAATAATGAGATGGAACTAGGGTTTAGTGAGCTCTTTACAAGTTATGAGATGGAACTAGAAACACATGGACATGTACAAATTGGAAACCAACTAGGCTTTCATGAACACCAATTTTCCTGATATCACTAGGGTTGACAAATAATGAGATGGACCTAGGGTTTAGTGAGCTCTTTACAAGTTATGAGATAGAACTAGAAACACATGGAAATGTACAAATTGGAAACCAACTAGGCTTTCATGAACACCAATTTGCATGCTATCACTAGGGTTGACAAGTTATGAGATGGAACTAGGGTTTAGTGAGCAATTTACAAGTTAAGAGAGGGAACTAGAAATTGGAAACCAACTAGGGTTGACAAATAATGAGATGGAACTAGGGTTTACTGACCAATTTACAAGTTAAGAGAGGGAACTAGAAACACATGGAAATGTACAAATTGGAAACCAACTAGGCTTTCATGAACACCAATTTGCATGCTATCGCTAGGGTTGACAAGTTATGAGGTGGAACTAGGGTTTAGTGAGCTCTTTACAAGTTAAGAGACGGAACTAGAAACACATGGACATGTACAAATAGGAAACCAACTAGGGTTTCATGAACACCACTTTGCATGGGTTGACAAATAATTAGATGGAACTAGGGTTTAGTGAGAAATTTACAAGTTACGTGAGGGAACTAGAAATTGGAAACCAACTAGGGTTGACAAATAATGAGATGGAACTAGGGTTTAGTGAGCAATTTACAAGTTAAGAGAGGGAACTAGAAACACATGGACATGTACAAATTGGAAACCAACTAGGATTTCATGAACACCAATTTGCATGCTATCACTAGGGTTGACAAGTTATGAGATGGAACTAGGGTTTAGTGAGCAATTATTTTCGTTTCCATATCAGATCAGATCTTTTCGTTTCCAGATCAGATGGGAATGGTTTTAAATGAAAGATAACATTGAAGGGATATAGATTCACCTTTCTTTTAAGTTTTTGAAGCAGATATAAAGAGAAAGAGGTTAAGAGGCCTTTCTATTTTTGGCCAATATATTACCTAGCTGTCAAAGAAAAGATTCCAAGTTTTCTTGTCATCACTCCACAAGTTATCGAAAATTATAGAGATCATTGCAGTTGTCAAGGATTGCTGAAGATTTAGTGATAAGGGTTTGACCCTTAAGATAGGTTGATTTCCTAAATTTGTGAAACTGTTTTGATTTTCTATTATTAGCATATCAGATCTAGTTTCTTAGGATCTAAAATTTCTTTTTAAAAGCTATAAAGTTTTATGTCTTCTAGCAATATTAGGGGGGCTTAGTCTTAGAGACTGAGGGTTCGACTTTGGAGACTTCTCATACTTGTAATCTTAGACTTCTCATTACATATTAGTAATATAAGCTTCTTTTCCATTGATGTTCAGACTTCCATCTTCTATTTTTCTGTACTTGCACTTAAATATTATGTCCATGTTGTTCATGTTTGTCTAATGCCTGATAACTGTCATCTTATCATTGCATTGATAAGTTAGAATTGCAAGTATTCCTTACCTATTGTAATTGGTCATTCATATATACTTTGTGTGTATGTTTCTACCGATATAATAAGTTTTCTCCATACATCCATTTTTTATAAACTCTCTAAACATCGGTGCTTGAAAGCCTTGTCCATTTGAGTGTGTTAATGCATGTTTTGAGCGAGTGAGGATTGATTAAGTCATCCAACTTGATCCTATTTCCCATACATTATTGATGTATTTAAGTTACTAGGCTCATTCCCTTTACAGTCAGGGAAAGACTCCTGGAGAGATAACATAATCATAGATTGAATTAGGGTTGGGTTTTTCACTAGACACGTTCAACTAGGTGGAAGACTGCTTATTTGTGCCTAATATTTGGAATGAAATTTTTTGTCAAATCAAGGCTACATTCTCTTTCTTGTTCATTTTTAAAAAATATATTAATTACTTATTCAGAATTTGATTATACACATTTAAGTCAATTTGAGTCGAAAATAAGTCAAAATGAGTGGAACTAAGTCAAATTGAGTTGAACTAAGTCAAACTTAGCTTAAATCAGTCAAAATTAAATTCATTTCATCGAACATATTTTTATATTGAGAAAGTACACCTTATTATGTCAAAATACAAAAAATCCTATCCAAAAATAAAATAAAATAAAGGAACCTAGATGGTTGAACCTCATTAATAGCACGACAACAAGTAGTTAGGGATTTGTATATTAAAACTATATACATATGAGTAAGCTATGTAATATTTTAGTCAAGAATTTTGATTGTGTTTTGAGATTTTCTCTTGGAGGTGCCCCCCTTGAAGAGGCAAGTGAACATAGATTTCTATCTTGAATATCTTTTATACAAGAGATATTTTTTTTGGTTCTATCTATTCTCTCTTGTGTTTTTCTATGTTTTGTCTTAATTTTTGGATTTAATTACATTACAAGTGGTATCGAAGCTATTTCTTGGGCCAAAAATGAAGAATTCTTAAAACTAAGTTTTGTCTCTTTCAAATAAGCCATTTTTGCATTTTTTCTCCAATCGTTTTTCTGTGAAGTTTCTGAGTTTGAAGTTTCCAAGGTACATAAAGAACATACACAGGTATCTTGTCATAATTTTAGTATATTGGTTGCTATAATTTCGGAGGTACACTTTGTGTAAGTTATGCTTTGTCACTATTCCATAAGGTTTGGCTCTAAGTCAAACAAGTCATCTTGGATTTGTCACTCCATTTTTTTTTCATGTTACAATGAGGACATAAGAAAGTAGGTCAAAATTCCAGGTTCTAGTCCACTATACCGTTTTAGAGATAATTTGTGTGTAAGTTACGGTTTGTGATGAGAGGTAAAAAACTAGCACTAACCATGTGTTCTGGGTAAAATTGTTATATCTGGAGTTGAAAAGATCCAAATTGAATTCCACTAGTTGCATTGGAAAGACAATGAAACATAATCTTTCTTGTACAACTTTCATATTCAGATTTGAAATATTGAACATGTGGCAAGTCGTACAAGTTTGTTCTTCTAAAAAGTCCAAAATCAACAAGTTTGGGGAAAATTACCCACATCTAAGTATTGTAAAATCTATGGAACTCCAAAGTACACATATCAAGATACTACATAACAAACTTCAAACTCATAGGTGCATAAATTTCAAAATTACACAAGATTTAAAATAATCTCCAAATCAAGGTTTTACAAGGAGTTGCGCTTATCTCAAAATCTTGGCTTCAAAACCTATCTTAACAAGTAAGTTATTTTTCAATGATTGCAGAGCTCTTTTTCAGTGGGTTAGCGAGCTCAAGTTTTTTTAGAGAGGTGTTCTAACATCTTTAAATAACACAGATATATGATATTTAGCAGGTAAACCTGTTGTTGGTAAAGCATACATGCAGAAAATACAAGTGGTACTAAGTCACATTATTTGACACCCTTGTAACCTCTATTGGTAGGTCCCTTGAATTCGTAGCACATCATATAGCACTTGTATATAGATTTTAACTTCCATGTACCCTTGGTTATATTGAATTCCCCTAGGTACGTGTTGTTGGCTGCAACAAATCCCATTTTGAGTCATTAAAATGGGAGTCCCCATTAAAATTCTGACTAGTTTTTCTAGCCATGTCTTCCTTATGGGGACTATCAAGTTGTAAGTATTTTTGTTTTGGACTTAATAAATTTCCTCAATAAACCTTGGTGGGGTTTTTTTTTATCTGAATTTCAAAAGCATTTTCCTTTTTTTCCCACTATTCTTTCGTGTTTCCGATTCCCACTTTCCAAAGTCGGGATGTGAAAATCCTTTTTTGGAGGTTTGTTGGAACTTGTTTTTCTTATGTCCACTTTCCGATATTAGAATCATGGAAATCCTATCTTTTCAATAAATAAAGTCCCTTTTCCAATTTCCGCATTTCAATATCATGGTTGCAGTGGAAACTTTGTTTTTATTGAAGACTTTTATTTTATTTTTGACTTCCGATTTTTGATGTTCGGATCGTGGAAATTGGCAACATCCTTTTTTATACTTATGATTTTTAATATTTTCAATTTCCGCCCTTCTCCTTTCCGAGTTCGTAAACCGAAAGTCTCACATGGTCTTCTGATCGAATGTTCATTTCTCGATTTCCATCTCCAAAGTTTGGAACACGGAAGTCAGAAATCACAAAATATTGGACCTTATCACTCCCACATTCTATTTTTCCACCTCGATCTCAATCGTTCATGTCTACTAGATCTACAGTCCAAATTGTTTTGGTTGTTTGGCATTGGGTTTTTAATCTGTTCGAAGTTACAATTATTTTTACCGTTTTTCCCGTGCTTTTTTGCTGCACTCGATGATTTTACCATTTTTCCCATGCTTTTTTTTCCTTGCTCCAGCTCACACATTCACAGTTTTTTACCAGTAAGTATTTATTGCTTGACCGTTTTATGTTGTTTTGAACTCGTGTCGTTGTTTAAACATGGTTTCCAAATTCCAATTAGTGATGGTGTCCACCACCTCCAAAAACACCAGGTTGAAAACAGCTCTTCAAGAGCAAAAGAACAAATACCCTGACATCGATGTGTTTACTGATACCAGTGGACGTGTGTCTGACACCCTACATCAGGACTGGTCCAAAATTTACGCCATTTTTTTACAATGACAACATTTCCTCTGTCATTGATCACCAACTTGCTTATCAATGAATTCAGAGTTCTTAGCTCCACTACATCGCTGCTAGACCCCCTTTCACGCCTTATACAGATCTCATCAAGTGGGAATTAGACTATGTGATCCCTAAGGAACGCTCTTTTGACGACATTATCAATACCCTCGTTGCATCGTTCCATCCTGATGTTTTTTCTAGGGCTTATGCGCTTGGACCTCCAAGACAACTCTTAACATTGAAATTTCTCGATGAAGCCATCTCTCGGTTCAATTATGAACAAGTGGTTAAATCTTGGATGGAGAACCCAACATTGTTCATCCCTACCTCAACTAATTCCTACCCAATTTCCTAGTTTAGGGAACCTTTCTCGTTACTAGAATCTATGTTTTTTCGCTTGTATTGGTCACCGAATTGTTCCATGTTCAAAGCTCAGTGGGTTCATGTGGCACACCACATTTTTCTTACAAGTGATTCTTTTAATTGGGCACATGTTTTATCTTTCAATTTGAAAGATGAAATTGAAAAATATCAGAAGACCCCTGCCAACCGAAAGCTAGCGTTCTACATGTCAGGGTTTGTGATGAATGCATTCTGCACAACTTCTCCTTTTCCCGCTTTAAAATGGAGTTGGAACAAGAATTCTCCGCTTGTACACATCTATTGTTCTGATATGTGGGAGGACAACTTCATTCCTCAAATTTATGAGATTTGCGGCCTGTTTCTGGGTTCAATGTATTATGAAATTTTCAAGGATGACGCTTCGGCATTTTCTGAAAGAGCCAGGACACTAATTTCGTTACATGGAGACTGGGATGTCGGGGAGTATTTATCCTATATTAGGATTTGGGGTAGCAATATTGTGCATATGCTACCAAGAATAGTCCTTGATCATATGGTGCTACAGGAATTCTCCTTTCAGACTGTCATCAATGGGGTTTTTCCCAAGTTGGAAAGGCATAAGAAAAAGGCTTGGCCAAAATTCCCTTTGTATCTGGAATCTCTTGTACTACAGAATTCTACCCATGCAGCTGCGCTAGGTAAAGAAATTTCTATCATGAACTTGGGAGAAGCACCCAAGAGGATGCATGACCCAAAGTCTTATCTGGTAAACCTCTTTGCACATGAGCATGCTAAGTTTCAATATGTTCATGAAGACAAGCCTGATGATTCTATGTTTAGAGCAGTTGTGGATTTTCGAGAGGCAGTGGACAAGATCAATGATCCATATGTTAAGTCTCACCTCTACACGTACCAAAAGGACATCAAGACTAGTACACTTCACTACAGGTAAACTAAACTAAAGATAGATCAAGACCTTCAAAAGCATAATACAGAAAAGGAAGCAAAAGAACAAGCAACGAGCTTTGTTACTTCCCTTGATGCTCAGCCTAAGGACAAAGGTAAGGGTATCCTTGATGGTCCTTCCATCCCTCAGCTTGCCTCAATGGAAGATACCCTGCACAAAGGGGCAGAGTTTATGAAGAATCTCAAGAAAATCAGTTCTCAATTGCAAACACACATAGAGATGGCTCAATCACAACCTAAGAAACAAAAGACTCAATTGAGTTTTGAGCAGGTCCAGTCACAAGAGGTGCCCAGGGAAGAACAACTGGTGCCCCTCCTGCAAATTGCTCAACCAAAAAAAGCACTCGTGCAAGTCCCTCCTATACAACAGGTAAATCCTCCACGTCCAGCTGATATTGAAATTCATGATGTACACAGTGATCTGGAGGAAGAGGAAGGTCCTTCTACTTGCCCAGTTAATGTTTTGACCTCCCTGATATCATCTATTCCTACTCTTCAGTAATCTGAAATCATTTCAGATTCATCGTTTTCCTAGCAATCCTTTTCTGAAATAAATCTTTTACCAATTATGGAAGCTACCACTAGCATTCATGTAGTACTAGTTGATCCACCCATTCATACTTCACTTCCTCCCCTTTCACCACCTCACCTTATCCCAACATCCCCACTTTCTGAGCTTCATCAGATAGACATTCCTTCCATATCTATAACTCTTTCCTCTAAAATTGATACACCTACACCCAATTCTTACTCATCCCTCACATTTACTCCTTTCTCTTCTCCTATGAACATCCCTCCCATCAGTGTAGAAATCCTTGTTTCCCATACACAAATTGATCCCCTGGTTTCCACCCACCAGCAAACCATTTCACCCCTTGAAGGAATGGCATATGTTGGAGAAGATGTTGTGGTGTCTATGGTAAAATACTACTGGAGTAAGAAGGACAAAACGGTGATCAAGAAGGGAACTAAGAGGACGAGAGGAGTTGCAACCAAACAGATGCTCGCCCTCAATCAGGTTATTTGGAAGTCAGACACCCCTGATATCAAGCAAGGGGCATTAGATACAACTGCTTCCATTGAAGCTTTTGCAGGGGCTAATTATGATTCAGTTTCACAACTGAGTTTGGCACTTTCTAACAAGGAAAAAGAACTGCAGAAAGCTAATTTGGACTTAGCAGTAGCTAAGGCAAGAAATAAACAAGAGGTTAAGTGGTTGAAAAAAGAACATGAAAATAGAACCAAGCAATGGAAAAAGAAGACTGATAATCTCAAACATCATCTTGAGAAATTAGATGTTCTCAATCATCATCAAGTAGAAAATATTTTCCTCCTTGAGCAACAGTTCAAGGATGCTCAGCTAGCTTCAACAACCTCTTCCTTTGAAAGACTGACACCAGAAGAATTCAAGCAGGTACTCTACAAGGTGCATCAAGAATTCCGCCAGGCCATGGTTGATCTACAAACCTGTTTTGATGAGATGAAGGGTTATATAACTTGTTTGGGAAACATTTTGAAACCTTGGAAACCCACCATGATTAGAGAAGAGCAGCATCTACAGCCTTCAAACCGGTGATAGGTTGGCAGAAGCATATCAGAGAGAGACCACATGATCTATCGATATTAGAAAAACTTTAGGCGAAAACGACTGAAGTCACAATTGAGACATGGGAAAGCATATGTGAAGTGGAGGCCATAATCAAGGAAGGACAAATGGATTGCGAATGTAGGTGGTAAGCTACTAAATTTTTGCTTGGCTACCTGGACTTGCCTCTTTAGATCCTATTGGTCAGGCACCTTCACCAAAGTTCCAAGTAGTACAGGTTGAACAACATTTTGATGCGGCTAAGGAGCAGATCCAACAAATAAATTAGCTCATGATGCAGGAGATCAAGAGATGGATCGAGATCCCTCATGCTTCGATGGCTCAGATACAAGTGTACCTGAAAGAGTGGAAGAAAGTAAAAAGAGTGAGATCACATCCCAAATCTGTAAAATAGAAATGCACTTCAGACATGCCCATTTTTAGGAGATTGATGAACTCATGAACCAACATGCCAAGTGGCATTCCGCCTTGGGAAAGCCTTGAAACTATTTGATTTTTCAATCTCACGTCTTGGGAATTTTCTTTTCTTGTAAAATTTGTAATATTATTTAAAGGGGAAAATTTCCCAAGTAGAGGGGGGAGACTTTTAGAGACTAATCTTAAGAGCTACACAAGAGAAAAGACTACTAAGAACATAACAGGAAAGTTTGTGGTTTTAGCACTTTCTAATTTTTTGCAAATTAATAAATTTGCAGTCATTTCGTATTATGTTTTATGGTTCTTCATTGAATGTATTTAATGAATTTCAGTCTATCTTCTAATCTATTTTGCTTGTTGATTGTTGGTTGTCTTCTATAAATGTGCTAGTTCATGTATTGATTTTTCCTTACTGAACTGGTATGTGGAATGTGTATCAAGTGAATGTCTTTATTTGGTGTACATTATCATTCACATTGCTGATAATTGGTTATTGATCTCTAATATTGATTTGTTATATAATGTTATTGTCTCTTGGACTAGTTGTATATCTCTAACGCTTTGGACAAAGCCCTTGGCAATTTTATTTGTTAAGTTAGTCTAAAGTTAGTTGAAAGAAATGATCTTGATTTGCATGTTTGTGCATTAAATGGTTATTCTCTTTCATCTGTTATATCCTGCAACAGTCCTATCTTGAAATCATTACTGATCTTGTTGAAGTATCCTTAAACAGTTAGTTAGGAACTGGTTCTTTTCAATCTTTTCCCGCTTATCCTCACAACAGATCTTCTAGATCTAAAAACCTTTGTGTCAGTGGAAGCCTCGTATCCATAGGATCTAGTCATTCCAAACAACTCGAGGATAGAGTCTTCTCTGTGTGGGAACGATTCTAAGCCTTTGGATGAACTATTTCCTTCTGTTGACTGCCTTGTAGATTTTCCAGCAACCTACATACTGGGCCCGTCAACAATACGCCTCAAACCAAATTTAAATAAATTGATAGACCATCTTGTTGTTATAGTACATCAAGAACAACACTCAGGAATATCACTCTCTAGTGCCTGGTTAATTGAATAGTATGGCTAAAGACATGCTCAAGCCTCCTTAGTCAGTGCCCTGAGATATTAGGTCGAGTACTATGTTTGAACCCATATCATAGAGCTATAGCACTTGACACTCCCTCATTTTGAGGGTCCTATAAACCTTATTCTCACCTAACCATCCCCTAGTGAACACTTCTTCCTATAAATCACCTTTCAAGATCCTAGACAACATGAACACGTGCCCTAATGTTGCAAGTTTGAAGCCTTGGAAGAATAATACAATACTCTTAAGGAAAAGATCGAGGACAATGATGACCAAATGTGACAACTTTGGGAGGAAGTATGCAACCAAGCTTAGATGTTGGAAAAGAAGTTAGACGAAAAGTTGGCAAGTATAAATGACTTATTGGCTTGGTTGATGGCTCATGACATCTGGAAAAAGAACCACTCATCCCTCTTCATGATTTAGTATTTCAACCCCATAAACCATAAAACTTCTATATTACATCAAACACCACAAAATGATAATTTTAATTGATAGTAACACCACACACAACTTACTCTTTCATTTTCCAAAAAATACAATTTAATAAATACTAATAAGATACTTAAACAAAAAAACAAAAAAAGAATACTCTCTCTCTCTATATTACCAAAGTGCTCTTATTATATATAATACACTCTCTATATATATGACTTCGACTTTTCTTAAATGTGAACATTCCATAAGCATCTTATCCTTTTGTTACAGTTTCTTTTGAAGAATAGAAAATCAACAATGTAGACTGTAGACTTTTCAATATCAATCCAAACTTTCCTCTAATTTTGCGCCTCCTCCACCAGACAGCGGAAGATTCTTCGAATCCTGCATTTCTCCCACTCTACCACAACCACAACGATCAGAAAAGTCTTCAAGCATGACCATTCTGGTATGCTTTCCATTGAATTACATCATTCTATGTTTGCTCCATTTTCTTATGTAGCTGTGAATTTTCATTTCTGTACGTCACTATATGGGGGATGTCTGGGTTGGTCGCTGCCACAAACTTTTCTATCACTTCCTCCATCGATGCCTACAAGCCAAGCCATCACATCGTCCATCAATTTCTACAGTCAATTTGATGCTTTCAACTCATTTTATTATGTTACCAGATCCCACAGAAGCTGTTTTATGTTACCCGCCCGCCCACGACACCAAATCCACCTGTAATTCGGGTTCTTCGCATACATATGCAACCACCATATATCTGGTGTTCAATTGTAGACTCCTTTAGTTCCTCCATCTAACGCCGAGGTTGCTATCACTGAGGTGATTGTAGCTTCATTCTGCATTTGCATTCCAGTTTTGGATGATATGCATATCATATTTGTTGTAACATTATGGTCACTAAAAAATGTGTGGTTTATATTTTAAAATTTTGAGGTGTAATATTTTCTATGATTTTTTTAAATTTCAGATATATTGTTCAGATTGATTTTATGATTGTTTTTAAAAATTCTTAATATTTGTAATAAACAATTATAAAATTAGCACAATCATTTAGCTAATAGTTGGTGAACATCAATAAATTACAAGTTAAATGTCACTAATAAGTTTATTAGCCACTTGTTCTGGTCTTCTTTTATTTAAATGAGTTATATACAATACACTTGTTTCATACTTGTCTAATCTAGAAAATGCATAGGTGCAACTTAGGTAGACAGACTGCAAGTTAAGTACCAGGAAATTATACCTTATCCATACATTCATGCATTAGCTTCGACCTAAATGTCTATAGTCTTAATAATTAGAGTCCAGCTAATGTGCACAAGGTTTAGTCCGACTCCATTTTGTACTTTGGAGTTTGAGATAATGTGCAATTGAGGTGAGAGTGGAACTCCTAACAAATTCTTATGAACTCTTAATAAACTGCCTTGAACTCATGTGATAACTGCACTTAGTGGCATGGTAATATACACTCTACGTGACAATGGAACTCCACTATTCTAGCAGTAGGAGTCCAGTTATTGTGCATGAGATTTAATCAAACTACATTTTGTGATTGTAAATGCCATAACATGTAGCTGAAGCATTAAATAACTTGTTACCTATAGGTTTTCACTAACCACAAATTAAGAGATTATACTACTACCAAAAATTCTCCAGTCACCTATTTTAAAACATACTATCAGTTAATTTATTTTACACTCTTATGAGACCGGTGGTAATCATATTTAAACCCACCCTAGTTGGGAAGGGTTTTCATTTCACTCGTAAGTGGTGCAGCCCTGCTTGGGTGGTCATTAACCGCACAACCAAGGTTACAAATTTATCTTTAAAACAATAAACACACAACCAAGGTTACAAATTTATCTTTAAAAAAATTAACACACAACCAAGGTTGCAGATTTATATTTAAAGCACAGCACAATGATACATTTTTATTTTTTCACAAATAATCATAATTACGCCGATAGGCGTCTATCAGTGGTATTTTGGGGGATGGACTTGCTTGAGCGGATCATCAAGTTCCTGCAAATCCCGCCAAGTGGATGCTCAAGATCATCCCAATCGTCTGATCTTTTAACAGATGAGTTAGGAGTTTGTTAGGAGAGTTTGTTAACAAATGAGGTCGTCAGTCTTTAGCCAGCGTCAGATATGTGGAGTTGTGGAGCATTCTGGCGATGGAGGATGGAGTCGTGGAGCATTCTGGCGGTGGAGGAGATAAGCGCAGAGAGATACAGTTTCCAAAACCCAAAGATACAGTTTCGAAAACCCAGTTTCCCCATTCCTGTGTAGTCCTGATACAGTTTCGAAAACCCAGTTTCCCCATTCCTGTGCAGTCCTGGAGCGTTCGCCGATTCGTAGCTGGAGCATTCACTGGTCGCTGGAGCATTCGCGGGTCGCTGGAGCATTCGCGGATTCTCCTGTGCAATAGAGGTAGCCCTGAAATATCTGTGTTTCTCTCTAAATCGAACAGGGCTTGAATTTGTTCTTGTACTTTTAACTCTGTTGGGTGTTGACCAGCCTATGTTATTTTGTTATATATTCAGTTGTTCTCGCATCTCGGTACGCAGTGCTTCTGCTTAAGCATCTCAGGTTTACCTTAAGCATCTCGATACCCCTTTGGGAAAAAGTTAATGTCAGATTATTCGAGCGTTGCAGGCTTGAACTTTGAAGTTTCTTTCTTTCAGTCTTGAATTAACATCTTGTATTTAATATGGAATCTAGGATTTGTCTTGGTTGCATCAGCTGTTAATATATTTCTCTTTG
Organism: Pseudotsuga menziesii; assembly: GCA_001517045.1. NCBI lineage: Eukaryota > Viridiplantae > Streptophyta > Pinopsida > Pinales > Pinaceae > Pseudotsuga > Pseudotsuga menziesii. The sequence continues at coordinate 11,949 of LPNX010147955.1, read as the reverse complement.
ATTTTTGTA
>LPNX010147931.1:1824-36797 GCA_001517045.1 Pseudotsuga menziesii | reverse complement strand
GTGGGTGCTGAGTGGGTAGGTTGTGCACAGAGGATGACAATGATTGCATTCGTCCTTGTAGGACACCCCAATAGCCTTGTTGTGCTTGTTGAAGATAAGCCAATAAGCCCCTCAGCTTAATCTGCAAAATCATAGAGACAGCGTCAACACATCCCTGAACACTGCAACTCACATATTCTGCACAAATTAGTTCACAATAAACCTTCTATTTGCTTTCTAATGCAAGTGAAGGTTGGGAAACCTTTTTATCAAAATCTTGAGTGTTGTCTATGTTCCCTTTCCATTGTCACCAAGGCAAGATACTACTATAACATGAAATGCAAAGCAATTATTCAGAAATTCACAAACAAAACTGAATTGGATTATAAAGAACATATTTATTCAGCTGTGATTGCTTTTAGAAGAGTCCATAAACACGTCACGAAAACACTTGACACTTTGCCACTTTAAAACATTCAGCGGCATAGCAAATGACAAGTCTAGAGATAAACAGGGTTTGCCCTAAAGCAGTGCCCTTAAGAAGAGTCTTGAATATGTGCCCAACTACCATTGTACCAGTATTAGCTGTTCATGAGTCTTATTGTGTGAATGCAAAGTGTGCTGGTCTAGGCACGTATATATCCTACAGACAAAATCTTCTCTATCCATAAAATTTATAGTCAAATCAATATGTTTCAAGCAGCCCAAGGTTTAGAGAAGATAACAGTCTAAATTTTAAAATTATAATCATTAATGTCTATATAATCCGATAAGTGCTGGGCATTGTCCATACTCCATAGTACTCCACAAGGCATTAGAATGCTGCTGAGCAATAGAAATGATAGATGCAACAAACCTGTATGCATAAGACAGGAAGGAGTAGTTTCAAGCAAACTAACAGAGCTTGTGACACAAGTCTTCCTGTGTGTCAAGATGTAACATTATGTAGTAATGTATCATTATGGTTTGCTGTTATTCTTCAATATAGCAATAATTCATGTCGAAAAGAAGATACAAAATGATACGATGTTGAATGACAAGCTAAAGAGATTGACAAATGCCAAATCATTACCGTAAAGGTCTCAAGTACTCACCAAACGTCCTTCAGGTGATATTAAATACATGCAAGCATACAAATGACAACTTGATAGCTGCAAGAAGAAAGTAGCCTTGAACCCGTCACTATTGTTTGGAGCTAAAGAAGCCTTGAACCCGTCATAAAACTTGCCAAAGAGGACTGTCATGCCCAACCAATAACCAAGTTGTTCTGACAGTAATTTAACAAACATTTTTACTTTGAGGAATTTAGGAAGGAAATTGGAACTTTCTTATAATCTCTTTGTCAAAAATATAAGCATATGGACACCATCATTTCTTGACTGAAAGGTACTATTGCTGCTGTTACAATACAATTTGCTGATCCTACTCCCCTGCATCAAGCTCCTGGTTTGACAGACCCATAATGCCTTGATTTATCCCACCTGAGCAATGAAGAACAAAGGGGAAGCCATAATTTCCACTACACCCACAGGTGTGAGTAAAAGGCATGTAGAGATGAAGGCACACAAGGGAGGGAGGTCTTGCTTGCTTGAGGTTAATGCGACGAGTCTTGATGGTGGATGCATGGAGTATATCCTTCGTTTGGTGGCCATGTGGCATTTGTATTTTTTTTTAGAAAACACTTAAAGCCGTCGGTTAAGCGATGACCTGTAGGTAATTTAAAAAAAAAAAATTTCAATACCGTCGCTTAACCGATGTTTCAGTCACTTATAGCCGTTGGTTAAGCGACGGCCTGTAGGTAATTTAAATTTTTTTTTTTCAATACTGTCGCTTAACCGACGTTTCAGTTTTTATAATTCGTCGGTTAATAGACGGGTTTCTTTGGTGAACCGTCGCTTAACCGACGCTTACGTTTAAAGTTTAATATGAATTAGATGTCGGATAACCGACGATTTACATTTAACCGACGGTAAACTGAGCTGTCGCTTAACCGACGGATTGGAAAGATGTCGGATAACCGACGACAATTCACCAACGCTTAAAAAAATCATAGTGTTGTACATGCAACAGGGAAGTGTCGAAAATCCGACAATACGGCCGTCGGATTTTTAGTCGAAATGTAGTAGTGAGGGTGACAGTAGTGCAAGCTGTGTATACATGGGTTGTAGACTTGTGACCCACGTATACATATGAAAATGTATTTTAAGGGGTTGCATTGGTGCATCAGGGTCATAGTGAGCAAAAATGGGTAAAAGGAGTCTGCAAAGGGACATGGATATGCCATCAAAGCATGATGATCAGGTGTGGCAAATCACGCTATAATAGATTGTATATAAGCACTTTGGGAAGATACACTAGTCTGCCAATTAAGGTTACCTGACATTGTTTTCTATCTCAACGAAACACAAAAATAATTCATTAGCACACTAAGAATAAATTTAAAAATAATTTCACAAATATAAAACTAAAAAATGTATTAACAAAATTCAACTTTAATTATTTCAAATGTCTCTTACGGGGTAGTGTTTTAAATCGTTTATGTGCTAAATGTGGTAATGAATAATGCACAAAATTTATTGACAAATGACCAAAACAACTTAAAAGGATAGAAAATAGTTCAAAGAATAGAAACATATTTGAAAGAAAAAATCAATATAAAATAGGGTACATGATGAAGAAATGTAAAATATTAACCTTCTCAAAGGAAAATTTACCTCCAACATATAATTATTAGTTAAAATATTGATGTGAAGCTAATAAAATATATTATTTAAATTAAATTAGTTGTACTAAAGTAATAATAAAACAACCACATCATTTTTATGAAAATAATAACTTTTCATTATTATATTGTATTACAATATGCTAGTAAGTATATCATCAAAATTCATAATGCAAAAAATTCATTTCAATGAATGAGAAGGTACAAAATTCAAAACATATCAATAATAGAAGGTGCAAAATTTAAATAATAAAATTTTATTGTTTAAGATTTTTCAATGGGTTGATTGGAGCTGGGATGTTAGATCTTTATTTTGAGGTTATTTTGATAATAAAAAGATCTTTATGTTGAGGTTATTTTGATAATAAAAATGTGAAAACTGATTAAAAGAGCTTTATATTTTATTCTTAGTTTTTTTGGAGATTTTTTTTAAACACATTTATAGAGAGTATATCGAGTTTAACACGATTGCAGAATCTAGACAACCTTTCAAAATTAGTGGTTGGGAAAATGGATGGCTTAATACATTTGGAAAAATATATGGATGAAATCTTGATTAGTGAAAGATATATTTTTGTGTTTTAGTATGGATGAATCCTTATTTGATAAAATATAGTTGGTTTGCTTTTTTTCATTTATCCTGGTCTAATATGTAATCTTGTGCTTTCTATAGCAACATGGAGTTGTATTTGGATTTTGGTGCAGTTGAAATTTAGGTTTTTTTTGTTGATAAAATAGTTGAGAAAAAGATAAAGTCTATTTTTTATAAATTTGGTTAAAAAAATGCCATCTTATTAATGTTTTTTAAGTATATTTATATAAATTTGATTAAAAAAATGCCCTTGCATTAATGTTTTTTAGTATATTTATATAAAAAATGATTTAACTTTGATTTCATAATAATAAAACACTTTTGTTTCTTAAAAAATCAAATTTAAAGTAGATAAAGAAAACATTAGCAAATTTAAAAGCACATAGAGAAAACATTCTCTATATTTAGAGAACATTATAGCAAAATAATTGAACGAGGATTGTTTAAAATGATAAATGAAACATGTAGTGCGTATGGTTGGTGATAGAATACATTTTGATTATAATGAAAAAGTACCTTTGAATGTTAAGGACACAGCTCTCTTTGCAGTGTGATAGTTGTGGCTGTAATTATAAATTATGAGTTATCTTACTGCAATAATTATTTTTCATATAACAATCCACTCTTCAGCTGTTAGCACTGCCGCTCCAACACTTCCCCACCCCACTGCAGATTAGGACATACAGACAAGTCGATACATTGGACGTTCGTTAAGTTTCCAACTGAATCCGAGAGCATATGCAAATTGGAGCATCTGCCCAAGTAAATACTTTGGAGCTTTGTTAACTGTCCAAGTGAACTCGGGAGCATCTGCAAAATTAGAGGACCCGCTCAAGTCCATACTTTGGAGGTTCATCAATTTCCCAACTGAATATGGGAGCATCTTCAAAGCGGAGTAGCCGCCTAAGTCAATACTTTGGAGGTTTGTCAAACCAACTAAATTCGACAGCATCTGTAAATTGGAGCAACATTGTAAGTCAATAAATTTATCAATTTCCCAACTGAATCTCGGAGCATATGCAAAGTGGTGCAGCAGTGCAATCGATGCGTTGAATGTTTGTCAATTTCCCAACGGATTGTGGGAGCATTTTCAATGTGGAGCATTCCCCCAAGTCAATACCTTGGAGGTTTCTCCAGTTTCCAAGTGAATCTGGGAGAATCTCCAAAGAGGAGCAGCCCGAAAATTCAATATGTTGGAGGTTCGTCCAATTCCCAATTGCATTTGGAAGTGTCTGCAAAGTGGGGCACCAGGAAAAGTTAATACGTTGGAGGCTTCTCAATTTTCCAACTGAATCTGAGAGCATCTGTAAAGCAGAACACCTGCTCAAGTCAATAAATTTGGGGCTCATCCAATTCCTAATTGAATGAGGGAGCATCTGCTAAGCAAAACAGTGACTCAAGTCAATATCTTTGAGATTAGTCCAATTTCCAACTGAATCTGGGAGAATTTGTAAAGTGGAGCACCGGCCCAAGTCAATACTTTGGAGGTTAGTCAATTTCCCCATCGAGTCTGGTAGCATTTGCAAACTAGAACATTTGTGCAAGTCAAGAAATTGTTGGAGGTTCATCCAGTTTCCAACTGAATCTGGGAGTATCTGCAAAGCGAAGCACATGCTTAAGGAGATATGTTGGAGGTTCGTCCAGTTCCCAACTGAATCTGGGAGCATTTGCAAAGCCAAACACCAAACCAAGGCAATACGTTGGAGGTTTGGGCAGTTCCCAACTGAATCTGGGAGCATCTGCAAAGCAGAACACCCGTTGAAGTAAATTCCTTGGAGATTTGTCCATTTCTCCACTGAATCTAGGAGCATCTGCAAAGAAGACCACACGTCCAAATGAATACTTCGAAGGTTTGTCCATTTCCAGACTGAATCGGGGAGTATCTACAAAGAGGAGCACCCATACACGTCAACAACTTGGATGTTCGTCCATTTCCCAACTGAATCTGGGAGCATCTACAAAGAGGAGCATAATTGCAACTTAATATGTTGGAGGTTCTCCCATTTCCCAACTGAATCTGGGAGCCTCTGCAAACTGCCACAGCAGCCCAAATCAATACATTGGAGGTTCATCCATTTCCCAACTGAATCAGGGAGCATATGCAAAGAGGAACATTCCCCTAAGTCAATACGTTCGAGTTTCATCCAGTTCCCAACTGAATAAGGGAGCATCTTCAAAGTGAAGCACTTGCCTAATTTAATACATTGGAGACTCGTCCACTCCCCAATTGAATTTGGAATCATCTGCAAAATTGAGCACCTGCCCAAGTCAATGCATTGGAGGTTAGCCCATTTCCCAACTGACTGTGGGAGCAACTTCAGTTTTTTACAGCGCTTTAACTTAAAGTGTTTCAAGGATTGCATATCACAGAATTCGTCAAGAAAAGTTTCAAGATCAACCGGAGCCCCATTGATATATGTATTCCTGTGAAGGACAAAATTTTCAAGGTGCTTCAAGGTACCAAAGGACTTTGGAACCTTTAAAAGGTTAGCATCAATATTCAATTCCCTTAATTGCAGAGGTGCTTGCAATGTTACCATTTTCAAAGTGGGTTGGACTCTTTGGCAACTAATTTTTAAAATTTGAAAAGAAAAGAAAATAACATGGCTACCTGTGATTCATGTTGCCACAGTGTTTCCAAATTCACAACCTGTATATATAGAACTCTTAAATTCTTTATTGTTTTCAAGGAAGGTAAGTAGGAGTACGGACAGTTCTCCCAGCGGAGATATATTAGCTGTGATAGCTATCCAAACAGAATAACATGCAACCCTAAGCAACTGCAACGTGCTCATTTTAGCTGATAAAAGGCTATTCGCAAGCTCCCCAAGGGTTTCTGAATATTGTTCAAGATCATTTCCGTGAACTATGCTAATTCCACGCACCTGAATTGTTCACTCGGAGCTGTTAGAAACAAAATCTACATTATTGCAAAGTCTTAAAGAATTCAAAACATGAGACACAATTGTGATAAATAACCCTATTTTGAAAGAAATACGTGCACATGATTGCATAAATAGATTATGAAGGTTGTTTGGTAAGCGCCAAAGTCGATGCGGAGTTTCTTTCCTTGCGATATCTCTGCACAGGTCTCTAATGTTGTCGTGCATTCTTATACTGTGTTCGTTGTCCACCTCCACGAGGCATTTGTTTTCTAGGTTCCAAAATCCCATCCATCCTTGCTAGTCCGAACAGTCCCAAATTCTTTTGTGTTGGAAATATTAATCACTCGAAGATCTGTACCTGACTCTTAGCCGACTCTGTCAGAGTCTGTATTAGTCAAGATCTTGTCGGTTAGTCTGACAAGAGAGAAGAGTCCACAATTCAACAATGTAAACCAGTGGAATTTATTTCTGAAGCTAAGTTGTTAGGTAGATAGTTATTACAGTCTTTAATGGCTGAGTCAGTCGATTCATGTAGAAGCAATTTTCAGGTTTCCTATAAATAGAAGAAGAAGATTGTAAATTAAGTTAGTCACTAGACAACAGAACTCACGAGAGAACTCTAGGGTGAGAAAAAAGAAGTTGAAGCTCAAGCTTGTGTGTAAGTTGATTCAGTCAAAGAGTCGAAGCTCTGTAAAAGGAACAGTCAGTGAGCTGACAAGTTTGTAATACCTTTGTTATTTCCACATAGTTATATATATGAAATAGTTTATGGTTGAATGCATGTTTATTTGGCCACACAATATTTCCAGATTTACTTGTGTAAACGCATTTTACAATTACGGTTGATTGAAAGATCAAGAACCCATAAATTTCTCACTCCGTGAAAGTTCCAGGTTTTACAGCACATTCGTCGACTCAAGTCTTCCTACATATTTGGGCATATGTTTTTATAAGTTCTTTGGATTTGTTAATGTGTCGATTTTTACTTCATCTTACTCACAGGTGAAAAGCATTTGTAATTTCTTAACTCTTTAGACAGAGAAACATACTCTATATATTTCCACTACAAGGTCGTTTGAGTAAGCCGACTAGAGGTCGAAGTGATCAGCGAACTTGAGAGGTCGAAGAAGTCAGCCGACTTAGAAGTAACAAGTGGTCGAGGTAAAAGTCGAAGTCGGTAAGAACCGACAAGTCGAAGTAAATCAGTCGAGTCGAAAGGCCGACCAAAGTTGATAGATTTGTCTACTCGGGAGTTAGACAAGTTTCACGTGACATGTGAGAAAAAAAAAAGAGGTGGGAGTGAAAATATTTAATTTTTATTATTAACTGAGCGGTAAACTCAAGTTTAGTTGGCTTGGTTTTGGCTAACTGGTATCAGAGCAAGGTTTAGGAAAGAAATTTTGTCTTAAAAGGTGGAAAATTGATTTTCTAAGGAAAGTTAATTAAAAATTAAAAATGGCTTCCATTTCAATGTTCATTGCAAACTCCAATTTTTACAAGAAATAATTATGAATATTGGTCTTTAACTATGAACGCTTTATTCAGAGGTCAGGATGTCTGGGAGATAGTCCAGCATGGTTATGCAGAACTAGTAGACATAACAGCGTATAACAATCTCACACAGGCTGAGAAATATGTCTTGAGGGAACAGAGGAAGAAAGATGGAAATGCTCTATTCTACATACATCAAGCTATGCATGAAAGCATACTCTTAAGAGTAGCAACAAAAACTAATGCTAAGCAGGCATGGGATACATTGGAGACCGCCTATCAAGGTTTGGATAAGATAAGGACATTCAAGCTACAGATTCTGAGAAGAGATTTTGAATCTCTGTCCATGAAAGATTTAGAGACCGTAAACTCATTTTACACCAGAGTTGTTGGGTTGATAAACCAACTGAAATCTCATGGAGAAGCCATAGAAGACCCTTTTGATAAACCAACTGAAATCTCATGGAGAAGCCATAGAAGACCAAAGGGTGGTTGAAAAAATTCTCAAAAGTCTTCCCCCAATATTTGAAAACTTGGTTGTGACCTTGTAAGAACACACATACATGTTGACATTTACCATTGATGAGCTGCAAGTTTCTCTCTTCAATCATGAACACAGACTCAGCAGAACACATACATCATTGGAAGGTGCATTCGTAGCATAGTCATTCAGAAACCATGGTAGAGGTAGGGGGAGAAACAACTTCAGAGGCAGAGGAAGAAGTTCTTCAAGAGGAGGACGAGGCAGAAGTCCTGTAAATGTCGGTGGTAGAGGAGAAAATCAGGACCCAAGTCATCCAAGTGACTAGAGGTTTGATAAATAAAAAATCCAATGTAATTATTGTAAGAAATTTCGTCATTATGCATATGAATGCATGAAGAAGCAATATGACCAAGGAAGGCAAAGCCCAAATCAGTCGATCAGCACCAGCACTTCGACAAGTGCAATGTTAATGGCATCAACATCTCCACACGAATGCAATGTTGTTCAAGAAAGTCCACATGACATATGGTATTTAGATTCAGGATGCAGCAACCACATGACTGGTAATTTAAATTTGTTTTCTAGTCTATACAATTCAGTTAAAACTGATGTTACACTTGGAAACAATGTCCAAGTTACTGTCTTAGGAAAAGGCACTGTTGATATTCTAACCAAATAGGGGGAGAGTAAGTATACCCCTGATGTCTATCATGTCGAAGGTCTGAAACATAATTTGTTGAGCATTGGATAGCTGATACAAAAAGGCTACAGAGTCTACATGGAAGATGATCACTGTGTGATCAAAGACAAGCGTCCAAGTGATTAGCTGATAGCAAAAGTGCCAATGACAAGCAACCACTTGTTTCCATTGAGGATAGTTCTCGACATGAAAGGGAAGACAAACATAGGAGTTGCATTCAAGGCAGAAAGTAAAGAAATAGTCGAGCTCCTCGACAAGAAAGAAAATTGCAGCACTAATTTGCAAGCTGCATTTCAGACAGAAGTTCAGGATGAATCCTGGTTGTGGCATTTCAGATTTGGACATCTGAATTTTGGTGGTTTGAAGCTACTGCACACAAAGAATATGGTGAAGGGATTACCATTGATCGACAGACCAGAAAAGGGTTTGTGAAGGATGCATTTTTGGCAAGCAACACAAAGAGACTTTACCAGTCAAAAAGTCTTATAGAGCACACACACCACTTGAAATTGTGCACTCTGATATTTGTGCTCCATTGTAGACATCATCCATTGGTGGCTGCAAGTATTTTCTAACTTTTATTAATGACTACTCAAGAAAAACATGGGTATATTTTTTGAAACATAAATCTGATGCATTCGGTTATTTTCAGCAATTCAAGGCACTCATGGAGAACCAAAGTGGGCACCGCATCAAGATTTTAAGGACCAACAGAGGAGGTGAATATGTTTCAAATGAAATTTCGAATTTTTGCAAGAGCCATGGCATACAAAAACAATTCACTGCACGGTATACACTTCAGCAAAATGGTATTGACGACAGAAAGAACAGAACCATCATGGAGATGGCACGTAGCATGTTGGCAGCCAAGCATTTGCCAAATGAATATTGGGGTGAAGCAGTCGCAACTGCTGTATACATTATGAACTGGTGTCCGACAAAGAGTGTGAAGAACAAAGTTCCCCAAGAAGCATGGACAGGTATGAATCATTGCGCCGAGAGGTGCTCTACAGCCCAGTATGGGGGAGATCTTGTCACGTGATGTAATGTTACTAACGTTTGTAACATGTCGGCAAAAAATAATAGTGATAATGAATATTATGGGAGAGATCTTGTAACGTGATGTAACGTTTGTAACATGTTGGCAAAAAATAATAGTGATAGTGAATATTATGGGGGAGATTTTGTAACACAAAATAAAAAATAATATCGCTTTCGTAAAGTTATTTTATTAATAAAAAATAAATTTTATAATAAGCCAAAATAAATGTCGGCCACAAAAACAATGTAATATGGGGGTGATGTTGTAATCTTCCTACCTAACAAAATATTAAAAAGGTAAAAATTTAATTATCTGTAAAAAATATGTTGGTCAAGAAAAAAAAAACAAAAAAACGTTGGCCTTGCACATGTTTTTAAAACTATGTGCACATGGTTTTAAAACCATGTGCAAGGCATTCTAAACAACTCATCGTTTTATTGTACATGGTTTAGGAGGCTCTGCACATGGTTTTTAAACCATGTGCAAAGCCTCCTAAACAACCCATGGTTTTAGTGTACATGGTTTAGGAGGGCCTTGCAAATGGTTTTAAGACCATGTGCAAGGCCTTCTAAACAACCCATGATTGTAGGAGGGCCTTGCATATGGTTTTAAAACCATGTGTGGGGAAATGATGCAATGTTCGTTCCTAACAAAATAAAAAATAATAAAAAATATTATATGGTGGCCATAAATAATATTAAATATTAATAATAATAAAAATATATGTGGACCTTAAATAAAAATATGTGTCTTTTGGTTTGAATCAAATCAATAGATACCTAAGAAGAGGTTTGCACCTCGAGAGATCTGATCCATCTCGGCGCTTGATAGAGCCTAGGATTTGGATCTACGCTGGTAGTGTTTCTCATTTAAATTTTTTTGGTTGTGTTGCATATGCTCATGTTCCATATGAGCTGAGAAAGAAGCTAGACAAGAAGGGACAGAAATGTATATTTGTCGGCTATTCAGAAGACACAAAAGCATACAAGTTGTATGATTCTGTCACAAGGAAAGTGATAATCAGTCGAGATGTTCAGTTTGTCGAGAATGAATCATGGGATGGAACCGTCGACATAAATGTCAAGATTGTGTCGAATGTCGACAATGATGATATGGAAGAGGAAGTGGTCCAAACACCACATGTAAGTCAACCGGTCATAGCACCATCGACTTCCATGACACCATGACATGGTTCAGCACAAGGACCATCGACACAAGTGGCAGCTCATGCTGCATCGACAAGCACACCAAGAGGACAACAGACTCCATCAAGCATTTCGTCGGGATCGACATCGACAGAACCAGTGAAGACAAGAAGTCTGCGAGAGATGTATGAAGCTGGTGCACCAAATTCATTCTCTCTCTTTGCATTATTTTCTCCTATATATGATCCACTAACATTTGAAGAAGTTGTTGAAGAAGAAGTATGGGCACAAACCATGGATGAAGAAATAGAATGTATTGAGAAGAACCAGACATGGGAACTGGTTGATGTACCAAAAGACAAAGATGTAATCAGTGTCAATTGGATTTACAAGATCAAACAAGATGCTGATGGGAATGTGCAGAAGCACAAAGCAAGAATGGTAGGAAGAGGGTTCACACAACAACCCAACATAGACTTCAATGAAACGTTTGCACCTGTTGCACGCATGGATACAATCAGAACAGTCTTGGCCATTGCTGCACAAAACAAATGGCGTGTTCATCAAATGGATGTCAAGTCGGCATTCTTAAATGGCTATCTAGAAGATGAAGTATATGTGGAACAACCACAAGGGTATGAAGTTCCAGGTCAAGAGCATAAAGTGTACAGGCTGAAAAGGGCACTATATGGGTTGAAGCAAGCTCCTAGAGTTTGGTACAGTCGGATTGATTCCTACCTCATTGAAAATGGATTTCACAGAAGTGAAAGTGAACCGACATTGTACACTAAAGTGAATGAGCAATGTAAGATTTTATTTGTTTGCTTGTATGTAGATGATTTAATATTTACTGGTGATTTTAGCATAGCAGATTTTAAAGCAGTCATGGAAAGTGAATTTGAAATGACTAATCTGGGGCTTATGAAGTTTTTTCTGGGCATTGAAGTTCAACACTCTGAAAGTGGTATTTTTATATCACAGACAAAATATGCAAGTGAAGTTTTAAAAATATTTAACATGTCTAATTGCAAGATAGCCCCAACACCAGTAATAACAGGTTTAAAATTGAGCAAGGATGATGAAGGATCCACTGCCGATCCTACGATGTTCAAAAGGCTTGTTGGCAGCGTTATGTATTTGACAGCAACAAGACCATACATTATGTATGGAGTAAGTCTAATCTCAAGGTTCATGGAGTCACCAAAAGACTCTCATTGGCAACCAGGTAAAAGAATCTCGAGGTATGTAAGTGGCACAAAAGACCTTGGTATTATGTATTCAACCTCAGAAAAATTTAAATTCATTGGTTACACTCACAGTGACAATGGAGGTAGCATAGATGACAGGAAAAGCACATCTGGGTACACTTTTCATTTTGGTACAAGTGTTGTTTCATGGGCTTCAAAGAAACAACCCACAGTAACTTTGTCTTCAGCTGAAGAAGAGTATGTTGTAGCGACAAGTGCTGCATGTCAAGTTGTCTGGATTAGGAGAATGTTAAAATAATTGTCTCAGAACTATCAAGAACCGACAACCATCTTCTGTGACAAAAATTCAGCCATATCATTATCAAAGAATCACGTGTTTCACAAGAGAACCAAGCACATCAACACAAGGTTTCATTTCATAAGAGAGTTGGTGAACAAGAAATAAATTTATTTGGAATTTTGTAGGTCTGAAGATCAACTTGCAGACATCTTTACAAAACCATTGGAAAATGATACATTCTAGTATCTGCATAGTTATCTTGGAATGACAAGTTCTCCACAGTGAACTCTGTCATAAATAGAGCATGTCTAAGCTCTGAAACATTTTGTAAATTTTGTTTTAAAAATCCCCATTTGCTCATAATTAAGGGGGAGTGTTGGAAATATTAATCACTCGCAAATCTGTACCTGAATCTCAACCGACTCTGTCAGAGTCTATATCAGTCAAGATCTTGTCAGTCAGTCAGACAAGAGGGAAGAGTCCACGATTCGGCAATGTAAACCAGTCGAATTTATTTCTGAAGCTAAGTTGTTAGGTAGATAGTTATTACAGTTTTTAATGGTGAGTTAGTCGATTCATGTAGAAGCACTTTTTAGGTTGCCTATAAATAGAAGAACAAGATTGTAAATTAAGTTAGTCACTAGACAACATAACTCACGAGAGAACTCTAGGGTGAGAAAAGAGAAGTTGAAGCTCAAGCTTTTGTGTAAGTTGATTCAGTCACAGAGCCGAAGCTTTGTAAAAGGATCAGTCGGTGAGCCGACAAGTCTGGACAGATAAGTTTGTAATACCTTTGTTATTTCCGCATAGTTATATATATGAAATAGTTTATGGTTGAATGCATGTTTATTTGGCCATACAATATTTCCATATTTACTTGTGTAAATGTATTTTACAATTACGGTTGAGTGAAAGATCAAGAACCCATTAATTTCTCACTCTGTGAAAGTTCTAGGTTTTACGGCACATTTGTCGACTCAAGTCTTCCTACATATTTGGGCATATGTTTTTATAAGTTCTTTGGATTTGTTAATGTGTCCATTTTTACTTCATCTTACTCACAGGGGAAAAACATTTGTAATTTCTTAAGTCTTTAGACTAAGAAACATACTCTGTATATTTCCACTAAGACCAGACCAAAGTAAGTGAACCGACAAGGTCGCTTGAGTAAGCCGACTAGAGGTCGAAGTGATCAGCCGACTTGAGAGGTCGAAGAAGTCAACTGACTTAGAAGTGACAAGTGGGCGAGGTAAAAGCCGAAGTTGGTAAGAACCGACAAGTCAAAGTAAATCAATTGAGTCGAAAGGCTGACCAAAGTTGATAGACTTGTCTAGTCAGGAGTTAGACAAGTTTCACCCGACAAGTGAGAAAAAGAAAAAGAGGTCGGCGTGAAAATATTTAATTTTATTAATTGAGTGGTAAACTCAAGTTTAGCCAGCTTGGTTTTGGCTAACCTTTTGGCTATATCTTTGTCTTCTCCTATAAATAAACATACAATATCTAAGAATATCTGTTTCTCCTCTTCATCCAGATTGTCGCAACTAATTTTGAGTCTTCTCAGTATATCGTTGGGAAGTATTTTATAGATTTTGTGCAATTGGGATTCCCAATACTCCAAATTTTCACTGTGAAGAAGCACTCCAATCACTTTAAGAGATAATGGCAATCCGTCGAAAGGCATCCAAAAACTTTTCAACCAATTGTTCAAATCCTATACGGGGATGAAGATGGTTGAAGGCATGCAAGCAGAATAACTTCCGGGCGTGTTGTCGATTCAGGCCTGTCTGTTTGTAAAAAGACGAATCTACAATCCCATAACTTCTAAGAATCTTCTTGTTGCGAGATGTAACTAATATTAAACTATCTAAATGAATGGTATCTTTAACTGGTAAAAACAATGCATTCAGTTGATCAAAATGATCAACATCATCTAACACTATGATAGCTCATTGAAAAGGTAAGATATGCCTTTTGAGCTTCTCGATACCTTCATCTGCGCTGTTTATTTGTTCATCAAATTCAACTAATTCCTTAAGAAGTATATTCTGCAAGGAATATAAAGAACTATGGGTTGTTTTTTCTCTCACATCAGATACAAAACAAGATACATCTTAATTTTATATCTGACGGTTGAAATATTCCTTTGTGAGCGTTGTTTTTCCAACACCGCCATGACCCACAATTCCTACAACTGTAATCTTTCCTCTTTGCTGCTGCGATAATATTGTTTTTTCCAAATCTTCTATTTTTTCAGACAAACTAGTAGGATATTTAGTGACATTCAGGAGCGTTTTGTTGCCCTTTTTCAACACTTGTTGGACGACCTTCTCCATGAGCAGCCCCTCGTCACTGGATAATATACACAATAAATAAATAAAGTTTGGTATACCAATCAATCAAGTTTGATAATATACACTAATAAATAAAGTTTGATATACCAATCAATCAAGCAAAAACCTAAAAAGAGCTCAAAACCCTTACCTGTTCCATGCTTTGAGCTCGAAACCGCTTATTTCTGCAACATTAGAAAGCCCCATTCTCCATTCTGCAATAGTGCTGGAATTGTATCCACGCTTCTCTTTAAGCATTTGCGGGCTCGAGCATACACTCCATCTCTACCCCTCGTCCACCGAAGATTTGAGGGATTGACATCGTAGAAAACTGGAATAATGGTTGATCCGGTCTCCAATATTTGGACGAGTTCATTGAGACACCAGCTTGATTCTGCATATAGATGAGAGAAAATTGCAACATGGATAGAGGCTGTTTTGATAGCCCCTTCAATTTGAGGAGTCAATTTGTTTCCCACCTGCAGTTCCTCTTTGTCAAGAAAGACTCTTAATCCGTGTGCAGTAAGGTGATGGTAGAGATGGCTGGTGAGGCCTTTCTTGACATCAGGGCCTCAGTGGTTAATGAAAACATCAAATTGAAAGTGGATGTTGCCAATTCCATATGAAGTGGATGCAGAGGCCATGGGAGACTAATGGTAGAGATATGCAAGATGAAAGATATATGCCAGAGATTGGGAGTTTGCACCAAAATGTTCGCTCAAGAGTTTGCACTTACCCTCGAAATTTCGGCCGTCGTCGATATCACAAGTGTAGAGTGCCTGCCTACCAGTTGTGCCTTTGCTTCTCTATGTCTAGTTAGGAGTCCACCAGTTGTGCCTTTGCTTCTTTACATTAACCTAGCAGTATAGTTAGTATGTGAGATGATATGTGTTGCAATGGCATACCTTATGAATATGCTTATCTATATCGAAGTATATCCAGCAAGTTTGGTAAGTTTGGCTATGTATTCTACAGTGATAGCTATTGTAGGCTGTAGCTATCCTTGGTTGGAGCGAGATCATTGCATTGAATCAACATTGTAAAGTCAGATCATTGCAGTTAATTCTGTGTACCACTAATTTTAACATTAGCTTCTTCAAGAAGCTGAAAATCAAGGGCAGGTGAGTGCGTTCTGGGAGAATTTTTAATTTCTTGTTATTTAGTGTATGAGATCGCAAATTTCCCATCAAGAAGCTCGAGTTGTCGACATCATTGAGCAAAGTAGTGAGCTAACCTTTAGATTATTTGTATTTTTTATTTTTTTGGCGAATGGAATTCGAGGAAAGAATTTATGTTGAAATTGTGATTTTGGTTGTTGAAATTGAGATTTTAGTTGCAAGAATGGATAATCTTTTGGTGCACCAAAATTATGCAATTTTAACAAACTAAAAGTGCAATTTCAACAATTCTTACCAAATTTTAACCAAAATTTTCATAAAAAAATCGTACAAATAATCTAGAATTTAGCTCACTTCTAAAGTAAATGGTACCGAATTCAATCTAAGATGCACAATTCTATATAATCGAGTTGTCTATTATCATATTGTCATTTCGTAAAAGCCATTAAAACTAAGCTCTTTTTGTAAAAATGGTTATATATTTGACAATATAACAAAAAAAAATTATATTAACAACATAAAATTTAACTTTTACAAGTAAGTTCAAATTTATAACATAGACCAGTAGACTTGGTGATATATTAAATCCTGCTAAAGTTGAAATTATCTATCTCATATTAACCTTTGTGCTTAACTTTATAAATAGACTCGTAGTCATGGTGATGTATTGGCATTATAACAAATAGATCCCATTAAAGTTGAAATTATATATCTCACATTAACATTAACCTTTATAGATAAGCTCAACTTGCTTAGTGATGTATTGAAATTATAAATAAATAGACTTAGATTTGTAGGTTTAGTGATGTATTGATATTATAAACAAGACCAACTAGGTGGCAATGTACTTGCGCATGTTAATAAGTTTTTATTTACTTGAACACTAGATGTATAGATAAAAGAGCCCATAATAAGGTAATGTTCTTGATCAAATGTACATGCTATGGCAAAGCTAGAGTTTATTGTCACAAAAGTGAATTTTTGAATTTCCATATATACATCAAGCTAGATAGTTTTTAGTTAGTTGTATGGATTTTCATTTCCATAAATATTTTTTTGTTAATAATAATTTGTATCCAACAAATATCCTAAAAAATAGACACTATGGCTCTTGTTTTACTCTCCAATTGTTTATCTCTAACATTAAAATTCTCAAATACTTCATGAAAACATATCAATATAAAATAAGAAAATGGCAAATAATAAATTATGCATATGATTTACAATTAACCTAATGGATAGGTATGTAAATCAAATTTAATGTTTTTTTGACATCATGAGTTATGAAAAAATTCATTGCACTAAGTTGTCATGCGTAAGAATAAGGAAACTTTTTGAATCCTCTCTTAAATCCTCCACACCACCAAGTAGTCACTTGTAATGAAAAATAAATAACTTTTATTCTTATCATTTTATTTTAGCCTTTAATTTTATATTTTTTATGATGATAATTTTGTGCTAATAAGAAGAAGACTCTACTAGGTCATCAATTAATTAGGGGTACTTCCCTAACGTATTTGAAGATGAAGTAAAAAGACAAAAGATAGGTAATTGAATCGACTTTCATATATAACATTTATGTAGAAAAAATGTGTGTAAATGATTATAAAATTAGTTTCCGTGAAATTGGGTTTTCAAAATTTCAGCACATCTTAACATATAAGTTTGTGCGGATGCAACAATATATGAAGTAAATGATGTCAATTTTGGATAAGATCTTGCAGACATGTAAAAGACATATGGGCCTAGTGCAATACTATTTATTCATAATTTTTCATGAATTGTTTTTTATTATTATTAATTATTGAAGTCAGGAAAGCTTGAAATGAAAACGTTTTGTGCGGGTGCAACACTTTAGAGGCAAAAATTAATGAAATCCTTGATTTCTATATATAATATTGTATAGATTGCTCTCTTCTAGTGCACCATATAGTTTTCTTAGCAAATGGTAAAGGAAATCAAAAGTTATATAAAAAACAATCAATGTATCTGTTTTCGAAAACTAACCTCTGTCATTTAGAAAAATAATAATAAATAATTAAAACATATATTTGAAGGAAAAAATTACATATTCAGAATCATAAGATCGTACTCTACAATATTCTAAATTTTCATAAAAAATACTGTGTTTTTCAAAGAAAAACACGTCATCGAAACTGAGCATATTGATAGAGTTCTAAAAGACAGGCAATAGGCTTGTTTTATTTGTCCTAGCCAATAGGTTCGGTAGTACGAAGATAATTTCGAACATAATTCCAAACCTTATTCTCGCTGAGTTTTTAAATTTTAAAAACACGCATATGCATTATTCATATCACATATGTGATATGAATCGCATATGCGATATATCACATATGCGTTTTTTTCTTAACTAGCTTGGTACGAGAGTAAAAAAGAGTAAATACCAAGTTAGTGGATAGTCTTTGGGAGAAACCACATCTAAAATGAAAATATCGTGGTAATTATTGAACCCTCCAAAGCGGTTTAGTGTGGCAAAAGGACGACGCTTAGCCTAAAATTTGTGAATAGTTGTGGATAATGAGGTCAGATTATTGGAGGTTCAAGGCGCTTGTCCATGGAGCTTGCTCATGACGCTTAAGACATAAAAGATGCTTTTTAGACTTAGTGATTGATTTTTATTGCCTAACCTTTCTTTAAGGCTCGAAACTCATATCTAGCTCTAAATTATTCCTAATGGTACCAACACATCCACTATGAGGATAAGGTTTGCAAGATCATTTATGTTGTTTTGAAGCATTATTTTTTTTCGTGGACACATAAAAGCATCTTTTAGGGCCTAAGGCCAAGGTGTCATCTCTCGACTATGTTGAGGCTCCATGATGTATACATTGTGCTCGAGAACGGCTAAGGGTTTCTCCCACAACTATGTACGGGATATGTCCATGAGGTCATGTGTGGTGGATCAAATTTCATTCTTAAAACTATATTCTAAGAAGTTTTCTTTATGATACAAGGCCTAGGTTTCCTACCTTAACAATGTCCAAGACCCATGGATTCATATCTACTATCCAAAACCTTCTAATGACATCCATGTCACCACTCGAAGGAAAGGGTAACTTCAAGAGGTCATGGCTGGTCATTTGAGGTGTTTTTCATGTTCATGGACTCCTAGAAGTTTTTTTTAGAGTACAATCCCAATGTTTACTCCCCCAACAATGTCGAAGGCCACACAACCCATACCTAATGCTTGTAAGTCATGTGAGGTGATTCAAGGTATCATTTTAGGCCTTGGATGGAAATAATATTCCTTTATGGACTAAGGCTTGGGTTTACTTCGTCAACCATGTGTAAGGCCTTGAGAACCATGTCTACTATTTAAAACCTCTTGATGGCATGATTGTCCCCATTTTTTGGGTAGGGATACCATCAATAGGTCCTCCGTGGTAGTTTGAAGTGTCCTTATTGACCTCCAATGACTAAGGGATTCATTCACGGCCGAAGGCTTGGGGGTTTCCTCCCATTTCCATGCATATGGCCCTGAGACCCATAACTACTGTAAACAAAATTACCAATCAATCACATATCACTAATCTAAGGCCAAAGACCCCCTAGAGAGGTCATGTGTGGTGGCTTGATACATTATTCTTTCCTCTGGATCCTTGGAAGCTTCCTTTAGTGTCTACGGCCGGGGTTCCTCGATCGCTCAACCATGTAAAAGGTCTCTAAACCCATCATTAGTGATTAAAACAACCTAATGGTGTCAATGCTCACTGTTAGAATTTTATCATTTAATCAATATGATCTAGGATCTTATCTGAGAGAATAACATGCACATCAATAATCACAAGAGACGAGAGACAAAGAGTTTTCCTCGGGGAAACCATAAAGGAGAAAACCCCGCAACTTCCTCAGAGATAGAATGAGCACCAATAGCAAAAGTAAAACCCAAAGACACAAAGATGATCTCCAACAATTGTTCTCTCTCTCACTTGTGCGAGCTCCTCTTCTCTCACTCATGCACTACAGTTGAGTGAGTGTGTGTGACAAATAGAGAGTCTCACTTTCTATTTATACTTGTTTTCCACTTGCCAATTACTCTACAGGGCCGACCTCACCAAGAGAGTCTAATAACCTTAATACAACTCAATTGTGGGGACTATTGCCCCGAATTACAAAGGAGGGTTAACCTCGATGACTTTACATGACTTAATTATATTAATGACTCTCGATCGAAGGAACAAACATCTTCGTCAAGGTACAATGAAATACAATATAAAATATACAAGTGAATACATTCCGAAGTTACAAATACATCAACACTCCCTCTTAATTAGGAAGGTATTCTCTGGACACAATTCATCAGCACAAGTCTTCGTCACTGGATCATCATCAAAGCTAGATCATCATTGGATCATCATCATCATCATCATTGCTCCCGCTATCTCAAGCAAATGGTGCTATCCCTCAATTCTACTCGTCATAGGAAGTTTTACAGAGCCAGCCCTTTTTCATGTTGGTTGTAGGCCTATCCTCTATGTGGGTCTTCATCTTCTTCAACACTTATATCCATCGGCATGGTAGGACACGCCTACTACCATCCGGGAAAGGCTCTGCACTTACATCTAACTATGGCAGGACCAACCTACCACCATGTCAGAAAGGCTCCAACACTTACATCTGACCATGGGAGGTGCAACCTTCCACCATGTCAGAAAGGGCCCAACACTTACATCTGACCATGGGAGGTGCAACCTTCCACCATGTCAGAAAGGCTCCAACACTTACATCTAACCATGGGAGGTGCAACCTGTCACCTTGTCAGAAAGGCCCATCACTTACATATGATAATGGGAGGTGCAACCTGTCACCATGTCAGAAAGGCCCCAACACTTACATCTGACCATGGGAGGTGCAACCTGCCACCATGCCGGTCTAACCATGGGAGGTGCAACCTGCCACCTTGTCAGAAATGCCCATCACTTACATATGATAATGGGAGGTGCAACCTGTCACCATGTCAGAAAGGCCCTAACACTTACATCTGACCATGGGAGGTGCAACCTGCCACCATGCCGGAAAGGCCCCAGCACTTACATCTGACCATGGGAGGTGCAACCTGCCACCATGTCGGAAAGGCCCAGCAATAACATCTGACCATGGAAGGTGCAACCTGCCACCATGCCGGAAAGGCCCCAGCACTTACATCTGACCATGGGAGGTGCAACCTGCCACCATGTCGGAAAGGCCCAGCAATAACATCTGACCATGGAAGGTGCAACCTGCCACCATGTCAGAAAGGCGCAGTACTTACATCTGACGATGGGAGGTGCAAACTGCCACCATGTCAAAAAGGCTCCATGGGCTCATCACTTCCCCTTGGAAGGAACCTTGATCTGATGAACACCAAGCTTCTCCTTGAAGTACTCAAACTTTACTCTGGCTAATGGCTTGGTCAACACATTAGTTATCTACTCGTCCGCCGCAACATATTGGAGCTTCACTTCTCCTCTCTACACCATATCCCTCATATAGTGATATTTGATCTCGATATGCTTCGACTTTTCATGGAACATCGAGTTCTTTGACAACTTCACACAACTTTGGTTGTCGCAATATATACAAGTAGCATCCAACTAAAGATCAAACAAATCAGATAGTAGCTTCCTTAGCCACACTGCCTCGTAACTAGCCGAACAAGATGCGATATACTTTGCTTCGGCTGTATTCAGTGCCACGTAGGACTGCTTCCTGCTAAATCAAGAGATCACATCTGATTCCATATTGAAGCAGCACCTCGAAGTGCTCTTCCTATCAATGTCACTGCCTGCCCAGTCTAAATCCACATAACCCTCCAGGTTAATCTTCTGATACGCTTCATACCTGATCCCATAGTCAACTGTACCCTTCAGCTACCTCAGAATATGATTTGCAGCAATCAGGTGAACATGTCTCGGATCTGTCAGGAACTGGATCAATGTGTTCACAAAAAAGAAAATATATGGTCTCGTATTCATCAGGTACATCAATGACCCAATTAGTTGACGATACATTGTGGCATCAACCGAATATGATGAAGCATCACTCAATAGCTTCAAGTTCGATGCCATAGGTGTGGTCATGGCCTTGCAGTCCATCTTCCCGAACCTCTTCATGATCTCTACTGCATACTTCTCTTGTTCTAGGGAGATTCCATCCGCATTCTGCCACACCTCCATGCCTAGAAAGTAGCGCATCATACCCAAGTATTTTATATCGAACTCGACAGCAAGCTTCCTCTTCATGTCAGCAATCAATCCATCCTCACCTGTCACAAACAAGTCATCCACATACAGTAGGAGCATCATTGGGTTCCCCTCCTCAACCTTATAGTAAAGGTTGGAATCCGCTTTACTCTTGGTAAAGCCCAAGCTAGTCAGGAAGTTGTCGATCCTGCCGTACCTTGTCTTGGGTGCCTGTTTCAAACCGTACAGGTCTTTCTTCAATTTGCACACACAAGTATCCCTATCATGTGTCTCAAATATGAGTGGCTGCTCCACATACACTTCCTCTTCTACTACACCATTCAAGAACACAGTGTTAACATCCATTTGGTGTATCCATTTCATCATTGCAGCCAGAGCAAGTATCGATCCGATGGAAGTGTATCTGGCTATAGGTGTAAAAGTTTCTTCATAATCTATCCCTTCCTTCTGGGAGAAGCCACGCGCCACAAATATTGCTTTATATTTCTCTATGTTGTCATCTGCAACATGCTTGATTTTGTGGATCAATTTGGAAGTCACAACAGACTTCCCTTCTTGTCTCGGGACCACATCCCATACATCATTCTTCATGATCGATTGGTACTCCTCGATCATAGCATCCTTCCATTCTTTCTTTTCCGTCGCTTCTTCATAGTCGAAAGGTTCTTTATCAATGATGTCACATAGTTGGGCTAGATAACTAGAGTAGGACCTAGTTCTCTTCCCTTCTCTGTGCATTTCTTCTGAAGCCCCATATCTCTCTGCACCTTGGATAGCATCTCGTACCCATGCAGGTTTCCTCTTGTAAGGATTTTTCTCCTAGGGTGGATCTACAAGTTCCCGAGGTTCTTCCATTTCTCGATCTTCTCCTGGAGTTTCTTCGTTCATAACTGTATCTCGGATCCTGGGTACTTATGTTTCTTCAAGGTCTTCAACATGTCTCTTTCTGGATTTGATGTAATCCGAGTCTTCGTCGAAAGTCATGTCTCTGCTGATGTTGATCTTCTTGAGTCCTAGGAAATATATTCTGTAAGCTTTCGAGCTTTCACTATATCCCACAAATATACCCTTCTTTCCTGAAGGATCTAACTTCGTCCTCTTTTCTTTCGCAATGTGTATGTACACTAGACAACCAAATATTTGGAGATGGATGACTTCTAGTTTCTTACGAGAGAAGACTTCTTCTGGCGTCTTTTTCTCAAGTACTCTATGCGGAGTACGGTTCTGTACATACACAGCTGTCCTAGCAGCTTTTTCCCATAGATGCATGGGGAGATCTTGATCATGAAGCATTGCTCTTGCTGCTTCCACAATCATTCTATTCTTCCTTTCTGCAACTCCATTCAGTTGTGGACTATATGGAGTGCTCAACTTCTTCTTAATCCCCGACTCTCTGTATAATTCCTTGAATTCATCTTATGTGAACTCTCCGCCATTGTCTAATTGAAAAGTCTTGATGTTCTTCTCTGTGTGGTTTATCGATCAATGCTTTGAATTTCTTGAATTTACTGAATACTTCATCCGTACTTTTCAAGAAGCATATCCATGTCTTCCTAGAAAAATCATCAATGAAAGAAACATAATATACATACCTACTCAATGAACTAGATGACATTGGACCTCATACATCGGAGTGGATGATTTCCAAGATTCCTTTTGCCTTGCTCTTACTACTTGGAAATGTCTTCTTTGTGTTCTTTCCTTTTGCACATCCTTTGCAAACACCTTCATGCTTTGCCTATATTTCTGGAAGACCTTCAAAAACTTTTCTTGCAAGTGGTAGTGCACATGTGCAAGCCTTCAATGCCAAAGTTCACTTGGATTTATTGAGTCATGGAACACAGCTTGTTGTGGTTGGCCCTTTAATTTGTATAAACCTCCATCTTGCTCTCCAATCACTACTGCATCATCTATAGTCTTTCCCTTTGGCGACATAAGGACTTGGCCATCTACAAATGAAACCCTCATGCCTTTTGCATCCAATGCAAATATGGAGAGGATATTCTTCTTTAGTACTGGTACAAACAAGACATCCTTTATCTTTATAGACTTTCCAGAGTATAGCTTATATGAAGATTCACCACTACCTTTTATAGGATATTGGTAGTCATCCCCAAGTTTCACTTTGTGGGGTGACTCATGTTCGGATAATTTCACAAAGGATTCTTTGAATCCTGCCATATGCTTGGAAGCCCCACTATATATGAGCCAATCATTGCTTCTATGTGTAACAGTGCCCGTGAGGGAAGAAATCAAAACATACTCTTCATCACTTGAATAATCTTCACTTTCTTCTTTGACTCTCTTCCTAGGAGGTTCATCATCCTCTGCAGTGTGAGCATGATGTTTTCTTTTGTTTTTCTTCTTCTTGTGGGAGCCACCTCTATTTCTGGGACAATTTCTGGCGAAGTGTCTTTTCTCATCACATGTATAACATCTGAGTTTAGATAGATCTTTGCTATATCTTCTAGGGACATCTTCTTGGTGAGAATGCTCACCTTTGGGATGAAGGTGGTCCTTTCTGAATTTCTTGGTGTGTGTTGTGAGAGATTGATCTTCACTTCCCATATTTTCTTCTCGAGCTACTATTCGAGCTTCTTCTTGTGAGCATTGCTCCCATAGCCTACTAAAGGTGATTAACTTTCTTCGAGCACAAATCCCTTGAATGAAGGAGTCCCATGACCTAGGGAGACCATTCAAGTTGGTCATCACAGTTTCTCCATTCTCTACTTCTTCTTCCACTACTTCAAGTTGTTCTTTGATTTGAGAGGCCCTTGTAAAGTATGACTGTATGGTCTCTGCATTCTAGATATTTACATTCTTTAACTGATTTCCTAAAGTCATCTTCTGATTGATATTCTTCCATTCAAAGAGCTTGGTCAAGGATTCAAACATCTCTTTGGGTGTCTTTAGGGAAGACACATATGGTATAAGGTGATCCTTGGTAGAATTAACAATAATCCTCTTGGCCTTGACCAAGTTCTTCTTGTGTAAGGCTTTAGCCTCATTTCCCTCTAGAACTGGAACCTCTCCACTAATGTAGGTGTCCAATTCATTTTCTTCAAGAACCAGTGAGATCCTATACTTCTATGCTTGGAAGTTTTCATCTCCTTCAAGCTTTTCATCAAGCTTGGTGTGATGAGATATCTTAAATGACAACCTCAAATAGAAATACAAAATATTTAGATCTTGCCAATTTGAGATGCTGAAGCTGGATCTGGAGCTCATCTTCTGCAGTGCTGATTTTCTGGTTCGGGGAAAAATTAGGGTTTGACTTTCCCAGAGTTCTACCAAACCAAAAACTTCAATCTTGGTCTCTAAATTTCGATTTGAGGAGAGAAATCCTACGCTGGGCTCTCTAAAAAAATCCACTTCTGTGAAAATCCCTAATTTCTCACTGTAGTGGTAGGTTTGGGAGATACGAGTGGTTCTTCGAGAGGATATTTTCCCTGATTTGTAGTTATCACTGGTTTCCAAATTGGAAAATTTGTTAAAACAAATTCCAAGTTGGGAATTCGGTTCCTCATCCTCATGAATGAATTTTATGTATAAATATGTAATCAATCTCATGGATAAAAGATGGAGGAGAGAAAGCAATGTTATGATGTAAAATTTGATCTAGACTATATTGTAATAATTTCATTTTGATAATACATGCTGACAGTTTCTTAATTCTGGAGTTGTATACTTTCATTGTGGAGATCTAGCTCTACTTAGTGGAGGAAGGGCCCTCTTCCTTGGGCATATGCTGGTAGTGTTGATTGTAAGTGTGTGAATTTTTTTATCATTTAGTTCTTGCTTTCATTCATTGTTAGATTTATCATTGTTGTTATTCATGCTAATTTTTTTGATAGATCATTGGCCAACATAGCATTTATTTCATATTTACGTAATTAGATCTTGCTTCGTAAGAGTTGATTTTGTTTTTAGATTTAAGTATGTTTTATGAATAGGTTTGAGGTTTGATTTATTTTCAAGAAGGTGTGATCTAGTTTACAAAGAGTTTTATTTTCATACCAATAGATCAACAGTGTTAGGTAGAAATTGTGTTTGCATACATATTGCATGCAGCATGATAGCTTTGAAATAAAAGACTTCTTCGGGTTGACAATTTTATGTTTTGAGAATTTAAGCTGTTTATTTCATCAGACAATTAGTCTTCCCAACAAAATAGATCATACTGAGAGCAATATAAGCAGTTTTGAAAAAAACTGTGTTTTTCTACTACAAAAAAACTATGAAAGCTAGACCTAAATTGACCATATAAAAATAAAACAAAACGCCAGGAACTTGAACTCGGTGCTTGGAAGGGTTCTCCTCCTCAATGAGAACACCACAACCACAACCAATCTATGAGTGCACTTTTGGTCGACTTTCAGCTGGGGAGGCCTGAGGGTTGGCAGAAGTCTGGCCTCCATCTTTTCGAGGGCTTTTGGAATCGTTGTTGGTGTCCTCTTCGCTACTCAACTCGCTGGTGTTGGAGGGATTTTTCTTGACTGGGAGCAGTTCGGTTTTCTTATATTCTGAGGCAATAGTGGTGGTCGATTTTCTGTGATGATTCACAGATACATTCCTCGGAGGGGGAGGTGGCATTTGCTCAGTATCAATAGGTGCCACAGGAGGAATCGAAGAAGTCGCCAGAGGACCAGTTTGAGTACTCGTAAGGCAAAGAACGAGCTTGGTTAGGAGGTTCTTCACCACCCAGAAGTTGCACAGAACCCTCATGTTGACTACGGAGGGGCAGCACAGGATTTCATGCTCCCAGTCGTTCATAATTTGATGCAGATGCTCAGGAATTTCAACATAAAAAACTTTAGTGTTTACAATTGCAAAGAGAGTCTTGGCCCTTTCATTGGCATTTCCACGTCTTGTGCACACACGACGTGGGGTGGATTGCAATCTGTGGGACATATTTAAGTGAACCGAAGACGCGTGCACACACGACGTGGGGTGGATTGCAATCTGTGGGACATATTTAAGTGAACCAAAGACGCAGAGTGGAGTAGGCACTAGAAATTGTCGAGGAGAGGAGGAGTATGAGGATGGAAACTAGGACGACCAACTATCACCATGAGCTTAGAGGAGTCGACGAACTTCACAGAATTTTGTAGGGGGAAAGGAATGAAATGGAAAATGCCAAACACTTGGGCCATATTAATCATGCACTAACTGTAAGGCTGAACAAATGTCACTCAGGTCGCCATAATTCTACACAGAGGAGCGCGGTACAACATTACAAGAGGAATGGCACCTCTCGTCAAGAGTGTTACAGAGAGAAATTTCCTATGGCTTGGGGTAGATCACAACAGACTGAATAACACTAGAAATCAATCCATTCCAATATGCAAGGAAAACAAAGGCTGCTAAAACTAAGGAATACTGAACATACCTTCTTCTGGACGGTTGATATAGATCCCCGTTGAGATTTTCCAACATGCTTGTATTTATAATTCACTCTCAACAATAGTAAACAAGACAAGCATGCTATATATCAAAGTGTTAGACCTACTTTAGCATATATAAAACCATCATGTATACGCAAATATAACTACATCCATGGATAAAATACTCATAGTCATACCCATGTAATGGACGAGAAATGGATATTTCTATTAAAAATAAGCAGAGAGAACATTGACAAACTCTGTCGGCACCTCGTTGAAACAGAGAAACTGAGTCCTCCACCTTGGCCTCTGCCACTTCAATCCTCCATCTCAATGGCAAGCTTACAAAGCAATGACAAGCTTGGGAAGACTAGCAATGTGTGCTCCAAATGGACAAAGGGATGCAGACTCAAGCATAAAAAAATGAGGCAATAATGAACTATAGTTTCCTTGCTCTCCAAAATTCTCCTCCTTCAATACATCTAAGAGGCTCAATATATAGCCCTCTAATGGAAAAAATGGAAGGTCAAGTCGAAGCGTTTCTAGGCATATGGAAGGACAAAAGTCAATTTATTCGGGACTCATTTAGGAAAACTCCAAATATTTTTGTTTTTTAGCTCATTTCTCGATGTACGTGGGATACAATGGAGCACGCTGCATGTATACGTAGGTCACAGTGGAGCAAGTTGCATGTATACGCGGTTTTTAAGCTAAAACCCACGTATACCCATAAATAGGGATTTTTTAAGGTATTTCTTGGAACATTAAATTATATTATGAGCAAAGGGGGTCCAAAGAGTCTGCAGAGGGACATGGAAGGCCATAAAAGTGTGATCTACCAAGTGTGGTAAAATCAGTTATAATAGATGCCCCCTAATGTGTGAGGTTAGAGGGGTAACATCATGGCCAAAATACATTATATCCATCCCATAAGTGGAGTAATGAAGACCCAAGTGGAATAACCAGCCACTCATCAATATAATACAATGATAAATCTCAACATGTAACTGCAAATATATATGTAGCAGTCCCGATACATAAGAGTACAATGGCCATGAATAGGCATAATAGGCATATGTCACATGTGGTCATCGCCACATACAATATATAGTGAACAAGATCTCCATAATGGATGAATATATCTGATGATATACTGGAATCTGGTCATGAGATCTGACATCTCATAAATACTAGAATGATCAAAGAGGTAGCATATGTGGAATGCCACCAAGCTCAGAGGTCGTCTATGCAAACTGCTACGAGTACATGTGCCATTACGTGAATAAAGGTGTCGAGTTCGAACATGATGGTCCATCGTCTGATTATTGGTCATTGATGTATACCGTTAACAGATGCAATATATCCCACTAATAATGATAATGGGAATCAAGGTACAGAGTGCAATCTATCAAAGTGTGAATAGATGTGTTGAGGTCGAACACTTGAAATAATCCATCGATCATGGGACATTGATGTATTCCCAAAATTTTCGATGGCAAGAGAACCTACCACTGATGACTGTAAGTCTCAAAGAACTCAATGGACTCTAGACTCCTATTCCAGAATAAATGATATGAATTCAATGGAATGGAATCCGTTGGAAGGAGGGAATTAAGGCATCCCCCATCAACTAACACGAGGTACTCAGCAACACTGGATAATTTGGAAGAACTTGGATGAACAAGATGTGCACGAACTAGTAATTGTATTGGGAATGGCTGACATGCAAAGACAATATAACTAAGAAATGACCGACTCTGGATAAACTTAACAAGAGCATAAGGCAAATGGTGATTGAAATAGGCAGCATAGAATCAACATGCAAACTGGGACATCTATGCGACACATGAGGCATTGAGAGAGGCTCCATAGGGACTGGAAGCATAACCAGTCGATGGAGAAAGCTCAGAATAATGAGTACGGCTGCTAAAGTCATACTAATAACCCAACCAATGGATGTGATATATAGTGCTCTGTTTGAAGGAGACATGACTCGAAAGCTGCCAAAAGTAATATAATTTGTTGTTTGACTTTTTATGTCTTTTAATTTTTTTTTGGACCTTTTTCAGATTAGAAAACTTGAAAAAAGAATAAAAGTGCTTATAGTACATAGCTAGGAGGAGACAAGTGTCGTGAGCAAGCAAACTAGTTCCAAGCAGTGGAACATACCTATGCTCAATGCAAGGAAGCGTGTGTAGGATAAGGACACTCAGGGGAAGGTCTCCTTCTGGTAAGGGATGATCAAGTTGCAAAGGATACATATAAGACTCTGCTTGGCTAGGATTGAGATAAGATCGTTCTATATGGCTTATAAATCTGAAGCAGAGAGCCAATATAAATCTCAATAAGGCAAGCAAAACGCATGAAATGCAATTACAACTTGATAAAAAAAGGAGTCCTTGTGGGAGATGGCCAGCATAAAGTTCAAGAGGGATATGAGGCTCTTTCTCAAGGATATGGAAGGACTATAAGGGACTCCAAAACCTAGTGGAGAAATCTTAGCATGGGTACCAAATTGCAAAGCGAGATCTAACTAGAGAACCCATGAATAGGAAGCCTGTACCACTTACATAATGCCACTTCTAATAGCATTGTGAAGGTTTGGTGACATTATGAAGTGGGTTTGTACCTATAGTCAAGGTGACATGGTCATAAGGTGATGCATAATGCAAGTGGAAATGCGATCCTGTCCTATATGTCAGTTCAAAATTATACCTGCCATGGGAACGAACAGGTGAAAGCCTCAGTGAGAGTGTAAAAAACATGTACCCTACAAGGCAACAATCTTAAGTCCAAAACAACTAGAAACAGTCAGTAAAGAGTCCAAACTATAGGATATAGGGAGGATTGATCATGACAACTATATTCAAAGGAAACAATGCGGTGGACGATGGAGCATAAGAAAGAATGTAAAGTGGAGGCCCAATGTTCATGTATCCACTACCACCCCCATGAGAACGAACACTGGTATTAAGACCGGACCGAGGGAGTGAAAATACTCCACAAATGGAGTAGAGGGTGAAATATGACCACTCCCAAATCTATGAGCAAGGTAAGGGGCTGTGGTGCCCCCAAGTCCAACACCAAGGTCCGCACTAGGACCTAGAGCGGGTGACGAGATACTAGTAGTGATATCAGGCATGTCGAACATGAAAGGACCCAAACTCAAGAGAACATAAGTATACGCAAGTAACCACGATCACTAAGGCCAACTAGCGCAGAAAGAGCACACTCCTAAGAAAATATAAGCCAAGTGCAAGCAAGCCAAGGGGGAGGATAAATGAGCTCTCGAATGTAGCAGGTATATCTCTCCTAGGAGAGACCCAAAAATCCCATACACTACAAGCAGAGGTGTGCAACCAATTATAGCAACCCCTAGCCTCAACGTGTAAAGCGATTGTGATGTCCGACCCCTACCTGGACATGACACTCACAGAATAACCTCTGCAAGTACCCCTTGCGATACCTAAGTAAGGAAATTAAGGTCACCCTAATATAACCAACTCAGGTGGATAGTCCAAGGCAAGATCTACCGTATGGGAAGGGTAACAAAGCCCGAAGCTCGAAAGCACCAAAGGTACCTCAAAATTCCCCAGATACGAATAAGATCCTGGAAATATATATGGTGCTGCATAGAGTGTGGCAAGGGGCTATCCCCACCATAAACGTGTACGCTGCCTCGTGCTTAACTCCTGGGTAAGAGGAGCGTCATAAGAACACTAATTATACCAAGGATTTCACTCTCTCACTTGGACATACACCTACTTGTTTTGTTTAGTAGTCTTGGAGAAATTTATTCACAAAAACCTATTCCAAGGCTCTAAACCCTCATCGTGTTGATGCACCACTATCAAATAAAAAGTGATTCATTTTGAATTAAGTGTTGATTTTAAGGTTGTGATTACTCAAAAGAAATGATTGTGCAACTAGTGATGTTATGACTCATCAAATGAAGTAAATATGCACACCTAACAAACAATGCCAAATGCAAGTTGTCTTTAAATATGAAGAAAAGGGGTATGCCACTACATGAAATGCAAAAAAAATCATTCATTTCCAAATGCTAATGCAATCCTTCTTATATGAAACCCTAAACACAACTCTCATCCAAGCAATCCAATGCAAGCACCTCCTTAAATCCATATGTGAGATGCAAATAAGAATGCAATAATTATTTTGTATTTTCAATATAAAATAATGAAAATGCAATAATTATTTTGTATTTTCAATATAAAATAATGAAAATGCAATAAAAGTCATTAAAATTCTCAGTCTCTGTAGAAAGCATCAAACACAAGCCAAGAAATACACTGAGACAAAAAGACTAACGCACTAACGGAAAAACTAAAAAGGAGATAAATGACTAGAACTGCTTTCAAAGAAAAATCAATGAAAAAGGGGTCTCTGGTCACAAAAGAAGCAGGCAACATACAACATCAGTATGTAGGAAGACCCAACCACACTCACAACCCACCCAACAACTTTCCACATCAAAAAATCAACAAAAAGGGAGGATGTACGCAACTGTTCAAAGAATAGTAGCGTATGTATGCGACTTTTCAGCTGAAACCTGCATATACAAAGAAGAAAGTGGTAAAAAGCAGGCCAAGGGTCAAACCACTCTAGGGGAGTGTCCACTAGTACAAGTGATCAATTTTGCCACGGCAAAAACGTGGCAATATCCACGGATAAGCGTGGATATTGCCATGTCTTAAGTGTTTTTTTTGCCGTGGCACTTTTTTCGTCGCAATAGCGACGACCCCTAATTTGCCGTGGATACAGCGACAATGTTCTATATTTATTTAGATGTCTAAGCCGTCGCTATAGCGACGGCAAAACTCCAGGTATAGCGACGGGATGCTATACCTGCGACGGTCAGACTTGGAAAAGTTCCACGGAATGCCGTCGCTGTATCCACGCAAATCCGTTGCTGTATCCACGGCTGTGAAATTTTTAAAAAAATTGCCGTCGCTGTATCCACGGCTATAACTGTTTTAAAAAAAAAAATACAAATGCCATAAGACCAATTCCATGTGGAAGTAGGTCATAATCCTTTAATCAAGCCACTATCGATATTACTGTCATCCCTACTGAATAGCTGGACCAAACATGATGCATTTAAGATCTGTTTGAGATATGTTACCACTACTGAAAATGTCTAACCATATAATGGTTGTCTATACTATATCATCTATGGCTTGTAAGTATAGTATTGATTCTTGAACACACATGTTTGATAAACCATCCCATCTACATTAATATCAATTGATTTAACTGACTAAAGTCCTCTACGCAGAACATATCTAATCTGTGGGGTGCTCGTGCAATTGCCCCAGAGGGCTAGGAGGTAACACAATGGGAAGTTGCATATAAAAATCAAGCTGTCTATGGCTTCAAAAACATATAGCCACAGCTACCAATGATAAAATCGTTATGCTTACTTAACAACCTGCCCATCTCAATAGATTGAAACTTGTGGCACGTGATAATCCTACCATATCATTGAACCAGGATTGAGACAACAGAAGAACTGTTTTACTATAATCTACTTAATAAATAGTTCTCAGAATAGCAGTGGCAAAAAAATATCTACATTTTCTTGACTGTGAGAAACACAAAACTAAAGTAGGTAGATCATCCTATACCATACTGTTCTTGTAGCTGGATGCCTAAAATGATGTAAGGTCAGGAAACATGCTATTATCCTTTTTGAAACAATTAATGCCAATTAGAAGACATACATAAATCTCAGCTAATTCTTGAAGTTTGTTATTTTGACTGCTCAGAGTTTCTTTCATTGTTTCATTATCTCTCTCCACTTCATCAAAGTGATTTGAAATGTCTTCCTTCTGCTGAAAGAGCCTCGTCATCTCTGCATCTCTCTCTTGCATATCTACAGCATGTTTAGCATTTTCCCTCTGGATTTCTTCAAGAACATCATTGCTTTGCTGAAGCTCAGAAAATAATCTTTCATTAGTTTCAACCTCTTTAGCAATATTCTCTCTTAACTTCATGTTTTCCATCTCAGTGGCATTCAATCTAGTCATTAAGTCCTCTCTCTCTTGGTGATTGTGTTCAATCTCCTCTAAAATTTTGGAATGGGCAAGTTGAACCTGACTCAAATCTCTGGTTTTTATATCAAGATCAGATTGTAGTGCACCAAAAGATGCCTCCAACTTGTTGATTTTGAAGAATTTCTACCTCTTTATCTTTTTCAACAAGGGCAGCATGCAGAAGATCAATCTTAGAGGAGAGACCTTCCCTTTCGCTTCTCCAGTGTTCTCAAGAGCGATCAAAATCATTAAGTAACAGAGACAGAGCATCCACTTTATCCTCTGTTGATTGTAGCTTCAGCTGAACTTCAGCTAATGTACAATGCAAAGATGAGATCCTTTTCTCTTTATTAGAAACTTTACAACAAGCATCAGCTGAATCTTTAAGCAGAGTTTCCTTTTCAGTTTCCCAGTTGCTTTTTTCTAACATGAGAACTTCAAAAGTTGACATTGATTCAACCAATTTCTTTTCAGTAGTCTGTAGTTTGGAGTGTGTGGCAGCTAGGTCTTCAGTAACCATCATATGTCTCGTCATCATTTGTTCTTCAAGTTCCTTCTTTTCAGCATGATGCCTCTGCCTCTCATCATCCCAATCACCTTTTTGAGCATCCAATTCAGCCAAGATTCTTGAATGTTCCTCTTCAAGATCTTTGAGTTGTTTCAAAGTTTCATCTGTTGTAGCATTCAAAGAACGACCCTTGCTCTCAACCTGTTCCAATTTCACATGAATGCTTGCTAATTCTTGCTGTTGCAATATACAGTTCTTGTTCCTTTTCTGAACAAGTTGATAATGCCTGATCTGCTACATGCATAAGTTGCTGCTTTTCTAATTCTACCCTGGCCTGGGTAACTTCAATTGCTTGGAAAGATACCATCATTTCGTGGACCTTTTGATCTTTCTCTTTCAGCTCAAGGTCTGCCTTTCGTAATTTGTCCCAGGCACATTTCAATGATGTCTCACTCTCTCTAAGTTGACAAATAATCCTGTCATTTCTTTGTTGCATTTTCTTGGCCACAAGAATTGCATCTACAAAGGCAATGACCAATGCATTTTCTTTCTCCTGGTTATCTTTTAGATTTGCCCCAGCTCTTTCTATCACTTCTGTTTGATTACCGATCTTGTACAGGAGGTCCTCCTTCAGAACATGCACATATTCAAACTGCTCTTGAACTTGCCTTTTGAAACTGTTAAAAAATGTAGTTGCATGGAGTCTTTCAGCTGATAGATCCCTCTCAATACCTGCAAAAGATAAACAAAGAGTAGCCTCAAGCTCAAAAACCTTTTGCCATGATTTCTCAATTTGATCTTCCACATTTTGCAAGGCCTTCTCTTTGACTTCTGCTTTCATCTCAGCGG
>LPNX010147913.1:10587-55631 GCA_001517045.1 Pseudotsuga menziesii | reverse complement strand
TTTCGGGTGAGACTGCAACCTGCGCGCAGGTTGTTGCCGAAAGGGCCAACACAGTGGGTCTTTTGTTGGTGCGAAGTATAAAGCGTTAACCCGGGTCTGCCCAAGTGCCCAACACTTCATAAAAAATCCCAAAGAACCAGTACAATCCAATCCATGTGAATAGATGTTATTGAAGTAAAAAATGGAGTAGATTCAATAGTTTGTCAATCAATAGGTGATAATTAACAACTGAAGCAAAGGAGTTCACCCATAATGAAAGTGAATCCTGAGGTACGATCATCAAAAACTCTAGGTCTTCGTCGTCAAAAAGTGCTGATGTGGAACCATACTGTGATAAGGAAGGAAATAGATCGTCCAACGTATCACAAGAGTGACTAGGAACTGGGTAAAGGAAGGGAGACACAAGTGATAACATATACGACAATGATGGGATCAAGATATAGATCAGACATTGATTTAAGTCCTTGAACAGTGAGCATGAAATAGAGATGACCCAAGGCAGATTTTAACTTTATAGATAGAACAACTAGACTTATATGTCATGTAGGAGACATGATCAGATTCCCCAGGTAATACTGACAAGAGGAGTAGTAAAAAACTTGAACTAATAGCTGAACCAAAAGTGAACACTGAGACATGAGTATCAAAAAAAACAGAGGGTGCTATGTTCAAGGATGACATGCTGCCACTAACTGAAAACCAAAACAAAACTTCTTCCTTACCTTCCTTGTTAAATTTTAACGAGTCTAGGAAAGTCAACTCAGATATCTCTTCATTTTTTAACAAGCTTGAAGAGAAGAGGGAATAATGCTTGATAGTGTCACTAATTTGTGGATTTTATGAACCCGAACTAGTAAATGCTCAGTTGGTGTTTTCAAATTTAGAGAGTCTGAAAACTCCAAAGAAGACTCCAGGGGGGTCCTTTTTCGTCCAATTTTGTCTCCTGAGGCCAGAAAAGTATAAAACATACCATAAAAGAACTCTCTTAACTCCCATAGAATAAAAGGTGAACCTTTTTCGTACTTAGTCAGCGAGGTCCGAAAAAGGTTAAATTACCACCTACCCAACGCTCCTTCAAGAGCAGCATGTAGCTTGAATTTTACGAGTGTGAAGGAAAGAAAGATCACTCGAAAAGATCCATTTGAGTACGAGAAATGGGGCTCACAACAATAAACTCGATGCTTTGTTCTGTAGTGTTTAATGAGCATGACAAAGACATAAAGTACACTCAAAATATTCTTCATGTTTAGGTCCAAAGCACGGAAAAGAGAAAACTAAGCTCATACCGGGTGTTCCTTTTCCGTAAATTTAGTCCCTCGGGTCCGGAAAAGTGATAAGCCTATGCCTGAGAATACTCTTCTCAATTCTGTAGAAAAGAGAGTGATCCTTTCTTAGATTATTCTGCATGGTCTGAGAAAGAGATAACCTACCACCAATGCGGATGCCCATTCAATATTCTTAACGAGCTTGAACAGACAAGTTAACTCAGCAGTCAAGTCCGTTTTAAGGAGTTAGACCTGGGCCTAAAGAAACTCCATAAGGGTGAGGAGTCCTATAAAGGGATAGCTTGTAAAAAGAGACCAAACTGAGGCTCCATTTGGCATGAAAAATAGCTAAAAAGATTCCCCTGTACCTAAGACAACAGCAGCATGAGTATCGAAATACAACATAGGTTCTAAATGAGGATACTCATGAGAGGAAATCCCTATCCATGGAAGAACGATGGTAAAGACAAGGAGCTAATGGTTAATAATACCATAGTCCATGGTTAAAATATTGATTGCTAAGTTTAATATGGAGTAGGTATAGATGCAAAATGCATGTGACATAAAAAAAAAACCATCCTATATGAGAAAAAAACACCTTGGAAAGGATGATAAACCTGTCACAAGTGTTATAGCAGATTTTACCACACCAAGTGAATCACACTTGTATGGCCTTCCCCTATCCCTCTGTAGACTCCTTAAACCCCTTGGACCCTTTTTTGTCCTTTGATGTTTCCTAGACCATCCCTAAAAACATGTGAAAATTGCTATACACGACTTTTAAACCTTTTATCGCATATATACGTGGGTTTGACCTCTAAAACCACGTACAGTGGGATGTGTACAAAATCCAGATCCTTTTGGAGTTTTCCTTGACATAGATCTGACTCGCTTATCTCTTGGGATTCCATATGCCTTGAGATCGCTCGGATTCGACCTTTCATTACCCCATTGAAAAGCTATATAAGGAACCATTTGGATACATTGAAGGAAAAAGAGAATTGAGAGCAAAGAAATTATAGTCCATTGTTGCCATAACTTGTGCTTCAGTCTGCATCCCTTTGTCCCTTGGAGCACTTTAGTGTTCTTCCCAAGCTTGCCTTTTTCTTGTGAGATTGCTATCGAGAGATGGAGGATTGAGGTGGTGGAGGCCCAAGTGGGGGATTCAGTTTCTCCGATTCACAGACGTACCGACAGAGGTTGTATTCATTGTAATCTTTAATTTTATATTAATAGAAATATATTTTCCTGTCTAATAGTGTATGTTTGAATGAATATTTTATCCATGGATGATTTCAAATGCTTATACGTTGTTAATTATATATGCTAGAGTAGATCTAACACCAATATATATAGTATGCTTGTCTTGTTTGCTTATTGTTGAGGAAGTGATTCATCAATTCAAGATGAATTTGGATAGCTCAACGGGGATCTACTTCAACCGTTCGGAATAAGGTACGAGTTTTGATCCTTTAGTGTTAGATATTTGATTTCTCTTGCATATTGGAAAGGATTGATTTCTAGAGTTAAGATGTCTATTGTGGTACCCCAAGCCATAGAAAATTCTCTCCGTAACAGAATTGGTGACTCTGATGGGGAGTTCCTAGTAGTTGTCCTTTGGGGGTTTTCTATCGGCATCCAATGACTTTGAATTGCTCTTTTTTCTCTGTTTCTGTGTTGGGTCTGGGGGCATGTTAGCCTAGTAGTGTCTGATTGGTGTGAATTTTGTCTCAGCTTGTTTGTTTTCCTTTATTTTTTATGCACTTTTCTTCCTGTACGCGAGTTTTGAACTCACAGTCGCGTATATACGCGGTTTTGACTAATATATCTGCGTATACATGCGGGTTTACTACGAACAGTCATGTATGCCCTTAGTTTTTCCTTCTTGAGGAAGATTGATTTTGTTGGGTGAATTTTGATGATTGCTAAGTCTCCTTTGATACTGCTAGAGTCTGTATACACCTCTATTCCTGACCAGAGATGTTTTTTTTAGGGTAAATTTTTTTTTTGAAGAATGTTCTTGTCATTGCATTTTTTATTTTTTGTTTTGGGATTAGTGCATTAGATTTATTTTACCTTAGTACTTTGTGTGAGTGTTGTTTGAGTGTTCTTGCCGAGTCTGGGGGTTGTAGAATCATTCTTTTGCTTTAGTATCTCATTTTTATTTCAAAAAATCCAAAAATATTTGATTATCATTATGCATTGCAATATGCATTTTGCATAGTACTTGCACTAGATTTGCTTTGAAGTATTAGTAAGGATTTCATATAGGAAAGCTTGCATTTATTATTTGAAGAAAATTTTGCATTTCACGTAGTAGCATACCCTATTTTTCATGGACACAATGCATTTGCATTGATTGTTAGGTGTGCATCTTGCTTCATGTTGCGTCATAACACCATTGGTTGCATGGTCATCTACATTTTTTGAGTAATAAAACCAATTAAAATAAACACTCAATTAAAATGAACTACACTATTTTATTTGATAGGGTTCACCAACAAGATTAGTTTTTAGGGTCTTGGAATAGTTCATTGTGAGTAAAATCTCCAAGACCACTAAACAACAACATGTATTTGTCTGTCCAGGTGAGAGTGTGAAATTCCTTGGCATAATTGGTGTTTCTCATTATCCTCCTCTCAAAAGGGAGTTAAGCACGAGGCATTGTGAGCGGTTATTGATTGGGATGACCCCTAGTCATAACTGAGTAGCACCGGAGATATTTATAGGATTGTATTCGTATCTGCGGGCTCTTTAGAGAGTTTCAGGCTTTGGTACCCTGCCCATGCGGTCAATCCCACCTGTGACTGTCCGCCTGAGCATTGATTATATTGAGGTGGCCTTAGTTTCCTTACCTAGGATATCAAGGGGGTACCTTGCAGGGGTTATTCTACAGGTGTCCTGGCCAAGTTGGGGTCGGACATCACAGTCACTTTACGTGTTGAAACTGAGGGCCACACTAATTGGTTACGTACCTCCACTTGTTGTGTATAGGAGTCTTAAGCCTCTCCTAGGCGACACATACCTGCTTCATTTGGGAGCTCATTTATCCTACCCTTGATTTCTTGTGTTTGGATTTAGATTTTATTGGTGTATGCTCTGTGCACGTTATCTTTCCTAGGGTTTGCGTAATTAGAGAGCCTATTACAATTTTTGAGTCATTGTGGATTCGGGTGAGGCCCCTCGCCATTCTCGTCGGTTAGCAGGACTTCTACCGTCTACATATCCTCCTCCTTTGGGAGAGAGAAACAGACGATTTAGGTGGACTACTTCACACATTGATTCACACATGATGGGAGACCATGAAGAAGGGATTCCTAATCCACCCTCTCCCATTCAAGTGGAAGATGGGAAGTTTACTCCTAACTATGATCCTTCACCTGATCTAACTGAGTTAGGTCCTGTAATTTATAATATAGGTACTTTTCATGATAGACCTACTTACTCTTGTGTTGATCCCCCATTGACGCATCGCCGGTATGGCATGCGGGAAGACGAGACTTATTTTGAGCCCGCGAGCACTAGTTATGGTAGTTATGGTATCTCTGGTATACCCACACATCATTTGGAATTTCATGTTGAGTTGGAGTTTGAGCCTAACACTACACCTAGGGGCACTCCTATTCCTTACCATGAGGAGAGGTTTGGGAGCACAAGTCACATTGCACCTTCCATTCCGGCGGTGGAAGCTACATCACATATTCTTGCTAGGCCTAGGGTTAGTGATTCTATTAGGATACCAGATCCAAGATGAGTGACTATAGGGAACACCACTTACATAGTTTCACAAATCCCTTCGTCCTCGGTTCCTTATTCTTCGAATGTTATTCCTCCACCTCATTCACGTGGTCCTTCAGGCCGAAATGTTGCTACGAGTCATGTTCGTACTGCTGTTACTCGACCAGTTGTGTCTCAGGTTCAAGTACTACCCATTGTTTTGGGAGGTCACGTTCATACTTATAGAGGTCATGTTACTACTTTTGAAGTGTATATTCCTACTTCCAGAGTGTATATTCCTACTTCCGGAGCATATATTCCTACTTACGGAGTGTCTCATGGGACATCTCATGGGATGACTTACGGACCTTATTATGGGACGCAGTATGGACAGCGTTATTCACCTTATGGGTACGAGTATCAACAACCCGCTTACTCTCCTAATTATGGATTTGTAGCCCCACATAGTCAAGGTACACCACATTATGGTTCTTCCATGCCACCCTACATGGGTCAAACAGGAGGAGGACACTATGGTCCAGGCCATGGTGGTTACGGTAATCAGACCTATGTGAATCAAAACTATTAGGGAATGGTGTACCGAACTGCTCATCCTAGGCTCCCTTTCCTCGCAATGCTAAATCTTCCTGACTTGTCGAGATTGACGAACGATCCTGTATCTCATGACCCAGCTTGGCTGGCTGTCCCTATTAAGCTTCCCTCGCACATACCTAAGTTCGAGGGAAAACCTGGAGAGGATCCTAGCGAAAATGTTACAACGTTTCACCTATGGTGCTCTTCAAATTCCTTACACAAAGATTCAATCCGTTTAAGGTTGTTTCAACACACCCTTACAGGGCCTACCGTGAAATGGTATATAGATTTACTTAGGGGGGCATTCGCTTTGTTTGATGACCTAGCGATGACTTTTCTTAACCACTTCCAGCTACCAGTGCGTTATGACATTGGTATGGAACTCTTGTCGACATTTTGGTAGGATAAAGCCACACATATATTGGACCATATCCAAGAGTGGCGTAGATAGAAGAGGTTGATTAAAGCCTTTATACCGCCAAAATTCCTCCTCAAATGGTTCCTTAAGTCGTTATTGTCTTGTATAGCAAAGGATGTTTCTACATACGGAGTGCAAAATGAGGAACAAGCCATTTTTGGGGTGTAGGAACTGGATTTGATTTATGCTCAATCCGGTTTGTTATATGAGATCATTCCCAATGCTCTGTGTTCTAGTTTCGACCCCAAAGTTAAACCTGGACCACATGTCGATGGCATTGTTGGTTGTGCGAGTGCTAAGCCTGTGGATTCGGTTTTGAAACAGGTCAGTCAATTGTCAATCAACCAATCCACTTCAGGACAAGCCACAGCTTCATCTCAACCCACCCAAACGGCGACTGTGCTTTCCGTGCAATTGTTGGACCAGAAGGGTAACCAACAACCCGGAAGGAATAGAAAGAAGGGTAAGAACAATCGTAAGGGTGGGAATAGGAATAAAAATGCTAATACTAATGACAAGAACACCCAAAATGATGGGGGGAACAAGCAATATAAACGTAAGGTTAAGTTTCCTTGCAAGTTATGTAAGGAGGATCACCTCACTTACTTGTGCCCTGGTATCGATGAAGCCTTGAGATTATTAGCACAGGGCCCAGCTGTGCTGACCAACCCTTTACCTCACAATCAAAACATGAAATCAAGGACCCATGATCAGTCTGGTGGTGATCAAGAGCCGCCGGAGGGTAGTGGTCATGGTTGCATTAACATGGTGCGTTCTACGAAGGTTGTGACCCGTGCGAAGGACTATGGTTTGTCACAACCCGACCCAGAAAAGGAACCTGAACCACCAGGGACTCCTTTCCGTATTGAAAAACTTGTGGATAAATATGAAGTTGCACCTTGGATTCCTAAGGGATTCCTTAAGCGTTTGGGGCACAATACTAATGCCCGAGCCACCTAGAACTATTCTGTTGTCGAGGATTTGGGCCACACTCCTTGTGCAATGTCTACACTAGAATTACTTCAGAGTTGTCCTTTGCAAAGGAAGGCTTTGCTTTCTTTCCTTGGTGTGAATGATGATAATTCTTCCTCTGTGATTAAATTTGAAACCATAGGACTTCAGCCTCACTTGCCTTACTATGTGTCTCTTTTGATTCATGTAGAATGTCTTAACATGACCGTCAAGCATACTGCGATTGACGAAGGCGCTACTGCTTCTATGAAGTATTTATCATGTTAGAAGGGTTTAGGTTCCCCTGAATTGTCTAAATCCAGTACCATGTTGACCGCATTTGATGGGATATCGTTTAGGCCGCACGGGATACTTCCTTCCCTTAAGGCCCATTTGCGAGGAAAGACTGTTGCGATAGAGGTTGAGGTGGTAGATGCACCCCTTAACTATAATCTCTTGCTAGGTAGGAATTTGATGTACAGTATGCAAGCTATAGCTTCTTCTCTATTTTCAATTATATGCTTTCCATTTAATGGGAAGATAGTTATGATTGATCAAACATCATTCAAGAATCCATCGGTTACCACATCTTCGGGAGCTTCAATCCCAATTGTTGAGCACTCTCAGCTGGCATCTAGGAGTGTGGGTGTGGGCATGTATCCATCCCTTATGGGAAGCTTTAGTTGTCTTGCACCTATCCTTATGATAGGGTCTAGTTCTAGTGAGGCTTTGACATCTGTGAGATCGGTGTCTTTTCACACGAGTCATATGGAAGATCCTTGGATTCTTCCCACACCAAATACTTCGAGTGAGCCCATCTTGATGGACATGTCGTTTCCTGTAACTATGGTAGCTTATCAAGCTAATATTGGATGTGTTGCAGAGCCTAGTCCTTCCTCTTCATAGATGGAGGAGGAGGACCCATATGTGCTGCCTGCATGGGTAGTTCAGTATTCTCAAACCCATGACTACCTTGATAGTGTTTTTCCTTCAGACGAAACGATTATTGAGGCCATGTCAAGGGTTGAGCCACCATGGGAAGAGTTGCATCATAGATCTTATTTTCTTCCTGAGCTTGACTGCTTGGAGAGTGAGGACTTTAGGGAGTTTCTTAGTGAGAGAATTGGTATTCCCATGGTTCCGTTAAGCTCTCCTGGTCTGATGGCTAATGGCAACATGGCGAATATATCTCCTACCATTCCTATCAATATCTCTCACGATCCTGGTAGGATTGAGAATGTCTATATTAGGGCAGAATGTTCCCATGCTGAGATTCAAGAATACACCAAGTTGTTTAAAGAATTGTGTGATATATTTGCTTGGTCTTACGATGAAATTCCAGGTATCGACCCTCACATTGTTGAACATGAGATTAAAACTTATCCCAATGCTAAGCCTGTTCGACAATGCTTGCGTGCAGTGAATCCTAGGAAAGTACCCGCGATTAAGATAGAGATAGAGAAACTGTTGAAAGTCAGTTTTATCTATCCCGTTCCCTTGACGAAGTGGGTTTCAAATCCTATTCTGGTAGATAAGAAGCAAGGAGCGATCTGTATATGCACTGATTTCCATGACTTGAATCGTGCATGTCCTAAAGATAATTTTCCCACACCATTTATAGATCAAATCTTGGATGAGTGTGCGGG
Source organism: Pseudotsuga menziesii (assembly GCA_001517045.1). Taxonomy (NCBI): domain Eukaryota; kingdom Viridiplantae; phylum Streptophyta; class Pinopsida; order Pinales; family Pinaceae; genus Pseudotsuga; species Pseudotsuga menziesii. The sequence goes on along the minus strand of LPNX010147913.1, from coordinate 47,040 downwards.
TAGAGAGGTATTTTCTTTTATGGACGGATTTTTTGGATACAATCAGATACAAATTAAACCTGAGGACCAACATAAGACTGCATTTATTTGTCCTTGGGGAACCTTTGCATATCGAAAAATGCATTTTGGCCTTAAGAACACCGGAGCCATTTTTTAGTGGGCTATGACCTTGATCTTCCATGATCTCAAATCGATTATCGAAGTATTTTTGGATGACCTTGCTGCTCATTCTTGTTTGAGAATGCATCATTCCTATCATTTGAGATTAGTATTCGAAAGGTGCCGCCATTATTTGGTCAGGTTAAATCCACACAAGTGCATCTTTTGCATGAAGTCTGGTCGCTTATTAGGGTTCATTGTTTCCAAGGAGGGTATAAGAGTCGACCCTTTGAAGGTTGAGGCAATACTTCAGTTGTCTCCCCCGAGGAAGATTAGACATCTTCAATGTTTGCAAGGCATGGAAAACTTCTTACGGATATTCATTGTAAACTTTGCCAATTTGATTAGAGGCTTTATGCATCTATTGAAAAAGGACACCACCTTTTGTTGGGATGAGTGAGCCCAGGAGTCCTTTGATGTTCTTAAGCGATCCCTAGCATCAGCCCCGGTGATTAGTCCCCCAAACTATAGCCGTGATTTTCTGCTTTATGTGGCCGCGTCCATGGAGACGATTGGCATGGTTTTGGTTCAAGAGGATGAGGAGCTCCAAGAGCATGTCATATACTATATGAGCCGGAATCTTATTGATGCAGAGATCCGTTATTCCCATGTTGAGAAGCTTGCCTTAGCTACCGTACATGCGGTTCAATGGTTGAGACATTATATTCTCCTTCACCAGACCTTGGTTATAGCCCATGTCAATCCATTTCAATTTGTCCTCACTCGAAGGATGATTGGGGGAAAGTATAATAAATGTATTTTCATCTTGCAAGAATTCGACCTCGAGTTTGTTTCGGCAAAATCGAAGAAATCATTAATTTTTGCGGAGCTTATATCGTATTTCCCAAGCGAAGCTGAGGATATGGTTTGTGAAGATACGTTTATCAATGAGCACATCTTCTTAATATCAACTTTGGATCCATGGTATGGGGATATTATTATATATTTACAAACATTGAAGGTCCGCACTCACCTCTCACGGGATGAACGACGACGATTACATCACGTATCCAAGAATTACCTCGTATTGGATAATACCTTGTACCACCGTGGGGTAGATTCCATTTTACGTCATTTTCTAACTCATGAGGAGGCTGAGCTCGTGCTGAATGATTGCCATGGAGGAGCGTGTGGTGGTCATTTATCTGGGCTTTCTACAGCCCAAAAAATATTGAGAGTGGGTTATTTATGGTCATCGATCTTTAAAGATTGTGTAGATGTAGTCAAGAAGTGCCACCCTTACCAGGTGTTTGCACAGAATATGTGCTCATGACCTACCCTGTTACATCCCATTATCACCGCCGGTCCCTTCACTAAGTGGGGGCTTGATTTTATGAATTGCAACCCAGCTTCAACTGGGGGGCATCATCATATCATAGTGGCTGTTGACTACTTCATGAAATGGGCTAAGGCCATGCCTACAGTTAAATCTAATGGTGAGACAGTCGCACACTTCGTATTCAACCAGATTATTACTAAGTTCATTATTCCGAAGGAGCTTGTCACTGACCATGGCTCGCACTTTCAGAATCGTATGGTGGAAGAGTTGGCATTGAAGTTAGGATATAAGTAGAAGCATTCCTCCTCTTATTACCCTCAAGCGAATGGATAGGTAGAGGCAGTGAACAAATCACTCAAATCCATTCTCCAACGAACCATCGCACAAAGTAAGACTAATTGGCACATTATGTTATATCCTACTTTGTGGGCTTATAGAACCGTTGTTAAGATTGCCATGGGTTTTTCTCCATATCAGCTTGTACATGGAGTGGAGTTGGTATTACCGGTTGAATGCAAGATTCCTTCATTGAAGCTAGCCATAGAGCTCTTACCAGACACTTCCCCATTGGAAGAGAATTTGGTCCACCTAGAGCAACTTGATGAGCAACACCAAGATGCCTTGGTGTCTCTAGAAGTAAATAAGCGTCGCGTTAAGGTCTAGTACGATAATTCTATCCATCCAAGGAGGTTTAGTGAGGGAGACTTGGTCCTTTTGTGGGATCAACCAAAAGAACCCTTGGGGGCTGGAAATTTTAACCCCATGTGGCGTGGTCCTTATGTTGTTAAGCGTGTGTTAGAGAAGGGCGCTTATGAGTTAGTGGATTATGAGGGAACGGCCTTGGCGGAGCCTAGAAATGGGCTCTATCTCAAAAAGTACTATGCATGATTTTCATCCAAGGCTGGTTATTTTATATTATTGTATAGTTTTTCATAGGTAGGTATTTTTCTTATGGTGATCAGGTTTGTGATTAGTTTCCGTTTATTTTAGCAGATGTCAATGGAATCTTCCACCTTCATAGGATTCGCGGATGGTGCGAACCGTCACACTCAACACTCAGCTTCTGTTGCTTGGGTGATTTATACTCCTATGGGCTAGGTATTGTCTTCAGGAGGCATATGTTTATGGCCCTCTTCAAATAATGTTGCTGAGTATAGTGCCATTATTGAGCTTCTATGGGATGTCATTTCACATGGTGTTCTCTCTCTTGAGGTACGACTTGATTCAGAGTTAGTAGTGTTTGTACCATGTTAGAGATCCGACATTATTAACAAGATTCTTACGTGTGAGATTGTTAGAATGAAAATTTGACAATATAACATACATACATGTTCCAAGAATTAATAATCAAGTTGCTGACTCATATGCTAACTACGTGTTAGATTGGCATTTGTTTCATACACAATAAACTCATCACAAACACAAATTTTTACACATGTAAATAAATAAATCGATCATCAAAAAAGTTTTTATAAACATCCAAAATGTGGTAATACATAGTGTCATAATACAAAAATGGGGCTCTCGAGCCACCAAAATATAATACACAGTAGCACAAAACGTATCACTCCCAGGTATCTAAGCCTGTGGAGGAGGATAGGGGTTGTGATCGTGGAATTTCACCACAACTCTAGCTAGCCATCAAAATAGCCGCACCCATGTTCGTGGTACACCCACCACCTGGTGCTGCATGGCCTCAGGAAAGTCCTCAACTTGCGCCATGGGTACTCTGTGTGTCAATCTCACGAAGTTGGTATGAATGCTTTGGATCATCTGCTCCGCATCCACACTAGTGATTTCGTCTCCTCTTCCCCTCTGTCTATGATGAGGGAAGCCTTCAGGCCACTATGGTCTCACATCTACATGCATATGGTAGATGTCACTATGTATTATCACCCAAAAACATGTCTTTTGATTCCACATAATCAGAAAACACACAACAACAAAAAAAAACTCAAAAATTTTAAAAGAGAGTCGAGATTCGTTATCAATGTCACTGTATGCCGATCCTGGTGGTGGCGGCATGTCTGGGTCTCCCCGAAAATATATCCCCACATAGGGGTAGTCATCGATGGCAACTATCTGTCTTCACCACCATGGAAATAAATTAGCTGGATAGGAGTTGGACACCCTACCTCCACCCAGTTTGCGCATCGCATTCGCCCAACACCATTGGGCCGGATCTCGAACCCCATGTAGAGGAACGTCAACTCTAGGGCTCAATCCTGGAACACACGTGAAGAATAACGTGCTCAGTATGCTACTAAAATCGAAGTTTCACACCCTACCCATATTGCAGTCGTTGAGCTATTGTTTCATGTTTCTCAACAATGTCATACTCCAGTCATAAATTGTGGGCTTCATGCACTCCACAGCATAGAACATCAATGGTCATGAGGCCTGGTGGAGTGAGGCTAGCCCTGCTATCCTGCCCAGTGTCAGTAGAATGGCCTTTAGGCCTAGCACCTGTATGGAGTTAGTTGGGATCTGAATCCCCACCTTCTCTGTGTCTAGATAGCAGTACACCACAATGTACTCATCTATAGTTAGGCCACCTCTAGGCCCGCGAGAGCGTAGGTTCACCACTTCCCCCCATCAGGAAAGTCCAGTAATAAAGTATATGTCCTCCACTTCTATGGTGAGGGAAATCCTGTCTATCTAGAATGACTCTGATTCTGGATCCCAGTAGTATACTAGCATCTAAAGCAGTCTTGGCTTGGCTCGTATACCACCAAGACACCAAAACTTGTAGAGCCCGCATGACCGCAAAGCTTGTTGAGCCATTATATCTTCCCTTACTGCCCCTTCTACATCACTTTTCTCATGTTCTCTCCATTCTAAAACCATCCTACACATAAAATTTGAGTTTGATCCATTAGAATACTTAAAAATCATTGAGCGTAGCCGCATACGCAACTGTTTTCTAAATAGCCACGTATGTACGTGACTTTGAGGGCATTTTCCACGTATATCCAGCCCTATACGCAGAAAAACCCTTGATTTCCATGTGGGCCAAGGCGTACATTTAAGATGGGCCTAGAATCCTAAATACACCGTGGAAATTGATAAAATTTGCATCAAAATGAAAGAGTAGAGCATGGGTAAGTACCTAGAAAAAACGGTAGTGGATTTCACCGGCTGGATCTCCTGGAATTCGCTGTTGAAGTTCTGAGCTCAATTGGGTAAAAATTTCAAATGTTATATAATGTTTTGAATTTTTTACTATTTATAGAAATTTTTCAAATTTTTGAAAAGTTTTACCCCCTTTTCTATAGTTTGGACCGTTTTTGGACTAATTTATGATGTAGAAGACCATTTTGAGCGCCGGTTCGATTGTTGCTTTGACCCATACGTGCCCGTTACAGGTATGATGTTTAAACTGGCATATAGGTTAGGATCACCTCCAATTTCATTTTGCATGACCTTATGACCGTTTCATTATAGCCTTAGGTACGAACCCATTCTATTATGTCACGAAACCTTCTTGTTGTTTTAGAAGTGGCATTATGTGAATTGTAGAGCTTAACCTTACATGGGTACCCTAGTTAGCGCCTTATTTGCATTTGGTGCCCATGACGACATTTTGTCCCTTAGGGTGTGGGAGTCCATTGTATAGTATTTCCATGACACTTCGCAAGAGCCTTATACTCCTATTGATATTTTGCTGGCCTATTTCCCTCAGGACTCCCTTATGTCAAGTTGTAATTGCATTATCATGAGCTTTTCCTGCCTTATTGAGCCTTACGCCGGCTTCCCTGACATTGAGTTTCAGCCATATTTCCTGAGTCTATCTCATGTCTAGCCACACAGAGCCATTTTATATATCCTTTGCAGCTTGATTCCCTATTTTTACCGGGAGGGGACTTTCCCCCGAGTGTCGCTATCCTACACATGTATCCTTGCATTGAGAATAGGTATGTTCCACTACTTGGAACTGGTTTGTTTACCCATTATGACACTCATCTCCTCCTAGTCTATAACTATAAAGCAGTTTTATTCTTTTTCAATCTTTTTAAATATTTGAAAAAGTCCAAAAACAATTTAAAAACCAAAAAGCCAGACAAGGAAAGATGTTATCTTTGGAAGCTGTTACGGTCGTGTTTCCTTTGAACAAATCACTGTATATCACATCCATTGGTTGGGTTTATAGTTTGAATTTAGGATCTATACTTGTTTATCTGAGTTTATCTCCACCGACTGGTTAAGCTTCCAGTCCCCATGGAGCCTCTGTCGATGCCTCCTGTGTCGCAGAGATGTCCTAGTGTTGTATATCAAGTCTATGTTGCCTTTATTCAGTAACCATTTGCTGTTATCCTCTTGTTCGAAGGAAGTTGAAACTTGAGTCGGCCATTCCTCATTTATCTTGACTTTGCATGTCGGCCATTCCCGGTATAGTTACTAGTTTGTGCACCTTATGATCGAGTCCTTCCACATTATACAGCTTTGTTGAGTACCTCGTGTTGGATGATGGGGGATGCCTTAATGCCCTCCTTCTAATGGATTTCAACCCATCAACTTCAGATCATTTATTCTGGGATTGGAATCTAGAGTCATTTTTTAGTTCCTTTAGACTTGTAGTCATCAATGGTAGGTTCTCTCGCCATCGACAGTTTTTGGGAATACATCAATGTCCCCTGATCGATGGATCCTCTCAAGTGTTCGACCTCAACACACCTATTCACACTTGTTAGTTTGCACTCTAGTACCTTGATTCCCATTATCATTATCTATGGGTGATCTCGTGTCTGTTAACGGTATACATCAATGACTGATAATCAGACGATGGACTACTATGTTTGACCTCGACACCTCTATTCACATAGTAGGACTTGTACTCTTAGCTGTTTGTGTATAAGACCTTCCAGATTGGTGGCATATCATATATGCTACCTCCTTGATCGTTCCAGTGTTCATGAGATTTCAGCTCTCATGACTTGATTCCAGTATATGTCAGACATTTCCAGCTATTATGGAGATCTTGATCTGTTATATATCTTCAGCTTTCATGAAGATCATGATCCTGTGTATATCTTCATCATGGAGATTTTGATCTATGTATATTGTACGTGGCGATGACCACACATGTCATATTTTGTATCATGTCTATTCATGGCCATTGTACTCTTATGTATCCAGGACTGCTATATGTATTTGCAGTTATATGCAGATTTGTATCATTGTACTATGTTGATTGGGTGGCTGGTCTTCCATTTGGGATTCTTCATCACTCCACTTCTGGGATGGGCTTATAATGTATTTCAGCCATCATATGACCCCTCTGACCTCACACATTAGGGGGCATCTATTATAGCATATTTTACCACACCAGGTGAATCACACGTGTATGGCCTTCCCCTGTCCCTCTGCAGACTCCTTAAACCCCTTGGACCATTTTTTGTCCTTTGATGTTTCCTAGACCATCCCTTAAAAAATGTGAAAATTGCTATACGCAACTTTTAAACCTTTTATTGCATATATACACGGGTTTGACCTCTAAAACTATGTACATTGGGATGTGTACAAAATCCAAATACTTTTGGAGTTTTCCTTGACATGGATCCGACTCACTTGTGTCTTGGCCTTCCATATGCCTTGAGATCACTCGGATTTGACCTTTCATTACCCCATTGAAAAGCTATATAAGGAACCCTTTGGATATATTGAAGGCATAAGAGAATTGAGAGCAAATAAATTATAGTCCATTGTTGGCGGAACTTGTGCTTCAGTCTGCATCCCTTTGTCCCTTGGAGCACTTTATTGTTCTTCCCAAGCTTGCCTTTTGCTTGTGAGATTGCTATCGAGAGATGGAGGATTGAGGTGGTGGAGGCCCAAGTGGGTGATTCAGTTTCTTTGATTCGCAGACGTGCCAACAGAGGTTGTATTCATTGTAATCTATGATTTTATATTAATAGAAATATATTTTCCTAACCAATAATGTATATTTGAATGAATATTTTATCCATGGATGATTTCAAATGCTTATACGTTGTTGATTATATATGCTAGAGTAGATCTAACACCAATATATATAGTATGCTTGTCTTGTTTACTTATTGTTGAGGAAGTGATTCATCAATTCAAGCTGAAGTTGGAAAGCTCAATGGGGATCTATTTCAACTGTCTGGAATAAGGTACGAGTTTTGATCCTTTAGTGTTAGACATTTGATTTCTCTTGCATATTGGAAAGGATTGATTTCTGGAGTCAAGCTATCTGTTGTGGTACCCCAAGCCATAGGAATTTCTCTCCATAACAACAAGGAAAAAAGATATGGTATTAGTTTGATGAATTATGAACTATAGGGAAAAACCCCACTTGAGAAATAATATTTCTATAAATAGTTCAAAAACATAAGTAAAACTCACCATTTGGATTTTTAGCCATAAAAAATAAGTTTTCACCTCTACCTTTAATTGCTCAGTGTGGACAATCTAGTGGACCAATTCCAAATCCGCAAGTGTCAGGTAAGACTACACCCCAAGCTCTTCAATTTGATCCTAGCAATTTTCAAAATTGAGCCCAAATTTTATATTTTTGAGCATCCTCAACAAAGGAATGTTGTGTATGTATGTTCGCTATATTGAAACTTGCATACACGTGTTCTGTATGTGGGTTGCCCGGAAGGACAGTCACGTACAGTATGCGACATGCCTTACTAGATAGTCATGTACGCTGCGTGAGGTGAACAAGAAGCATATAGGGTCAAATTTTTAAATTTTACATGAAACTAAAGGTTTGCAATGCTTGTTTTACTAGGTTTGAAGATGGTGCTTGAGTGGAGGGAGCACGAACATGAAGATATGGATCAAGAATCACTCCAATATTCCCCCACTGTGAATGTTTTACATTCAAGTGGGTTGTTAAAGTTTTTCTGTACATCACTTATGCGGGCCAATGTCTTCCTCTTAGAGTTCATGATAAATTATTGGGATCATGATTTGGGCATGTTTGACCTTCAAGGTGAGTCCTTGAAGATTGCTTCGAAGGATATCTATTTCATTGCCGGTCTATGATGATGGGGGGATCCGATAAACTTGGAAGGCACCAATAGAGGCAGTGACCCTCTAAGTGTGTAGAACTGCATTGACATATACTACGCACCAGGCACACAAAAGAGAGGGAGTTGCATCCCTATTGTACACATACGTGATCTTCCTCTACCGGTATTGACAAGTACCATAGTGAGGGTTGCGGGATCATCTTCTCTTCACCTTGCTACACGTAACTAGATGAGACTATCAGTGGATTGAATGCATGGGGCCCTATATGATTGGTGCTCGGGAGTGATCCCGATTATGAGGAAACATCTCTATGACTGAAAGAGAGGAAGGAGAAAGAATTTTGGATATTCTAGAATACTAGTAGCCTTCTTCTTTGAGAGAGTGTTGGGATTGAGCCCTGTAGTACCCTTACCAGTTCATTCTCCTCGTTAGCCTAGGCTGAGTAGATGGGGAGATATCTTCCTCCGCCAGGGAGGTGGTGGCTCAGTGCAGAGTGTCTATGATAATGACTTCTACTTTTGGTGGGAGCGATAGTTTCCAGCACTGGAGCAGTTTCCATATGCTAGAATGGATTTTCGTGGTGATCTAGACCTCGTCCTCCCTCCAAGAGGAGCATGGGGAGAGTTAGGTATTTTTTTATTTTCAAATTTTAAAATTTTTTGTGAATTTTAAATATAGAGATATATACATATGTATAAGAGTTCTAATCCTATAAACATGTCAAAATGCAGATATTGGACTAGTCCACCCTGAAGGGTATCCATGCATGTATGTGCATCCTATCCTGGGAGAGGACCAGGGGATGATTAGGGTTCTTGAGGGGAAGCTGGCCAGGCTTACCCAGAGAGTACCCACCTTACGGATTGAGCACATCCCAGCCATCATGCAGGAGTTTGTGGTTGGAGTACCACCTGTCTGGATACACCTTTTGAGGCGGGTAGCCAGAGCAGCATTGGTATACGTAGATGTTGTTGAGGCTACTGAAGCTGAAGAGGCTGAAGAAGCTAGAGTACAGGGAGACTGGGGGGACCAGGGTGGTCCAGTTTAGATCTAGGGCATTTGATGGACTTTGATCCATATTTTGTATATTTTTGTATATTATACAGTTATGACTGGATCTGTGGATCAAAGACTCGACCTATCTATGGACAAATATTCACACACACACACACACACACACACACACACACATATATATATATTGTCGGTTTATTTACAAAAAAAAATTATGTGTATGCTGTATATTTTTATGAAAAATGTGTTAAATGCCAATCCAAGATGTAATTAGCGTATGCATCAGTTAATGAATTTTGATTCCTTGGAATATGATTGAATGTAATGATTTCAAAATTTCTTTCCAATAACCTAACTTGCATAAACTGATGTAATAGAATAAGGTTCCGCACCTGATAAGCACGATTGAGCTAGGAAACCACCAGTTGAGAGTCCAGTTGAAATTCCAGCTAAGTGATACCACGTGACAAAGCATCCCATAGAAGCTCAATTACAACCCTATACTTAGCGACATTATTAGAAGTAGGACCTAAGCAAGAGCCTCCTGAGGCAACTAACTGTCCTAAGGGAGAATAAATGACCCATGCAACTGAAGCTAGATTACAAGTGTGGCGACTGGCACCATCAGCGAAACCTATGAACCTCTTGGAAGAAATCTGAAACAACCAGCAAATGGTATAAAAAACAGAAACCGACGAACTAGTGTACATAAAAAATACATACAATAAAATACAAGAAAAAGTGTTAAGCTTAAGCATAGTACTTTTTCAGGTAGAGCCCATTTCTAGGATCAGGCAACTTATTCCCATCAAAATCATTTAAGTCATATGCACCGTTCTTTAATACCTTCGACATGACATAAGGTCCTAACTAAATAGACCTGAAATTTCCTACCCCCAGGGGTTCTTTGTCTTGGTCCCAGAGCAAAACAAGTTCCCCCTCAGAGAAAATTCGAGGCTTGACCGACTTATCATATTGGCTTTTGACTCTATTTTTGTGAGCTTGGTTTTTTGTCAACACATCTCTACACTATTCATCAATATGTTTAAATGTACTAAATGTTCTTCAAGCTCTGTCGTATCAGGTAACACATGAATAGTTATTTTCAAGGATGGGATTTCACATTCAACCTGGGTAATGGCTTCCACTCCATGAATGAGTTGGAAGGGGAAGAAACCCATAGTAGTTTTTACATTAGTTCGATATGCCCAAAGTGTGGAGTATAGCATAATATTCCAGTTAGAACATGATGAGTTAATAGTACGTTTGAAAATAGTTTTCAAAGTTTTATTAACAGCCTCAACCTGACCATTTGCTTGAGGATAGTATGAAGATGAATGTTCTTATCTGAATCCAAGCATAGTGGTCAGTTCTGTCATCACGCTATTTTGAAAATGACTTCCATTATTAGTGACAATCACTTTGGGTATACCAAACCATGCTATAATTTGATTAAACACAAAAAAAATTGTGGTTTCCCTGTCGGCTTTAAAGGTGGGCATTTCCTCTGCCCATTTCGTAAAATAGTCCAAAGCAACAATGATATATTTCTGCCCCCCAGTCGAGGCTGGGTTACACGTCACGTAATCAATCCCCCACTTCATGAAGGGTCCCACCGAGACAACGGGAAATAACGGAGCGGGATGTGACCGCATCTTCCTGGTGTAAAGCTGACAAGGATGACAGTGCTTCACGGCTTCCACACAATCCTTAAAGATCGTGGGCCAGAAATAACCGACACATAGTATCTTCTGGGCCGTTGCTAACCCAGATAAATAACGCCCACATGCTCCGCTATGGGCATCATTTAGGACAATATCTGCTTCCTCATGGGTAAGACATCGACACAAAACGGAATCTACCCCCCTACGATATAAAGTATCTCCTATGATGAGGCAGTTCTTGGCATGAAGGCGTAGTTTACGTCGTTCCTCCCATGAGAAACCTGCAGGATACTTCAAATTCTAAAGATAGATAAGTATATCTCCGTACCAGGGGTCAGAGGTGGATATCAAGAAGATATGCTCATCTGGGAATGAGTCTTCTTCAATGACTACATCTTCTTCTATTGGAAATTCTGCTATAAGCTCAGCAAAAACTAAGGAATTTTTAGATTTAGCGGACTAGAAATCCAAGTCAAACTCTTGGAGAATGACTATCCATTTGTTGAATTTTCCTCCAATAATCCGTCGGGACAAAACATATTAAAAATGATTAACATCCACCACTATTGTTGTAGTCCTCAGTAAAATGTAGTGATGTAACCTCTGAATAGCATAGACAGTTTCTAAGGCCAATTTCTCGACGTGGGAGTACTTGAGTTCAGGTCCATCTAAAGCACGGCTAAGATAGTAAACGACATGCTCTTGGAGCTTATCATCCTCCTAGACTAGGACTACCTGTATTGTCAACTCGGATGCAGCTAGATACAATATAAAATCCCTAGAGTAATCTGGCAGACGCAATAAAGGAGCCGATAACAAAGATTTTTTCAATGCCTCAAAAGTGAGTTGTGCAGTTTCATCCCATACAAATGGGGTGTCCTATTTTAGCAGGCGCATGAAACCCTTGGTAATCTTGGCATAGTTTACAATGAAACGTCAAATAAAATTGGACTTTCCCTATAGGCTCTGAAGTTTCCTGATAGAATGAGGAGGAGGCAAATTTACAATGGCCTCTACTTTTAATGGATCCACTTGAATGCCTCTATTAGAAACAATGAACCCGAGCAGTCTCCCTAACTCGACATAGAACACACACTTGTGGGGATTCAAGTGGATTTTATAGTATCTGCATCATTCAAATATCAACTGTAAGTGATCTAGATGGTCAATCCTCTTACAAGAATGTGCAGGAAGATCGTCAAGGTAAGGTTTGACAATGGATTTGATATCATGGAAGGAAAAATCCATTTCCCGCTGAAAGTTTGCCCCAGCATTTTTCAATCCAAAGGGCATTTTTTTGTACGTGAAGGTACCCCAAGGAAAAATAAAAGCAGCTTTATGTTGGTCTTCCGGTTTTATTTGAATTTGATTATATTTGGAGAAGCCATCCATAAACAAAAAAACTTCACTTCCCAAGCAAGCATCAATAATTTGGTCTATAAATGGCGTGGCATAGTTGTCCTTAGGACAGGATTTGTTCAACTCTCTAAAGTCAGTACAGACATGTATGGTCCCTTGCTTCTTATCAACAGGAACAGGGTTGGATATCCATTCCGTCAGAGCTATGGGATAAATAAAACCGGCTTTCAGCAGTTTTTCCACTTCAGCCTTCACTGCTGCCGCTTTACGTGGGTTAACAGGTCTCAACTTTTGCCGAACATGTTTAGCATCAGTGTATGTTCGGACCTCATGCTCGACTATAGATGGATCAATGTCTGGCATCTCCTCATATGAATAGGCAAAAACGTCACGGAATTCCTTAAATAAGGATGTATAGATGGCAATCTTCTCAGGAGAGCAGTTTGCACCGATATGTATATTTTCCACGACGTCCGGATTTGTAGAGATGTTGATAGGGATGGTAGTATAAATATTTGCCATATTCCCCTCAGCAAACATTCCTTCCCTTGGTAAGGTATTGATGGGTATATAAACATCATCTTCCAGTCTCATATGAAACTCCTGATTCTCTATCCTATTTAGCTCTAGAAGAAAATAGGATCGATGATGAATATCTTCACATATCTTATTACATCTGTAGATGGCTTCCAGAATGGCTTCATCAGAAGGTAAAACCATATCTAAGCAATCCGCAGAATGCAAAGAGTTTTCTACCCAAGAAGGCAGATAGGCTTCTTCCAGTTCCTCCGAGACTGTGAGGGGGATTGGAATGGGATCAACAGTGGTTTGGGTGATAGCTTGGTAAGCCACTTCCACTTCCAATAGGGGCACTTCAGGTTCATGGTGGGTAGGGAGGACCCAAGTATCAATCTTATCGACAACTGTAGCAATGGACTTTCCCACACTGGTAGAACCTATATAATTAATAGGAGTTGAAAGATCGAATGTGCCTATCAATGATGCGTACATTCTAGCCCCTAAGCTCTATGCAGCAGGTTTTACCTGATCAACCAATGGCACAGCAGACTCATTAGAATCCATGCAGCCTTTTCGAGTAAAATCGAGTTGGCCAACAGCAACCAACTTCCCTTCGTGTGGAAACACTACCACATGAAAGACGGTCGATGCAATAGCAGACATGGCATAAGTCCAGCTTCTTCCCAAAAGAAAATTATAGTCTGTTATAGCTTGGTTTTGTTTTCTATTTTTGAACCATTTGCTTGTCTTAAAAATATGATTTTTCTTATTGTTTTTAAGTTTTGACCTTGGTTTCTTTTAAAATATTTTGATTTTAGCCTTATGTTTATAGTTGATTTAACAGGTTTTCTTTTTAATTTTTGCTTGATTTAATTAATTTCATGGTTTTTATGGGCTTATAGGATGCATATATTTCTAAAAGGTTCTAAATAAATATCATAAGACATTACTTAAAGTTATTTACCAAAAAATAGCACTTGGTTTGGAGTTTTGGTTAAAAAATCACAAAATAGGGATTCTGTAGCGCTAGCCAGAAAAAGTTACACTGGCGCGCTACAAGAAAGTCGCGAGTGCCAAAATAGTCATTTTTCAGTCTGATGTTTTTGGGGGTTTCATCCCTGAGGTATTAACCACATCAATTATCACATTTGATACGTGTTTTGCCAAGTTTATCATTGAAACAGGTGTATGGTCATTGTATGAAGGAGATCGTGGCAACTGTATGCAAATTCATGGCAAATGATGACAGTGAGTGGAATGAGACAGAATTTTTGGGAATAGGTTTCTAATATGAATATTACGAAGGCATTGAATGTCATGGTGGAGAAATATTGCTGAGAAATCGGAGTTTTGACAGTTGAAGGAAGAATTAGGGCTTCCCAGTGGTGACAGTTCGAAGTGATCTGAACAGTTGAAGATAGCTAAAACGTGCAATTTGACATCTAACCTTTCACGGGATCAACTTCCAGTGCTTGTGTTAATATTTTGAACAGTAATGACTGGGCTACTAGAAAGGCTGCAGCTGATACTTTGATTCGGATGGCTAATCATTTGGACAACTCTTTATCAACCTGCAAATCTGTAACTGTTCTCATACTTGAAGCATGTCGATTTGATAAGACTATGGCTGCAAATGAAACCGGTAAGAGATAGTGTGGCAGGGGCATTGAAGCTTTGGAAGAACATTGCAGACCCTAAAGCTGATTCATATATTGCACACAAAATCCCATCTTCATATTTTCTGGACAATGAAAGTGCAGAGATTTCACAGAATTTGAAACAATCTGACATTGAGAGTACGAGTCCTACTGTAAGCCAATTCAGTTCTTCTAACAAAGATGCAATGAACAATGCATATCGAGTATCTGATTATATAATGAGTTTCTGAGGCAGTAAAAGTAAAATGTACAAACCAGTGAGTAATTTGAAAAAAAATGAGTCTCCAACTTGTCTGACAAAAAGCTAAACTCGAAGTTCTTTCAAAATCTCAAAGCAAGGGGTTCAGATAACTGGAAAGTAGAGGTGGCTATGCCCTATGGACAACCACCTATACAAACCCAGCATGAAGAAGAAATTGAAGACTCCAATACGAGTTTTCAATATACATCAAGCAACATTATACTGGCATCAAACGAGCTGAATGGATCAGAACAATCCTCATCAGCTGTAATAAGGGAAGTTGAAAATCTAGATCTAATTGATAAAGGCCAGAGATCTGAGGATACATATAAGAGAACTGAAATTACAGATAATTTCTTGCAAGATTAGTTCATGGAAGATGGAGGTTTGTGGTACAAAAAACCTAAATAGAGAATGCTGGAAAAGGAAGAATGGCGTGATCATAATTAGAGAGATATGCCAGTGGATATTCAGTCATGGAATACAGGAGGTCTAAGAACCAGCTCTGCCAGCAACAGTAGTTCTTGCGATGATCAAGACAGACATGATAAAGATTACTGGTATGTAATTCAAAGGTAGTTATCACAATACAAACAACAACAAGCCAGTTTGATGGAAATGCTGCAGGAATTGATAGGGAGATCCCAGGAAAGGATGGTTTCTTTAGAAAACAGAATGCAAGGATTTGAGCGAATGGTAGAAAATATGTCTAGAGATGTAGCCATTTTAACTGGAAGACAAGACAACAGTCCCATAATGGGGTTTCAGAATGAACAAAATACGTTCTCAGGAAAATATTATGCAGCCTCTGATCATTCAAACCCCAAGTACAGGATTGGGAATGATGGAGGTAATACTTTTCCAGAAAGGTGTTCTTCGTCCAATGTCATTCAAAGTGGAAACAGTGGAGCAAGAGAATATTCATGGAGGTTGTCTATTGCTGGTATAGATATGTGGGACAATCAGGCACATGATGATGAAATTACTAGAAGTGATCAAGTACTAGTAGGGCAGAGCAATTCTAGAAGAAGTTTCAGAACATGTAAATGAAGACTTTGAATCTAAAAAGCACCCTAATGACAATGAAAGCAAATATTTATAGTCAGATGCTAAGGAGACCGAGCCTGTTCAGGATGATGCACCATAAGAGACATTTGTTGCTGAAAATATTGTACCTACAAAAGAAATTTCAGATGAAAAGAGGATATTGAAATGCAAAGATTATTGAGAATTCTGCTATGTTTTTCCTATTTTGGGTTATTGAAATTGAATGCATACCACGAGCTGATGGAGATGAATTTTAGAAAGAAAAAAATATTTTTTTGTTCATAATATACCCATTCACAAAAACCTCTCTCAGTTTTGCAACAGCTATCAAGGTTTAAAAGATTCAATTTAATCTTTACAGCCTATTTTTCAGGGTTTTAAAAATATTTAATATTTTCTTGTTTTAGTGTTCATCTTACGGGGACTATTATGATTGATTGGAGATGAATTTTTAAAAACCAAGAGAGGTTTTTGTCCATCACAGAACCATTCACAAAAACATCTCTCATGTTTTACACAGGTGTCACGGATTGAGAGATATGGAGGCTTCTTTGACACCTATTTTTCAGAAATTTGCCATATTTACCAGGAATCCGATTTTGCTATTTTTAGTCAATTAGTTGAAAGTTAGTTAATGTAAATGCTGGGTAGTTTCAATTTAGACCTAATGAAGGGAAGATAGAACTAATTCTTTGTAATTATAAAATATGGACAAGGGTACAGGAACGGGGTTTCAATTTTTTGGCTAGCTAGAGGAGGTCTCCAGACTTGTTCATAAGCTAAGTAAATTACTCTTATGTGTATTTGAAGAACTGATTATGAAATATATGCTCCATTTTACCCTTCAGTTTGTTCTCTGGCTTCATCTATAGCTTGTTTTAGCTACTCAGTTGGTAATTTCATTGCTAGTTTAAAGTTTTTATGCTTGTAGTGCTTGCCATTTGTGGATGAACTTCAGTGTTATTTTCTGTTGGATACATGGTTATTATGTTATGCATCTCAGTTTTTCTATGCTTGTGATTTAGTTCTTATTTGGGTTATGAATGTATTCCCTCTTGTCACCAAACTTCACAACCAGAAAACCTTAAAAAACCCTAAAAACCCTGCTTTGTTTTATTGAAATATTTGAGATTATGTTGGCTTGTTTTCTTGTAGCCTGGAAACAATTTCTGGCATAAACATAGTCCAAAGGTGTATCAATCACCTCCAACTCAACATACACTACTTTCCCTACCAACTTAATTTCAAAAGCTAGTAGGATACCATGTGGATGGAATGACCTTCCATCGAAAGCAGTAAGCAGGGTGTTTGACGAGACCAGCTCTCGGGACCCGAGAGCTTTCCAACATGACAAGGACATAACACATGTAGAAGCACCCTCATCAACAACTGCCCTTCCAATGGTCTTTCCACCATGGATGACATCTATTGATAAGGCTACATGGTAAGGTAGGTGAATTTTGACATCAAACAAGTGAAATTTTTCCATGAGACTCGATGAGTCCATACTGCCTAAAGCTGCTAAGAGTGCATCCCGCTGGACGGGACAACTTTGTAACACCTCTAAAGCCGACATTGCACAAGGTGTCTAGGCTAAGTCTTCAACCACAGAGTAGTTTGAAGAAGCCCTAGCATTAGGGTTATGCAAGGTCTTCTTAAAGACACCTTTCGGTATCTTAGGCATAGTTTCAGCAGGTTTCTCGATCGTGAGAGGGTTAGAAGTTTCACCTATAGACTTACCCTTCTCAGAGATCTCTTTTTCATAGTTTTTATTCCTAGTCTGTAGTAAATTTGAGGATTGAACCATGTTCATATAATTGGGGTCAGGGGAATTTGGGGTGCCCCCTGCTGTATTCAAAGTTGAAGCAGAATTCTGCCCTTGGGGAAATGGATCCTTCAGGACAGCTGGTTGTTGAGCTTTTAACAGCTCCTGGGCTTCAAAGATGGGTGAGGTGATCCTCATGGCACAACTTACACGGGAATTTCACCTTTTTCTTTTCTTTCTTTCCCCCATCAGCATTATTTGTGGGTTTCTGCTTGTTTTGATTTCCCTCCCTTTCTTTCCTCTCTTCTTTTTCCCACCGGGCTGCTGATTTCCCTTTTGAGAGGTTTGTGCAAAAACATTTTCATTTTTGGGTGAGGGGGAAGCCTTTGCTGCCTCCACCATAGAATGTTTGACGGACAACTGATAGAGCTATTTGGCCAAAGATTCTACAGTGGGAGAGTTTATGGACCCCACCACACCATCGGCATGGGGTCCAGGCTTCAGTTTCTCTGCATCGTGGGTAGGCCTCGGTGCCTCAGGAATAATCTCATACAAGATCCCAAATTGAGAGTAGATCAAATCCAATTGTTGGGCCCTGAGGATATCTTCTTCCTCATTCGTCACTCCTGAAGTAGATATGTCCTTAGATATATAAGGCAATAATGATTTAAGGAACCATTCTAATAAAAAATCAAGAGGAATAGTGGCTTTAATAAGGCTCTTCCGCCTCCTCCACTCTTGGTTATGATCCGAGATGTGGGTAGCCTTGTTCTACTGGAAGGTAGATAACAAGTCCGTTCCGAAATATTATCGGACCAGAAGCTGAAAGTGGCTAAGGAATGCATTAGCCAAGTCCAAAAAACTACTGAATGAAGCAAAAGGAAACTCAATGTACCATTTTGCTGCAGTACTCGTCAAGGTTCTTTGGAACAGCCTCAACCTAACTGAATCTTCATTCAGTGAATTAGAAGAAAACCATAAATGAAAATTGGTGGCATGAGCCCCAGGATCTTCACCAACTTTGCCTTCAAATTTTGGGATGTCCGAGGGCAATTTGGTGGGGACAGGTGGCCAGGAGGGATCATGCCTCACCGAGTCATTCATCAATTTAGACAAATATGGAAAGTTTAATGTTTCCAGGAATGGAATCTTAGGTCGAACCGGAGCACTAAAAGTGCCATAATGGGGATTAGAGGGACTTTCCCCCAAATTCCCATAAGTGATGGTGGGGTTGCCCCCTGCCGCTAGTTGCAAAGTGGATGGGTTACTTTGGAATGGATTCCATCCATAAGCCATAGGATTATGGGTGGGAGGTGCAGTATAAGAGGTTCTGGTCATCCTAGTCGAAACTGGGGTTTGAAAAACGGGAGCAGGTATCCCTCCGCTAAACAACCAAAAGGGAGAGCTCATGAACGGGGCCGAGACCAGAGTTTGAAAAACTTTCCCGTAAGGGTTAGTGTTTCCAAACGTCACTCCTACATAAGAGGATGATGGGCCTACGTATGGAGTGGATGGGGGAATATGCCCCCCATTCCAAGGAAATCCTTGGACAAAAGCTGAGGATCCTACCAGACCACTCTGGGCAGTGTGTGTGAAGGAGGAAGGAACAGTAGGTATACTAGCAATCTCGATAACCATGCCACCAGAAGCACCTGCTAGGCTTGTGGGAACCGGTGGTTGAACCACCTGGCTCGTTGGAGTTAAGGGCATAATATGTATACTATATCTAGGGGCACATGCCGGGGGGGGTAGTACCCCTTCAGCCGAAGTGGCTGATATGAAAACAAAAGAGATTTCTCCTACAGTAGACATTATCTTGCCCACAAGGACACCAAAAACGGGTGGATTAAAAGGACAAACCTAGACAATCACAGGATCGTTTAAGTCAGTCAAGGGTGTATTAAAATTCATTGCAAACTCATCAACCTACAAGTCTTCTATCTCAACTGTGTTAAAATCAAAACGGTTTTTCCTAAGTTTTGGTTCACTCAGAACTTCACTTACTCCTATCGGTTGAAATGAACCATCTATGTCCAATCTCCGCCTTTGAGGTGGAGGTGGAGGTTCCAATGTGATGAGAGGAGGAAGTTTTTTCAACCTTCGTGACCTTCTAATAGGTTGGTCCTCCATGATGGTAAATTTGAAAATTCAAACCCTAAGGTCATCTAAACACAGACAAACCACAGAGCAATCACTATGAAAAATCCTAAAGTCTCAACAGTCAGCAAGGGTAAAAGATATGCTTTCCCGAAAAAAGTTGAAAGATAGTTGCTTGGCATCCTTGAAGAGGTTCTTAGGCATAAGCGGAGGAATCACCCACCGCCCTCCTACACTTTCAACAAGGTTTACCTTCCAAGCTCGTCCTAGGTGAACCAGAAATAGCCTTCTGGTTTACCTATGTATGAACCCTAGATGTCAAGAGACTAGAGGCTACCTTAACTATACCAACAGTCTGGGGGGACAGTCGCAATCCTGATTCGTACACATGGGCAAGGTAGCTGAGCCCAAAACTTTGTCTAGGACAGAATCCCCAGATGCGTAAAAATCTTGATTTATGTTTCGACAAGGAATCGAAGGGTTATCTCCTCAATCCAATGCCTCCACATGTTCTCGTGCTTGACTCCCATTTGAGAGGAGTTTCCCAGATGCTATCAATAAAGAGAAGGATTTACCTATCGATTGGCCCACTATGTCTGAATTTAAATACTTATGGGAATTTTACACTTCCTATCCCACAAGTCTAGCTTAAGCTAGTAGGTGTATGGCCCTAAAAAATAAAAATTACTAATAAATTTTAATTATTGCATTCATTTTAAGGGCTATTTTTACTCAGAAGGCAAGTGGAGTGAAAGACTATGATGTTTTTGACTCGATAAGAAATATAAAAAGCAAAGGTGTATACTTCCAAAGCAAATTATCACTAAAAAACAAGCTTTCTTTTTCTTTGTAAATATAAATTGATAAAAATGCAATGATAAAGAGAACACTACGACTATATTTTTTGTAGTTTTTTGAGATTATATTCTAAAAACTGAAAATAAAACTACTTTATGCAAAATCAAATGCAAAAGCTTCTAAATGTTTTCTTTTCACTTTTTAAAATGCTCAAAGACTACTATGCACCTAAATGCACAAAACTTGAGTATGCTTGAATTAAACTAACTGTATAAAGTAAGCAAAGTGAAGTAAACAAATTAATAAGACCAAAAATCAACCACCTAAGGAAGACTTGGAACCCTAGCTTAGGTGGACACAATGAAAGGAAATCACTGAGATCACACAAAGGCAAGTGGCAAACCAAATACTATCCGAACATAGAATGGGATATACAGTGCCTAGAACCCTGATCACTGATTTAGACAACCAACACTTGAACCTATAACCCAACAGGAAAATCCACTTCAGGTTGCTAACAGAAAGATGATCCAAACAAATAAGGACTCAAGGTCTTTACAAGAAAGAACAAGGTATGGATAACAAGGTCATCAAACTCACAGTGAAATGTCTATAAAGAAGGCCAACCAGAAAACAAAATTTATAGAGGGACAAGGACAAGCAAACCCTAACCCAAAAATTTTAAATCTCAGGCTTGTACGTGACTATGTACAAGGGCAACCCGCATACTGTACGTGACTGCCCTAGAGAGAAACCCGCGTATGAAGGCCTCTGTACGTGACTGTGTGTAAGAGCAACCTGCGTACAGGTATAAAATTTTCTAATAAAAAGAAAAAATTTCAAGGTCTTCAAACACCACTCTAAGCATGGGGACAGGACACCACACATAAAATCAAGGCAAAGACTGGTCACTGATCTACAGAAATAACCCACAGCAGTTTGGGCTCCCCAGTGGAGTTGCCAGTTCTGTTGTACAAGAATAAACACCCTTGTAACCTAGGGTCTGGGGTTACCAACTTACTTTTAAAACTTGTAGACAATCAGCTTTAAAGTACAGAAAAGAAATAGGAAGATATGTTGGACTCACCCAATTATTGACGGTTGATCCAAGCTTTGTCTTCTCCTACTCTGCTTATTTCCAAAGCTTTCAGGGATGCACCTCCTTCACCTGCAAAGAGAAAATTATCCAAGTACAATCTTATACATGTATATATGACAGGTTAGATGAACAATATATAGAGTGCTTAATCAAAAATATCCATCAAACATGATACATGAAAGAGACTCAACACAAAGTTGGAAGAAAAAATCACTTTATTAACAATAGTGAATGAGATAAGTGTACAACCCAACGCCTAAGAAAAGGACTCCTATGCAACCAAAGGACTTTGAGTTTTGCTGCTCCAAAGACTTCTGAAGATATACCACCAGCATAACTTTGCTCTCCAAGATTCCTTCTATCAATGCCCTCCCCAAGGCCTCTATTTATACTTTGGGAAATAGAGCAGTTTCGAATGTTGAGGAGGTTGAGACAGTTGAGTTGGTTAATGATTAAGGCTCAACAAATCTCAATTAATCATGTTTTATTATCTTTAATGTCGAATGGATGTGTATGCGACTATTGATACTGGCAACCCGCATATGACACGTGAGTTTCTTTAAAGGAAACCCGCGTACAGATCTGTACGTGGGTTGCAATGAGCATAGTTGCGTACAGTACGTGGGTTGTCAAAGAAGATAGTCACGTATGTACGCAAGTTTCAATGGACATAGTCACGTATGTCAATCCACACATAGAAAGGTAAAATGGTATGCTAGTTGGAGAGTGAATGCATCTCATATCATGCCCATCTATAGTGTTTAGGAAACCTTCAATCCAAAAGTTTCCTTTTGTGTACCAACATATGAAGTGTCAGCACTCGGACAAAGAAGTGCCATTTGGGTTGATAACAGATTGTTACCTATGTCACTGTATGTGGCACCTAGTGGTAATGGCATGTTTGAGTCTCTGCAGAAGTTGATCCCTGAATAGGGATAGTCGTCCACAACCACGATTCGTCACTGCCACCAATGGTAGAAGTCTAGTGGGAATGGAGTGGGTGTCCTACCTCCCCCTAATCGTCGCATCACCTCCACCCAACGGGTTTGGGCTAGATGTCGTAGACTATGCTAAGGCACCTGAAATCTTGGGATAAGGCCTGGTACCCACTCGAAAAAGAAAGTGTTGATTATGCTAGAGAAACCAAAGTTCTTTGTCCTGTCCAGCCTATTGTCTGTCAGTTGTTGTCTCATAGCGTTCAACAACGATGTGCTCCAATCGTATATTGTAGGTCTCAGACACTCTACTGCATAGAATATGATAGGCGTGAAGTCCTGATGTAGTGATTCCAACCCTGTTATCCTAGCTCGTACTATAAATACAACATTGAAACTAAGCCTTTGGATGGCGTTAACTGGAACCAAAATTCTGATATTCTCAGTATCCGGAAGCCAATAAACGGCTATATAATCCTCAATGGTGATCCCTCCTCCCACCCCATGAGCCCATAATTTTACTTCCTTGCCTTGGTGGGATAGTTCGGTAATGAAATAGATATCTTCCACTTCTAGTCACAGGGGCATCCCATCTAGATGAAAATCCTTAATGTCTGGATCCTAGTAGTCAACAAGTATTTGTATAAGCCTTGGTTCGACCCTCAAACCCCCAAGTTTCCAAAATTTGTATAAACCGCATATTTTTAGAGCTTGTTGAGCATTTATGTCTCTGTGGACTTCCCTATCCACATCTTCATGCTCATGCTCCCTCCACTCTAGCACCATCCTGAAAGAAAAACATCAATTTTGATGAGAATTGGCCTTTTATTTGGGTATATGCAGCCCTGTACGTGACTATTCTTGGTGACAGTTGTGTATATACATCAATTGCCTATGCTTTGTCAGCGTACATCAAACCCTATACATGACCCAATGGCTTATGACCCACGTGGGACGGGATACCCATTTTTAGGTTGCTTCAAACTAAAAGATTCACGATGTTAAATTGAAATAAATACATGGAAAAAATGAGGGATGAGATGAGGATCTACCTAGTCTTGACGGCTCATGATTTTGTTACTACTAGCTCCCAGAATCGACGATTGGAGTTGGTGTTTCAAATGGCTCCAAATGCACTGTGTGTGGTAAAAAACAAAATGGTATCATGAAAATGTCAATTTTTACTATTTATCAAATTTCTTTTGAAATTTTTACCCACTTAGCCTATAGTTTGAACTTTTAACCTTTTTTAGTTGTTTTGGACTGATATTGTGATGTAGAGACTTGTTTTGAGTACACTTTCGTCGAGGTCTTGACCCATTCATGTCTATGACAGGTATAATTTCGAATTGGCATATAGGATAGGATCACTTTTTCGTATGCATCATGCATCATCCTATGACCATGTCGACTTAACTATAGGTACGAACCCACTTTGTGATGTTGTGAAACCTTCATACTTCTATTATAAGAGACATTACATAAGTGGTAGAGCCTTCCTACACATGGGTACCCTAGATAGATCTTTTTTTTCCATTTTGTACCCATGCTGAGAGTCCTCCCTTAGGTCTCAAAGTCCCTTGCAGTCTCGCCATGTCTTTTAGCTATTCTTTCTTGAACTTTATGTTGGCTATCTCCCACAAGGACTCTTGTTTATATCAAGTTGTAATTGCATTTTCATGCGTCTTCTTAACTTATTGAGCTTTATGTTGGCTCCTTACTTCACTTTTATGAGACATATAAACCGATCTTGTCTCAATCCTATCCAAACAGAGCCTCCCATATATCTTTTATAGCTTGATCACCCCATACCCGGAGGAGACATCCCCCCAACTGTCCTTATCCTGTATGTGCTTCCTTGCATCGAGCATAGGTATGTTCCACTGCTTGGAACTAGTTTTCTTGCTCGGGGCACTCGTTTCCTCCTAGTTCTGTAATATAATAAATTTTATTCTTTTTCAAGCTTTCTAATATGAAAAATACCAAAAAAATCAAAAAACATAAAAGCCAGACAGGAAATGATATTACTTTTGCAGTTGTCGTGTCGTGTCACCTTTGAACAGAGCACTGTATATTCCATTCATTGGTTGGGTTATTAGTATGACTTTAGGAGTTGTACTCATTACTGTGAGTTTTCTCACCGACTGGTTATGCTTACAGTCCCTATGGAGCCTCTGTCAATGCCTCCTGTGTCACAAAGTTGTCCCAATTTTCGTCTTGAGTCTATGCTGCATGTGAGTCACCATCTGCCTTATTCTCTTGTTCGAAGGAAGTTGTAGCCTGAGTCAGTCACTCAATTATCTGGTCTTTGCATGTCGGACATTCTGGGTACAATTACTAATTCGTGCACATCTTGTCTATCCAAGTTCTTCCAAATTATCCAGCATTGTTGTGTACCTTGTGTTGCTTGATGGGGGATTCCTCAATACCCTTCTTCTAGAAGATTCCATTCCATCGAATTCAGATGATATATTTTGGAATAGGATTCTAGAGTCCATTAAGTGCCTTGAGACTTGCATTCCTCAGTGGCAGGTTCTCTCGCCAATGACATTTTTTGGAATACATCAATGTCCCAAGGTCGATGGACTCTCTCAAATGTTCAACGTCAACACATATATTCACGCTTTTTTTATTGCACTTTGTACCTTGATTCCCATTATCATTATCGGTGGGATATCTCGCATCTGTTAACGGTATACATTAATGACGGTAATCAAACGAAAGTCCATCATGTTCAACCTCGATACCTTTATTTGTGTGATGGGACATGTACTAGTAGAGGTTTGTGTAGCATACCTCCGATCTTGGTGGCACTCCATATGTGCTACCTCCTTAATCGTGCCATTATATATGAGATATCAGTTCTCATGACCACATTCCAGTGTACTATCAGATGTCTTCATTTAGTTTGAATATCTTGTTTCACTGTATATTGTACATGGCGATGACCACATGTGACATATGTCTATTATTCCTATTCATGGACATTGTACTATTATGTATCTAGGGACTGTTATGCTTCATATTTGCAGTCACATGTTGAGGTTTATCATTGCATTGTACTGATGAGTGGTTGATTCTTCCACCTGGGTTTTTATTACTCCACTTCTAGGATTGGTATAATGTATTTTGGCCATCATTTTAACCCTTTGACCTCACACATTAAGGGGCATCTGTTATAGATGATTTTACCACACTTTGTATATCATGTTTTTATGGCCTTCCTCTTCCCTATGCAGACTCCTTGGACCCCCTTTGCTCATTATAAACTTTGATGATCCAAAACATTCCCTTTAAAAAGTCCTATTTATTGGTATACGTGGGTCACTAGCTTACAGACCATGCGTACACGCAGCTTGCTCCACTATTACCTGCATACATTGGGAAATGTGCCCAAAAATAAAATATTTGGACTTTTCCTCATTTAGTCATGAATAACCTTACTATTGGCCTTCGATATTCTTGGAAATGCTTCGACTCGACCCTTCGCTTCCCATTGAAGGGCTATATATTGAGCAACATGGATGCATTAGAGGAGGAGAATTGCTGAGAGAAAAGAAACTATAGTGGATTTGTGCCCTATACTTACATACTTGAGTCTGCATCCCTTTGTCCTTTGAGAAGCCATTGATGCTCTTCCCAATATTTACATTGCCTTGTGAGCTTTCCATTGATATGGAGGATTGAAGTGGTGGAGGCCCAAGTGGAGGACTCAGTTTCCCCATTTTGTCGAGGTGTCGACAGAGTTTGTCACTTATATCTATGTTCATAATTAATAGAAATATACACTTATCATCCATTTTATTTGTGTAACTATGAATGTTCTTTATCCATGAATGTAGTTGCTTTAATTGTATATATATTGGATTGATATATGCTAGAGTAGGTTCTAACACTTAATATATATCATGCCTGTATATTTTGTTGTTGTTGAGAATGGAATGTAGGTGCAAGTGTGGTTGAAAGCTCAACAGGGATCTACTACAAACATCCATAACAAGGTACACCTTCCATCCCTTAGCATTATACTAGTTTATCTCTTTAGCGTATTTGAAGTGGATTGATTTCTGGTATCATACTGTCTGTTGTGGTCCACCCCAAGACATAGGAAGTCTTCTCTGTAACATTCTTGAACCTAAAGGACATCATGAGGATGTGAGAGAAACCTGTAAAGAAGAGTTTAAAGTTTTCTTCTATGAACGTGGATGATTAAAGACTGTTCAATGGGAATAAAAGAGAAATTCCTGAAAATTATTTATGTTGTTGAAAGGCTGTGCACTACTCTCTGAATGGATATGTTGTCAAAGATAGATTAGTTATGTTCATCGCAAGGAATGAGAACCTTTGTTGACTGCATACAATTAATTGAGTTTTTATATTGACTACTCTCATTGGCTAGAAAAAATATAGGGTTAAGATACTGATGGAAATATGAAGACAAACTTATTCAGACATATGTGTTAGCATTGATGTGAATGCCACTTGTTTACGGGTTTGAAGCACCAGTCAGAGCTTGTCGACCACAACAATGTCATGAGTAAGAATTTGTTGGATGGTTGTTGTTCCGTCAATTAGTCGAGTATGAATGATCCATTTGTTTAACGAAGTACGCCAACTAGAGGTAAGGAATTCAAACCAAACAGCTGATTTGAACAGTCGTAGATTCATAGGGAGCCAACTGGAATAGTTGTGGATTCATTGAGAACAGACCTGAGCATTCATGGATCCATTTGGTCGCTCTATTCAAGAAACTACCCATCGAATTCACTAGTTGTTGATGTTGACCATGGAACTATTTGTCTTGGGAAAACACGTGAGTCTTCTCATCAATATCAACCACATGATTCTACAGCATGAGCCCTCGATGTAAAATACATACTATATTCAAAATTTTGATTAACGAGTGAGAGCGTAAACTTGTCAACCACTACAACCATTTTGGATGGTCTATTTATAAGCTTTGATTTTTTGAAGTGAAATATTTTTCTCATTGGATCCAAACACATATACCAAGTCGCTGGTGAAATAATTCCTCTAGGTCTTCAATAATTTTAGAAGTATTCATTTTGTTGTAGTCGATCGCTTACAATGAACAAATCACTGACCATTATTTAATAGTACAGTCGGTTGCCACTAAAGACTCTAGTAAGAAATAGTCGGCGTAATCAACTATTTGAAGAAAAATAAGAGCTAAGGAAATCAATTGAGTTTCACTCATGAAGGCATGTCACATGATGAAATGAAAGATTGTAAGGTGTAATTTATATAAATTAACTAACAATGCTCTTGCTAGTTGTGGTTGGTCGGTTAAGCTAACATTGGTCGAATTTAAAAAGCAGTCGTTATGAAGCAGTTTTATTTTCCTCGGCTTACTTTGATATGCAAATTATATTTCCTTGATTCGCTGGTAATCTTTTATGGTTCGTTGGTAGATATAAGATTAGTCAAGTAGTATGACTTATTTAACATTATTTAAAGGAGACAAATTTTCAAGTGATATTTGGACGATGTATTTTTAAATTGGTCCATATTGTATCCTATTGATGTCATTGTAAAATGTGGTCGATATAGTTGTCTTAGTCGGGTCTTTAAGAATTGGTCATGATCGACAAGTCATTATTAATAATTCGGTTGAATCATTTGTTAATGTGATTGTATTTTAAACATTTTGAAGTCAAGAGGAGG
The DNA here is from genome assembly GCA_001517045.1 of Pseudotsuga menziesii. NCBI lineage: Eukaryota > Viridiplantae > Streptophyta > Pinopsida > Pinales > Pinaceae > Pseudotsuga > Pseudotsuga menziesii. The sequence goes on along the minus strand of LPNX010147913.1, from coordinate 18,722 downwards.
TTAAACGTGAGTCTCTTTTGAGATAGGTGATATCCTTAATTTATGTAATTTAGTTGGTCTCTAGCCGACTTATATAGTCAAGTCTGTCGGGTCCATAACAGTCGGTCAAACCAAAAGTAGTCGTTCCCAACCACAATCAGCCACCGAGCATACAATCTAAACTTCTAGGCATCCTCACAACATATTAAGTAGACAAAGAATATATTCAAGAAGAATATATCTTACACCACAAAAAAACGATCTTAATGATAAAGATGATGACAAAAATTGAGCCCTGTTTAGAAATATAGAAACACGTCTTCGATGGTTATTGAAGAAGTTGAAGGAAAAGACACTATGCAGAGAGAAATATAAAAGAAATCCATGCGAGTCGTTGAATATGAGTCTGTCTAGTTGAGTAAAGGGTGAGGCTTCACCGACTGTTACCCAATTGAAGTTTGCTACTGAAGAATCACATCTCATGGTTGTTTACTTCATATTTGTTCGCTTTGATGATGAAGCATTGTTTTATTGGTGGGGGATATGTTGAAGGGGTTGATAGGCCTTATGTCATCATTATCATATTAAATTAATGTATTAGTTAATCCTTAATCCATGAGAAGTTGGAGCGGGTGTAACCGCTCCAACCATATCTGTGATTTACAAATATTGAATTCAAGATGAATATGAGGCAGTTGAATGCATTTGACTCAATTACTTTTTATTGGTTATGTGTGTGTGCTTACTATCTGTTTGATTACATCTCATAATATTTTTTCCAAATTTCTAGTTAAATTCTTTGGAAGACTACATAAATATAGAAATAAGACTGACAACATACATCAAATCAGGTCTAGTTGCAGTGAAATACATTAAACTACCTACCATTATTTTATAGAGTGTAGAATTTAATGTTGGTCCATCATCATTCTTTGTTAACTTGGTGCCTAGAGCAATGGGGGTTTCTACTGGTTTATATTTATCCATTCTGAATATCTGTAAAATATTAGTAGCATACTTATGCTGAGAAATGAAAATACCTTGATCAGTTTGAGTAACTTCTAGACCAAGAAAGTACTTCATCAGACCTAGATCAGTCATTTCAAATTATTTTTTAATGGTTGTCCTGAATTCTTCAAACATTAAATTACCAGTGTAAATCATGTCATCAACATAGAGACATGCAATCAACATGTTACCTTTCCGATATGTTTTTACGTATAGAGTGGGCTCATTGCTACTTCTGTTGAACCCATTGTTGATGAGATAGGAGCCAATCCTACTGTACCAAGCTCGTGGAGTTTGTTTTAGACCATACTAGGCCTTTTTCAACTTAAACACTTTTTGTTCGTGACCTTTGACAGTATATCCAGGTGGATGGTCTACATAAACTTATTATTCAATAATACCATTGAGAAAGGAAGATTTCATGTCCATTTGATAAACATGCCACTGATTTTATGTTGTAATGGCAAGTACAGCTCTGATGGTATCCATCCTTACTATAGGAGCAAAGGTTTCATCATAATCTACACCATACTCTTGTGCAGATCCTTTGGAAACCAGATTTACCTTGTGTTTTTCAAGATCTCATTTTCATTCAGCTTGGTCTTATAGACCCATTTGACTCCAATATTGATGTTGTTTGTAGGGATATGAACAAGATCCAAAGTCTGGTTTTTCTTAATAGCGTCAATCTCTTCATTCATTTCTTGTACCCATTGTGCATCCTTTATTGCTTCATCAAAATATCATAACTGAACCTATGCCAGGAGCATAATCAGTGTCTAAGACACCCTGTAGGATGAACATACCAAAAATGCTAGAGCTGAAGATGCAGCTGCAAGAGTTGTGGGAAAGGAATCATATCAGGCCAAGTGTGTCCTCGTGGGGAGCACCAGTTTGGTTTGACAAGGATGAAGATTATACACTCTAGTTTTGTATTGGTTACAGACAGTTGAACAAAGTCACTATGAAGAAAAAGTATCATTTTCCTAGGATCGATGACCTCCTTCATCAAATGAGAATATCAGAGGTGTTTTCAAAGATCGACTTAAGGTCTGGTTACCATCAGGTAAGAATCAAGGATAAATATATTCATAAGACAACCTTCAGAGCAAGGTATGGACCTTATGAGTTTGTAGTGGTATCATTTGGTTTCACAAATGCTCTTTTCCTTAATACAAGGTGTGTCACCGACGCACTTTTCCTTTGGACAAGGTGTGTTAGTGGTGTCAATGACACTCTTTTCCTTCGTGCAAGGTGTGTCACCGACACACTTTTTCTTTAGACAAGGTGTGTTAGTGACACACTTTTCCTTCAGGGAAGGTGCGTCAGTGGGTAAGTGGCACACTTTTCCTTTAGGAAGGGTGTGTCAGCACTCCAAGAGAGAAGAAAAATAAAAAATACACCCAATTCCTCGATGTGTTCCAGCTTTGATCACAACTTCCATGTGTGTGTGCTTTCCACTATCTGAAAAGGATTACCCAAGACAAAAGGAATGGATCAGTCCATACACTTTGATACCATGAGAAAGATCAAAGACATGAAGTGGAAGATGGTGGAACACACATTGGGAATATTCATTCCTTCTCATCATTAGACTTAAGTATTTATAATATTACATCACAACAATACCATGGGTCAATATTATGGGACAAAAATTACTATGGGCCACTAATCAAGATAAGGTGACCAAATCAACTACTCAACTAACTGACTAATTAATGTTGCATTTGACCAGTGAGATTACATTTCTTAACATTAAACATGTGCATAGAAGCAAATAATACATATTATTTTAAGCAAAACAAATATTGCAACATAGCATTCACACATAAACACAGAGATTTACCCTGGAAACCATTAACCGAAAAACCAACAAACCTTGGAGCCACACCTCCTATTTTCTCATTACTATTATGAATCCCTCGTAATACAAAATATAGGTATCCGGCAACATCCAATACCCTAATCTGTTAATCCATATTAGAAAATAGTGTACAATCCTTTGCCTGAGATTAAATTACATATTTTTATAAAATTCCCAAAAATAACCAAAAACAGGGAATTACACTACTTGGTATTAAGATAGAATACAAAGGGAAATGAAGTCATGATGGCAGAGCGAAGTACAGATGTAGTACTTATAAAAGGATTGCCAAATTACATCCATGTACCTAGAAAATTACATTTGTTGATGACATCAAGGAAGAGCCAAATTACATCAAGATTGTTGTCATGTTATCACCCACGACATTATATGCGCTTTCCAAGCGCGCTCGGAATTGCAAGAAATGCTCGTCGACGTAATTCCTTCTTTTCAAAAATGAAATCGTATGTACGTTATGTTCCAATTTTTCTCTTTCTTTATTATTCTTTCTTTCATGGGATCTATCTCAGTATTAATTAATTAACTTATTTATTATACCTGCCTCAGCAGGTATATTGTAATTGATCGAAGTCAAACTCCATTGACTTTGGGTATTAGTTGGTGTCTTTTGAGGCACTTATAAAGAATTAAAACCTGTTTTCCAAAGTATGACTTAGGGGTTTGCAAAATATTTTTTTTTAATTTTGTTAAAAAGCTATTTTTCTAAACAGCTGATTGGTGGATAGGAGATGATGTCAACATTGGGGTTTGGTATCTAGATTTGAGTTGACATCTGGCAAGATGATGTCATAATGATAAAATTAAAAAAATATCACATTGCCATCTGTCATGCCTCCTGCCGCTGCCGTGTGGACCGTGGCGCCTACCAGTCTCTTTGCCTCACTGTTGTTCGTTTCCAATTCGTCTGTAGCCCTTCCTTTCTTGCGCTGCCGAAACAATTTGACTTGCAGAGGTTCGAGACCAAGTTCTCTACTAAGCTCTTTCAGGCATGGTCGTCCATGCATCAGGCAGCCTGAAAAATTTGATTGCGCTCCTTTCTTCAGAGCATGCATTCTGTGTGTTACTCATCTCGCTGTCGCTTCAGCGTCTCATTTCATTACGCCAATACTGCGCAAAAACATTTCATTCGAGCTCTTCCACAATTCTGGTCGTCTGCTCATCCAATTCTGGGCTTCACGAGATGATAACCCCTGCAAGTGGTTTGGTATAACGTGTTCTCCCGAGGGACTTGTGACTGTTCTTGATTTACAGCCCATGGAGATTATGGGGACTGTTCCTTCTCAGTTTGGATCTTTGAAGTCTTTGCAATCTCTTGTGCTTTCTGAGACGAATTTGAGTGGCAGTATCCCGAAGGAAATCGGAGATTATAGTGGTTTGGTTATGTTGGATCTGAGTGGAAACAGGCTCACGGGAACAATTCCTCTTGAAACCAGTAAGCTCAAGAATCTGCAAACTCTGAAACTTCAATCCAATATGCTGGAAGGAATAATTCCTCCCCAGTTAGGAAATTGCACCGGTCTTGTCAATTTGATACTTTACGACAACCAGCTGAGGGGTGGAATACCGACGGATCTCGGCAGGCTGAAGAGCTTGGAGCTGTTTCGTGCAGGCGGCAATGAGAATCTTGAAGGAGTTTTGCCAGACGAGCTAGGGAACTGTACCAATCTGACCATGTTGAGCTTAGCTGAAACCGATATTTCTGGCAGTATTCCGTCCTCGTTTGGTTCATTGAAGAAGCTCCAGACTCTCGCATTGTACAACGCTCAGCTCACAGGATCGATTCCCCCAGAGATTGGTGAGTGTGTAGCGCTGGAGAATTTGTATTTGTCTGGGAATAGCCTGTCTGGTTCGATACCCTGTGAGTTTGGAAAGCTGCAGAATCTACAGAGACTTTATCTTTGGCACAACAGTCTTGTGGGAAGCATTCCGTCGGAGCTCGACAATTGCAGCGCATTGAACGTCATTGACTTTTCGATCAATGCTTTAACGGAAAGTATTCCGACGTCGTTAGGGAATTTGAAGAATCTGGCCGAACTTCAACTGAGCGATAACTCAATCTCGGGATCGATACCTGTTGCGCTCGTCAACTGCAGTCTTCTCAGCCAGCTCGAATTCGATAACAACCAGCTTTTAGGAGAAGTTCCCCATGAGTTTGGGGAGCTGAAGAACTTGACGTTGTTGTACGCCTGGCAGAATAGACTGGAAGGCCAGATTCCTGCCACCTTAGGTAATTGCTATAGCCTTCAAAGCCAGGATCTCTCGGACAACAATTTGACAGGAAGCATTCCGGTAAGCCTTTTCCAGTTAAAAAATATGAGCGAATTGCTTCTTTTGTCTAATGATCTAACCGGCTCTCTCTCTCCCGAGATTGGAAACTGTGCTGCTTTGGCTTGCTTGCGCCTTGGCGATAACAGGTTAAGAGACGCTATACCCAGAGAGATCGAAAAGTTGAAGTATATCAACTTTTTGGACCTAGGCAATAATCAACTTTCGGGAGCAATTCCTCCAGAGATTGGAGATTGTGTTGAGCTTCAGTATTTGGATCTTCATTTAAATCAGCTTACTGGAACCTTTCTCGACACTCTTGGCTTATTGACTAGTCTGCAACATGTGGATATATCTATGAACAAGCTTATGGATCCAATTCCTGCAGCAACCTGCAGAAATCAAGAACGTTCTCTAAATAAGCTCATGTTGAATGGTAACGAATTAAGTGGACCCATTCCCAAAGAGCTTGCATTGTGCACAAAGCTGCAATTACTGGATCTCAGCAATAACATGCTAACAGGTAGCATCCCTCCTCAAATGGGGAGTATACAGGGACTGAACATTGCATTGAACCTGAGCTGGAATTATCTGTCTGGATCCATACCTTGGGAACTCTCAGGACTTACTAAGCTTGCATCTATGGATCTCTCTCACAACAAGCTATCTGGGAACTTGACTGTTCTGGGCCAGCTTGGAAATATGGTGTCTCTGAATGTATCTTTCAATAATTTGACAGGGCCACTTCCTAATACCAGTTTCTTCAGAGAATTGCCATCGAGTGTTCTCGATGGAAACTCAGGCCTGTGCAATAATGGCGCATCTTGTTTCGGCTCGATTAATCCAACTGATCAGCCAGTCCAGTCAGGGGACTCGGGATTTAAGTTGATCATAAGCCTTCTCTTCAGCATAACTGCAGTGATGATGTTGTTGGGAATCTATTTTATTGTCAAAGCTCGTAAGATACGGCATGAAGTTGATGAGGATCCAGAAATTGGGTGGCCATGGCAGATGACATTGTTTTAGAAACTCAGCTTTACAGTGGAATACGTGCTCGAGAATTTAGTTAGCTCGAATGTAATAGGCAGAGGGTGTTTTGGCTTTGTGTACAAGGTATAGATTCCAAACGGAGAAACCATAGCAGTGAAAAGACTATGGCCCTCGAAGAAATCTGGGCAACAAAGAGATTCTTTCGGAGTCGAGGTGAAGACTCTGGGTTCAATCCGACATAGAAACATAGTGAGACTCTTGGGTTATTGCTCCAACCGCACAACGAAACTTCTCATGTACGATTACATGCCTAATGGAAGCCTGGGCGGATTGCTGCATGAAAAGAGGGGAATGCTGGAGTGGGAAATCAGGTACAACATAGTCTTGGGAGCGGCACAAGGCCTTGCCTATTTACACCATGACTGTCTCCCATGTATAGTCCATCGTGATATCAAAGCCAATAACATTCTACTCGGCACTAGTTACGAACCTTATATCGCAGATTTCGGCCTAGCAAAGCTCCTCAAATCCTCTGATTTCACGAAGTCTTGTACACATGTCGCCGGATCTTATGGCTATATTGCTCCAGGTAGTTAAGCTTCACTTATCTTGTATGAATATATCGATTGTTTAATAAAAATCATGTTTAAATTAATTTAAGATATTAAAATTTTAAATTTTACGTAAAAGCTATAAAATATCAAAATTGATATAAATCCATAAAAAATTAACCAAAATATATATATATCAAAATTATAAATCCATCAAAAATTAACCTATATATATATAATACCTCAAAGAAATTATATATATGTTTCTAATTTAAAATGAATCTATAATTATATTCTTTTAAATCAATAAACTTATATATCCATATATATTTAATAAAATTATTATATTAAAAATTTTACTTTAGTTCCTAATTATAATTGACACTTTTATTTTACACCTATCACAATTGGCATTTAGCTGTGTCAATCATTCAATAACTTCGAGGCTATTTCTAGTTTAACACACCTTAAATTGATAAAAATTAATGCATTAATCCATCAAAGCAACTCCATTAAATTACTAAATATATATACTGAGTGAATATATACTTAGTAAGTCTGATAAGATTACTAAATAAACTTTTAGTAGTGACAAATTCACAATACGAAATGTATTTATTGTAATAATATATATTTTTTAAATAAAAATAGATTACAAATTGTATTAAAGGGTGCTGTAACTAGGCTAAATAACTATCAACTACGAATAGCACACTAACTAGGCTAAATAACTATCAACTACGAATAGCACACTAGTGTAAACCAGTGGGGAGGGGTTCTTGACCGGTATTCCCATAAAGGTTGAATTACAGGGCTGTAATTTCTTGTGAAAAAAATTATCTAGGCTAAACAACTAGATAATATCAGCATGCAAAAGTGCAAAAAAAATTATGTTTCAACATCATAGTATGCATCATCTTATAAGTCTCAATAACAATCCATATATTTGATTTGCTAGTAAAATAAACCCTAAAATAGGCTCCTAACACCAATACATTTTTCTAATACATATGTTATTGCAATATTTAAGAAAAAACACATTTTATTAGTGTTTCATGTTCAACTTGATTGGAAAGGCATGTCTTACTTGTCCATTTCCATATTTTATTGAATTTAATATATTGTTTCCTCTTCCCTTTGCCCCACTAGAAAAGAACCCATTGAAAAATTGATTTGAAGTTGCAAAGAGAAACCTTTGATAAGCTGTATTACCCTAGCTTTATGTAAATCATAATATTCTAAATCTTGTATTTTTTTTAGCTTAAATCCTCATAAAGATTAATTTATGGAAATCCTACCAATTCTCTAAAAAAATAACATATCCCTCCACCTAGTTATTTGTTGTCTTCCTTAAACCCCATAACTAATTTCTCGAATTTCTTCAAAAAGCAATAGAGATACCTTGAACCTAACTCCGCTATTCATTGTCACAAAATTAGCTTCCAAAGATAAGTCAT
>LPNX010147913.1:0-10114 GCA_001517045.1 Pseudotsuga menziesii | reverse complement strand
TAAATATATAATCCAAAATAATTAAAAAACACATGAATAAATTGACATTAATAAGCCCATAAATCTAGGAAAAGTAACATTAGATGTATAAAATAATAAAGAAATAGAATACTACTAATAACTAAATGCAAGCATGCTATAGTTGTGAGAAGCATTCTATGGAAGCATTTCTTGAATTTTGCAAGGAGACCATTATATTGGAGTTTTTTTGTAAGGAAAAAGATATTAGAATTAGAATTCATGCTTACTAGTCGACATTTTCACAAATTGGAGTATTATAAATGGTAAAATATACTTAGGATTCACACCACCTACAAATTTATAACATTATAAATTTATAATAAAATATAAATAAACTATTCTCACAACAATGATATTAATTTATAGTCTTATAAGCTATTATTTCTCATTTCCTATTTATGCTAGTCTATAAAGAAACTTGCATATTTTTATAACATAAGGCAAGAATATTACTAGAAGTATGTAAGGAAGCTTGAATATGCTTGTTTTATGCTACATTGCAATAACCTATATCATATTTAAATGGGCATTTTTTAATTCATTTTCGTTTTAATTTCTTTCAAATTGTAATTATATTTGTTTTATCATATATTTTTATAGCAAAATTATCTTATTTCTATATATTTTCAATCTCTTCTAAGAGGCAGGTATAAGCAGCCTTGCTGCTATTTCACTTGTTTAACATGCATGCAGGCCTCCACCGGTCGTTGGTCCGTAAGGAAGCATATTCTTTCATATTATTTCACTTTCATATTCTTTATATATTAGACTTCCATTTTATAATGAATGGTAAAATTTCATAGCCTAGAAGCGTGCTTTTCCACAACTTACAACACTATTTATAGATATGTAGTATTGGGATTTTGTATCTTTTGTTGGGGTTAACAATGTTAATTGGAGAAAATATGACTCGAACTGCATAGACCATAAGATTTTTAGTGTACTTAATGGATGAATCGTTACCGTGAACATTTATTTCCATGATTCAAGATCACCACATTGATCTAAGCGTAGAGAATTACGTATATTTGGTTGAACTTTTTGGGCATGCGAAGTGCCTAAATGATGTCTATATTAAATTTCCATTTGATCCTAATGTATTAATTTAGGGAGCCTTACGTATATTTGGTTGAACTTTTTGGGCATGCGAAGTGCCTAAATGATGTCTATATTAAATTTCCATTTGATCCTAATGTATTAATTTAGGGAGCCTTACTTAATACTTGAAGAATTAATGGCAATATCAATCTAGGTTAATTAGCAGTTTTACACCTATTCAAGCTAGATCCCCAAAATTCTAGTAATTATATGATGTTATCAAACATCTATGCAGAAATTGGTATATGAGTAGATGCAATAAACCTTATAATAACGATGAGGGAAATAGGAGTAGAAAAAACTAACTATAGTTGGATTGAAATAAAGAAGAGAGTATATATTGTTGTTTTCATGGATAGATCACACCTTCAATCGAATGATATTTAAGAACCGGTAGATAACTTGACTTGTCAGATGAAGGCAATAGGGTATTTTTCATACACAAACTTTGTGTTGTATTACATAGAGGAAGAGAAGAATTCATTTATATTATTTTCCATCATATTGAAAATCATTCCATTTCTTTTGGGCTTATTAACATACCCCAAGGGACACATGTATGAAATGTAAAACAACCTTTGTGGCTGTGATGACTGCCACACTGGTGCCAAAGTAATCTCTAGGAATGGTCATAGGGAAATTGTAACCTTTTAGGTTGTGGTTTTGAAATGCCTGCAATTGTGACTAAACAGAAAAAAAGGGGTTCCATTGGTAGCACCCATTTTCTATTCAGGGTTTTATTTTAATTTTTTCAATGCAATGACACCAATGTTAAGGCCATGGTTTCAAACAACTTGTAATTTTTGCCCTGGAAATAAAAATGGGTCATTTTCATGGTATTACCCCCTTTTTTGTTTGGGGGTTAATTTTGATTATTTCATTGCAATGAAGTTCATTGTTAAGACCAAGGTTTTAAACAATATGTAATTTAACCCCAAATAAAGAGGGTCATTTTTTCACGACAATTTTTTAAATTCGGGAGTCGATTTATGGTTTTGATTGCAATGGTATTGGTCAAGTTTTTAAAAAGGTTACAATTCTAGCCATGGAAGAAATTCTGTGCTATGGGAAGCACAGTTTTTTTTATTATGGTAAGAATAACCACTAAATGCAGTCTATAAAATAATTGAGAACCATTGAGGATTATCATCAAGTTGTATAATGTGTTTAGAGTGTAATTTGCTATAAGTGTGTATACATTCAACTCATAAGAAGCAACATACATCCTATCTTGTGGGTCATCAAAGACAACTGCCCACTAAATCCAAATGGATCTCACTAATTGTGATGGAAATAAAATTTCCCTTGTTGATTGAGAAAGGGAGGACTCTTTCCAATGAACAGGGAGGAAATCATGTAGATATGAAGACATCCCACACAATGAATGAACCTTCAATGACTACATCCACTTAGAGATAATAGTTGTTTCTACTTCATATTAGTAGTTAGTTAAGTTTGTTATGTTCGAGAGCATCTAATTGCATGAAGAATCCCTAGAGCTACGTGTGGATAGTATTTTAATATTTTTCATTATGAATGGACACATGGTGATGCTATTTAAAGTCTAATTGGTATCGATATGTACCAAGTCATTTTTTCTTTTAAATATATTCATATCCTTTATTGTGAAGAAACATTTATTTCTTATTGTTAATTACTCTAATTTTACGTAGAACACTTCCCTCATTCATTAGGGTTTCCTACCAAGAGGTAAAATATTCTTAAGCTTATAGCATAAAAGGATAGACAAAATTATTTATGTCATGTCCCCAATTAAATAGTTTCCAAATAAGGAGTTTTAGTTGCATGTTGAAGGTCCATATAGTCAAATCTGCGTCTATCTCCCTATTTTGTCATTCCTTCTTCTCAATTCCCCTACACTCCCATTTGATAGCGCACTTTTTGGAATGGTGTTGGCCTTAAAAACTGTCCTAGGACAACTTACGAAAAGACAATCCACACACTCGACTTACTGCAATCTTGTGTGTGTTTGATTTGACTGTCTCTCACAGGATAGAGGCCTTGCTACCTGTGAAATGTGCTCTGAAAGTAGAGAGTCTCTTGAGCTGTAGTTGGGAAGTTTTACTAAATCAAACCTTTGTACAAATAAAAAAGATTTGATCTATATGACTAAATAATGCTAACAAATACCTTAAGCTAAGAACAGAAAAATAATAGTAGCTCCTAATCTTGCTCTGTAATGACCTAAGATGCAATTTTAACTATCCCAAACTGGGAGCTTGAATTAATACTCTGATAACAAGTTTTATTAATAGAAATGATCTCTAATATTGCAATGTTAGGAAAGCCTACTATCACTAGGAACAGATCTAAATCAACTTACAATAAAAACAACATTTTACCATAAATTAATTTAAATATGAAATAAAACTTGTAATAAAAATAGAGTTAACACAGTATTGAAGCATGAAAAATATACTCAGGCACTAACGTATAAATGAAACAAAGTCAATTCACACAGTTAGTACTTCATATAAAACAATCTTTTAATTAACTGAAGAAAAGAATCATGAAGAAACTCATTTACTTTTCCATATATCAATGAATCATCCACACTTCAACACTATATCCTTTGTTCAAAATCCATTAAAAAAAACTTTCACATATAATATAACGATACATACATATGAAAAGGAAATTCAACACAAGAAAAACAACATTAAGAAAGCATGATATAACTGATAGACTTAGCTAATGTCTCTAGAAATTCTGTAAAATCTAGTAGTCCTTAGAAATAGTTCCAAAAGAACACAAGCATACAGAATAATATAAAGTACTGTAATGTATTTGTTCTTCACAAGTTCCAGGATTCCAACCCTTTGCTTCAGTTTAGAAGTTGCTTATAAAGGAAACTAAACAACTACAACTGATTAACTAAAAATCCTATTCCTTAGGAAATATCTGAATCTTATCCAAATATGTTTCAACCATGACCAGAATCATAGGCATGCTATCACGGAACCATCTGGAGAGAAAAATATGCCAAGAAGGCTAACTTACTGGAGAAAATCCAGTGTTATATTCTCCAGATCATGATAACGCCATATTGAATAATACAAGCTAATAGAGGCTTAGAAACATGAATGAAGCAATCACTGAGCATCAATTAGTTGTAAATCATGAAATATTCTCCATTGAATAGCCACGCACAGTCCAAAAGACATGAATGTAGGCCAGCATCCAGCTCCACTGACACCTGTAAATGTTTAACAGAAATATGTTTAGCAGGATTTAATGATGATCAATAAGCATGAGCGAGATATCTGCAGAATTTTTAATTCTGTAGATATTTCAATTTAATAATTTAGACCATAAATTAAAACCATAATTAATAAACCAAAACATCACTAACCTGTAAAGGTCTATTCAGAATCAACTGTAAGCATAATGTAAGATACAGAAGACAAAATTCAAAAGTCATTGGAGAAAGAAAAAAACAAGTTTTTAAAGCCGATTCAACTGAGAATCAAATAGGTACACTTCTCCTAGCTTCATTCAGTTTAGCTCTGAACCTAATAGCCCTGGTCCTATTAATCCTATTCTGTCTTTTTAATCTTTGATTCTTTAACAAAATTCTTTTAATCAGTTCTTTGCACTTCAACTTCTTTCCCCTTGGCACATCCCATTTCTCAATCCAGGTGTTATAGCGGATTTCACCACACTAGGTGAATCACACATTGTATGGCCTTCCCCTGTCCCGTTGCAGACTCATTAGCCCCTATGGACCACTTTTTGTCTTTTGATGTATCCCTGACCATCCCTTAAAACATAAGAAAAATGATATACGCGGCCTTTTCCCCGATAACCGCGTACATACGCGGATATTCCCTCTATAGTCACGTACATCGGGATGTGTACATAATCCAAATACTTTTGGAGCGTTCCTTGACTTGGATCCGACTCATATGACTCCTGGCCTTCCATATGCCTTGATATCACACGGATTCGACCTTTCAGTATCCCTTTGAAAAGCTATATAAGGAACCCATTGAGACATTGAAAGCATAAGAGAGAATTGAGAGTAACGAAACTATAGTCCATTGTTTCCAGAACTTATGCTTGAGTTTGCATCCCTCTGTCCCTTGGAGCACTGTTGTGTTCTTCCCAAGCTTTCCTTTTTCTAGTAAGCTTGATATCGAAGTGATGGAGGATTGAGGTGGTGGACGCCCAAGTGGGGGATTCAGTTTCTCCGGTTTGCAAACGTGCCGTCAGAGGTTGTCACTTGTAATCTCTGATTCATATTAATAGAAATATCTTTTCCTGTCCAGTAATGTGTATTTGAATGAATATTGTATCCATTGGAATATGTCAAATGCTTATACATTATTGATTATATATGCTAGAATAGATCTAACACCATGAAATATAGTATGCTTGTATTGTTTACTTGTTGTTGAGGACGTGCTATAACAATTCAAGCTTAAGATTGGAAAGCTCAACAGGGATCTACTTCAACCGTCCAGAATAAGGTATGAGGTTCGATCCTTTAGTGTTAGATGTTTTTATTTCTATTGCATATTGGGAAAGATTGATTTCTGGAGTCTAGCTGTCTATTGTGGTACCCCAAGCCATAGGAATTTCTCTCCATAACAGAATTGGCGACTCCGCTGGGGATGTCCCTTGTTTTTATTTGGGGTTTACGGGCACAATGGGCTTGATATTATTGACTTGCTCTTTGTTTCTCTTTGTTTATGGGTTGCATTTTATAGTATGTTCATCCATTGACACTCCCCTTTATTTGTTTGACCCTTGGCCTACTTTTTACCACTGCCTTCTCTGTATACGCAGGTTTTTGGCCAAAAGTCGCGTACATACGCGGATTTTTTGCCAAAAGTTTCATATACACATAGATTTTACACTAAAATCCTTTTTTCCACGCAGGTTTTTGGCCAAAAGTCACGTATATGGGCCTTCCCATGCGGGTTTTTGGCCAAAAGTCCCGTACATGTGCCTTCCCATGCGGGTTTTGGGCCTAAAGTCGCGTACATACGCGGGTGTTCTTTATACAGTCGCGTACATCCTTCCTTTTGGTGAGTTTGATGTTGGGGGAAGTTGTTGGGTGGGTTGTGAGTGTGGTTGGGTCTTCCTTGGGTCTGATGTTGTCTGTTGGATGCTTCTTTTGTGACCAGAGACCGCTTTTTCATTGATTTTTCTTTGAAAGTAGTTTTAGTCATTATTCCTTTTTGTTTTTCCATTAGTACATTACTCTTTTTGTCTTGGTGTCTTGCTGGGCTTGTATTTTATACTTTTTGCAGAGACTGAGAGTTTTAGATGACTTTTATTGCATTTTTCATTCTTTTATATTGAAAAATACAAAGTAGTTGCACTATTAGTCGCATATTAGATATGGATTTGAGGAGGTACTTGCATTGGATTGCTTGGATGAGAGTTGTATTTAGGCTTTCATATAGGAAGGATTGCATTGACATTCGGAAAAGAATATATATTTATGCATCTCATGTAGTGGCATACCCTATTTTTCATTTGACAAAGATTGCACTTAGCATTGTTTGTTATGGTGTGCATATTTATTTCACTGCTGAGTCATAATGTCATTAGTTGCACGGCCATTTCCCTTTGAGTAATTACAGCCAATTAAAATCAATGCTAAATAAAATGAATTACACTATTTTCTTTTCTAGGGTGCACCAACAAGCTTAGGTTTTAGGATCTTGGAATAGTTCATTGTAAGTTAATTCTCCAAGATCACTAAATGAAAACAACTAGGTGTCTGTCCAGGGAGTGTGTGAAATCCTTGGTATAACCGGCGTTCTCAGGAAGCTCCTCTCAAAAGGGAGTCAAGCACTAGGTAGTGTGAGCGGTTGTTGATTGGGATAACCCCTGGTCGGTAACTGTGTAGCACCGGTGATATAGCCAGGATTCTATTCGTATCTGGGGGCTCTTTCGGGAGTTTCAGGATTTTCTACCCTGCCCATACAGTCAATCCCACCTGCGACTGTCCGCCTGAGCTTTGATTATATTGAGGTGACCTTAGTGACCTTACCTAGGATATGGAGGGGGTACTTGTAGAGGTTATTCTGCATGTGTCCTGGCCAGGTAGAGGTCGGACAGCATAGTCACTTTATGTGTTGAAGCTAAGGGCCACTATAATTGGTTACGTACCTCCGCTTGTAGTGTATGGGAGTTTCAAGCCTCTCCCAGGAGAGACATACCTGCTACATTCGGGAGCTCACATATCCTCCCCTTGGTTTCCTTGTATTTTGGTTGTAGATTGTCTTAGGAGTGTGCTCTTTGTGCGCTAGTTGGCCTTTGGGATCGTGGTTACTTGAGTATATTTATGCTCTCTTGAGTTTGGGTCCTTTTATTTTCGGCATGCCTAATATCCTATCACCCGTCCTTGGTCCCAGTATAGACACTGGTGTTAGACTTGGGGGCATCACAACCCCTTACCGTGCTCGTTGATTTGGGAATGGTCATATTCCATCCTCTACTTCATTTGTGGAGGCCTTTTATTCCCTTCACTCGGTCTTTACACTAGTGGTCACCCTCATGGGGGGTGGTAGTGGATGCATGAACGTTGGGTCTACACCTTACTTTCCTTTTTATGTCCCATCGTTCACCGCATTGTTTCCTTTGGGTGCTATTGTCATGATCATTCCTCCCTACATCCTATAGTTTGGATTCTATATTGACTATTTTGGGATGTTTTGGACTAATATGGTTGTCATGTAGGATCCAATTTTTGTACACTCTCTCCGAGGTTTCTACCTGTTCGTTCCTATCACAGGTATTACGTCTATACTGGCATATAGGTTAGGTTCACCACCATTTTCATTTTTCATGACCTTATGACCATGTCAATATATCCTTAGGTACGAACCCACTCTATTATGTAACGGAACCTTCTTACTGCTATAGAAGTGGCATGATATGAGTGGTAGAGACTCACCTTACATGGGTACCCTAGTTAGCGCCTTATTTGCGTTTGGTGTCCATGCCGATGTTTCCCCCTTTAGGGTGTGGGAGTCCGTTGTATAGTATTGCCATGACATTTAGCAAGAGCCTCATACTCCTCTTGATCTTATGCTAGTCGTGATCCTTCGAACTCCCTTGTATCAAGTTATGGATACATTATCATAAGCTTTTCCTGTCTTATTGAGCTTTATGCCGGCTCCCCTGACATTGCATTTCAACCATATAGCCCGAGCTTGTCTCATGTCTAGCCATGCAGAGCCTTTCTTTATATCCTTCACAGCTTGATTCCCTTTTTACCGGGAGGGGATTTTCCCCTGAGTGTCGATATCCTACACATGTATCCTTGCATTGAGAATAGGTATGTTCCACTGCTTGGAACTAGTTTGTTTGCCCGAAATGACACTCATCTCCTCCTAGTTTGTAACTATAAAGCTAGTTTATTCTTTTTTCAAGCTTTTCAAATAACTGAAAAAGACCAAAAAAATCAAAAAACCAAAAAGCCAGACAAGAAAAGATATTATCTTTGGCAACTTTCGAGTCATGTCGCCTTCGAACAGAGCACTGTATATCACATCCATTAGTTGGGTTATAGTTTGACTTTAGGAGCTGTACTCATTTATCTGAGTTTTATCTCCACCGACTGGTTAAGCTTCCAGTCCCTATGGAGCCTCTACTAATTCCTCCTGCATCATAGAGATGTCCCAGTTTGTATATCGAGTCTATGCTTCCTTCATTCAGTCACCATACGCCGTTATGCTCTTGTTCGAAGGAAGTTGAAACCTGAGTCGGCCATTCCTCAGTTATCTTGACTTTGCATGTCGGCCATTCCCAGTACAGTTACTGGTTCGTGCACCTTATGATCGAGTTCTTCCATATTATACAGCCTTGCTAAATACCTCATGTTGGATGATGGGGGACCCCCTATTGCCCTCCTTCCAAGGGATTTCATCCCATCGACTTCAGATCATTTATTCTGGGATTGGAGTCTAGAGTCATTTTGAGTGCCTTGAGACTTGCAGTCATCAATGGCAGGTTCTCTCGCCATCGACAGTTTTGGGAATACATCAATGTCCCCTGATTTATGGATTCTCTCAAGTGTTCGACCTCAACACATTTATTCACACTTGTTAGTTTTCACTCTAGTACCTTGATTCCCACTTTCATTATGGTGGGTGATCTCGCGTCTGTTAACGGTATACATCAATGACCGGTAATCAGACGATGGACTACTATGTTCGACCTCGACACCTCTATTCGCATAGTAGGACATGTACTCATAGCGGTTTGTGTAGAAGACCTTCCAGATTGGTGGCATCCACTATATGCTACCTCCTTGATCGTGCCAGTGTTCATGAGATTTCATCTCTCGTGACTTGTTCCAGTATATGTCAGACATTTCCAGCCACTATGGAGATCTTGATCTGTTATATATCTTCAGCCTTTGTGGAGATCTTGGTCCTTTGTATATCTTCATCATGGAGATTCTGATCTATATATATTGTACGTGGTGATGACCACATATGTGTTATCATGTTTCATGCCTATTCATGGCCATTGTACTCTTATGTATCCGGGACTGCTATATGTATTTACAGTTATATGCAGAGTTGTATTATGGTATTATGCTAATTGGGTGGCTGGTCTTCCATTTGGGTACCTTCATCACTTCACTTCTAGGATGGACTTATAATGTATTTCGGCCATCGTATAACCCCTTTGATATCATACATTAGGGGGCATCTGTTATAGCGGATAACACCACACTATGTGAATCACACATTGTATGGCCTTCCCCTGTCCCGCTGTAGACTCATTAGCCCCTATGGACCACTTTTTGTCTTTTGATGTATCCCTGACCATCCCTTAAAACATAAGAAAAATGATATACGCAGCCTTTTCCCCGATAACCGCATACATACACGGATATTCCCTCTATATTCGCGTACATCAGGATGTGTACATAATCCAAATACTTTTGGAGCGTTCCTTGACTTGGATCCGACTCATATGACTCCTGGCCTTCCATATGCCTTGAGAT
>LPNX010147886.1:96874-111105 GCA_001517045.1 Pseudotsuga menziesii | reverse complement strand
GTTCAACAACTATTGTGGAAATTGAAGGTCCCTCTAGTGAATGCTTCCTTTTTTCTTGTGCTGGATTAATAGGATGAACCGTCGTATCCTCTATAATTGGATCTGGATTAGTTTCCAAAGAAAGCCTTCGATTCATCATGTCTATTCTTTTATTTTCTTTCTCTTCTTCGATGACTTCTTGAGGTCTCTTCTTCCTTGTTGATTTTCTTCCTCGGTTACGTACATTCCCCATCACCACAATGATCAATGTCAATATAGTTTGTTTTTGTTGCTCCTCAATTACAAGCTTTGAAACATTTAACTTGCTTTATAACTATTGATCCTTCAAGGTGCTTCAATCTTCCTTCTCAATTGTTCATATTTCCCATCAAAACAATATTGAATGAGAAAATTTACCTTTGGTTCTCTTGAATAATAAGCAAATGAAAGTTAAATCATAAATTGTTCCTCAAGCTGATTTTCTTGTACAATTGTGTATATCCACCATCACCATGAAATGACATTGAAGCTTGATATCTTATCCTGTGTGCTCCTCAACCATGAAAGATATCCTCAATGTTGCACCTGCATAACAAAAAAAATGATGGAGAATGTGTAAATTGTGAGTATTTTCACAGGCAGGCTCGTGCTCCTGAAAAAAACGTGCGGTAATCAGATAAATTCATAAAAACAAAGTGAAGTTGCTCTCGGACAAAAACAATTCACTGTTTTTACAATCCCAAAATGCGCATGTGTTATATAGAGTAAAAACGTGTACGCGATTTGTTTAAGTATAACGCGCATGCGATATGGTTAAGCACAATTAATAGAGTGGGTGCACGGCTAGGGAAACGAATAAGATCATAACTTCCCAAATGTTTTCTATGGCTAGCAACAAAACATATGTTTTTAGTGTTCCCTTCTTTTCATGCATATAAATGTTTCTCTTTGATGATGATGATGATGATGAGGAAGGTGATGCTGATGATGAGGATGATAATGGTGATGATGATCGATGATCAATGATCATGGTGATGATGATGATGATGATGAGGAAGGTGATGCTGATGATGAGGATGATGATGGTGATGATGATCGATGATCAATGATCATGGTGATGATGAGGATGAGGACGGTGATAATGATCGATGACCAATCAACATGGTGATGATGAGGATGAGGATGGTGATGATGATGATGATGATGATGATGATGATGATGATGATGTTGATGTTGATGATGACGACGGTGATGGTGATGATGATATTCATGATGTTGATGGTGATGATGATGATGACGAGGAAAAGGAGGAGGAGGAGGAGGAGGAGGAGGAGGATGAAGATGATGATGATGATGATGACAATGGTGATGATGATGTTGATCATGATGACGACGATTGTGACGACGATGTTCATGATGATGGCGATGATGATGAGGAAGGTGATGCTGATGATGAGGATGAGGATGGTGATGATGATCGATGATCGATGATCATGGTGATGATGAGGATGAGGATGGTGATGATGATCGATGATCGATGATCATGGTGATGATGAGGATGAGGATGGTGATGATGATCGATGACCAATGATCATGGTGATGATGAGGATGAGGATGGTGATGATGATGATGAGGATGACGATGATGATGATGATGTTGATGTTGATGATGATGACAATGATGGTGATGATGATGTTCATGATGTTGATGGTGATGGTGATGATGATGTTCATGATGTTGATGTTGATGATGATGATGATGAGGAGGAGGAGGAGGAGGATGATGATGATGAATATGATGACGATGGTGATAATGATGTTGATCATGATGACGATGATGGTGACGATGATGTTCATGATGATGATGATGATGATGAGGAAGGTGATGCTGATGATGAGGATGAGGATGGTGATGACGATCGATGATCAATGATCATGGTGATGATGAGGATGAGGATGGTGATGATGATGATGATGAAGGTGATGATGATGGTGAGGATGATGATGGTGATGATGGTGATGATGTTGATGTTGATGATGATGACGACGATGGTGATGATGATGTTCATGATGTTGATGGTGATGATGATGATCATGTTGATGATGAGGAGGAGGAGGAGGAGTAGGAGGAGGAGGATGATGATGATGAAGATGATGATGATGATGACGATGGTGATGATGATGTTGATCATGATGACGACAATGGTGACGATGATGTCCATGATGATGATGATGATGATGAGGAAGGTGATGCCGATGATAAGGATGAGGATGGTGATGATGATCGATGATCAATGATCATGGTGATGATGAGGATGAGGATGGTGATGACGATGATGATGAAGGTGATGATGATGAGGAGGATGATGGTGATGATGATGATGATGTTGATATTGATGATGATGACGACTATGGTGATGATGATGTTCATGATGTTGATGTTCATGATGATGATTGTGTTGATGATGATGAGGAGGAGGAGGAGGAGGAGGAGGATGATGAAGATGATGATGATGAGGAGGAGGAAGGTGATGCTGATGATGAGGATGAGGATGAGGATGGTGATGATGATGATGATGATGATGACGATGTTGATGTTGATGATGATGATGATGATGGTGATGATGATGTTGATGGTGATGATGAGGAGGAGGAGGAGGAGGAGGAGGAAGGTGATGACGATGACGATGGTGATGATGATGTTGATCATGATGACGACGATGGTGACGATGATGTTCATGATGATGATGATGATGATGAGGAAGGTGATGCTGATGATGAGGATGAGGATGGTGATGATGATCGATGATCAATGATCATGGTGATGATGAGGATGATGATGGTGATGATGATGATGATGAATGCGATGATGATGATGAGGATGATGATGATGATGATGATGATGTTGATGTTGTTGATGATGACGACGATGGTGATGATGATGTTCATGATGTTGATGGTGATGATGATGATGATGAGGAGGAGGAGGAGGAGGAGGATGATGATGATGATGATGATGATGAGGAAGGTGATGTTGATGATGTTCATGACAATGATGATGATGAGGAGGAAGGTGATGCTGATGATGAGGCTGATGATGATGATGACGACGACGACGATGATGAGGAGGATGATGACGACCATGATGATGATGTTGATGTTGATGATGACGATCGTGATGATGATGTTGATGATGTTGATGTTGATGATGAAGATGATGATGATGATGATGAACATGATGATCATGGCGATGTTGATGATGATGATCGATGATCAATGATGATGGTGATGATGAGGATGAGGATGGTGATGTAGGTGATGATGATGATGATGATGATGATGATTGTGATGATGACGATGATGAGGATGAGGATGGTGACGATGGTGATGATGATGGAAATGATGATGATGATGATGATGATGATGAGTATGATGATGATGATGATGATGATGAAGACGACGATGCTGATGATGATGTTCATGATGTTGATGGTGATGATGGTGATGATGATGATGAGGATGAGGATGATGAGGATGATGTTGTTGTTGTTGATGATGACGATGATGACAACGACGCTAGTGATGATGATGTTCATGATGTTGTTGATGATGATGATGACGACGATGACGCTGGTGTTGATGATGTTGATGATGTTGATGGTGATGATGATGATGAAGATGATGATGGCGATGATGATGGTGATGATGAGGATGGTGATGATGATTGATGATCAATGATCATGGTGATGATGAGGATGAGGATGGTGATGATGATCGATGACCAATGATCATGGTGATGATGAGGATGAGCGATGACCAATGATCATGGTGATGATGAGGATGAGGATGGTGATGATGATGCACTGATGATAATGATGATGATGATGATGATGATGATGGTGTTGATGATAATGATGAAAATGATGTTAACTACAACGCGCATGCGTTTGGATTTTATAAATCGAAACGCATGTTTGGCTTTACTAAATCGCACACACGTTTGGATTTACTAAATTGTGCTCACATATTGGTTAAATTTAAAAAAAAATTCCCACCAAATGACAAGGATGAGCCTCCACCCATGCTTTCATGGAATTCCTATGCCTATGTGTCTGCTTTGTACTTTGCTTCGGATTCAACATGCCTATGCCTTGGAGTATGATAAACCATGGCTAATTCAGCATTATATCCAAATTTCCAATATGCTCGTGTTTAACGGTTCGTCTGATTATGCTGCACACCTCCATTTTTTATGAGATTTTAGAAACATATATGGTTTTTTTTTGCAGATTCTAAATATGTAAATTTTAACAAGAATACATAATTTTTTCTATTTTTTTCTTATTTATCTTCTGTCATCACTCCTCAACTCAAAAAACACATTGTTAGTGTTTTTTCCATATCTCTTTCGTTTCTCAACCATTTAAAAAAAAATTGTATGGTGCACTAAAGAACACCAACCTCTACATGCTATAAAAAACCCACTTCCAAATAATTGCATTAAGACATTCAAACCCTGCACCCACAATTGACGTACTGTTTTCGAGATTTGATCTCTTAAATAATTAAAAACAAATTTAAAAATATCATTTTTATTATTGGAAAAATAGTCGTGCACTAGTCCTATATGTTCTCTATATGTATACCGGTTTTCGTAAGTTTATTCCATCATTTAGACACTCAGTCGCTGCACCCACAAAAACATATACCTTATAATTTGTCCCAAAAATAAAAAGTGCCTGTTAAAAAATATCTAACTTTATATAGTTAACAACATTTTCAATAGAAAAAAATTATATATTTGGAAAGGTCGTTCAATTTCTTACATTTCTTTTTTTTAACTGATCGCAAGATTCATTGTGTAAGTGTCTCAAAATATCCATGCAAGTTGATGGATGTCTGTTTTTCCAGTTTTGTATTGCATGTAACGCGCCAAAAGAGACCCTCAACTTCTTGCACACACCCATTGACCGTATTTTTCACAATTAAAAATCCCTCTTTATGAATGAACGTGATAAGATATTGCTGAACAAGGTAAATCCCGTGATTCACTTTAAATGAAAAGCAATTAATGATACTAAAGCTCCTGATAATTAAGAAATGTTTAAGAAAAGTTTTACACCATATTTTCAGGTAAAGACATTTTGGATGTTGGGTTGTTACACGAGTAGCAGTTCCTATGAGAACGTCTTTTTTTTATTGAGTGTGTGAACGACTCCTCTGAGAGCATCTTCTTTATTGACTGTGTATGAGAGGATCCATTGAGAGTGTCTTCTCCGTTTTGTTTGAGTGTGTATGATCAACTCCATTAAGAGCGTCTCCCCTTTCCTATACTTATTATTTTTGGATGCATTCTTGAATG
Source organism: Pseudotsuga menziesii (assembly GCA_001517045.1). Taxonomy (NCBI): domain Eukaryota; kingdom Viridiplantae; phylum Streptophyta; class Pinopsida; order Pinales; family Pinaceae; genus Pseudotsuga; species Pseudotsuga menziesii. The sequence continues at coordinate 105,765 of LPNX010147886.1, read as the reverse complement.
AAGAAAAACAGTTTGTTTACCCTTTTTGTTAATTTTTATCAGATCAAATAGAACTTTTTAATTCTCTGGAAATCGTGAGAGTATATCATTCTCCTTCAAGAGAAGTTAGGAAGTCTTCAATAGAAGACTCAACGTTAAAAATAAAGTGAATCTTACTTACTATATCATATAGATTTAAAATATTAAATGCCTTGTAGTCTATTATATGAGTAAAGTGCTCAACATTTAACTCATATCAGTCTTTTTATGACAAGAATAGAAAGCCCGTTATTTGTCCTACATGCATCAGCTCCAACATTTTGGCGTATGGTGGAGTTTTTTTTTTCAGATGGAAAGATCCATGGGAAACCTAGTAATACTTCCCCACATTAGTGGATGGTAGAGGTGGTAAACCGCCGACCATCTTCGCAGAAAGCCTAAACCCAAAGGACTCAAGGCTCGAACCTGTGACCTCTCCCCTAACCAAGAGAGTGTGTGCACGTCTTACCAATTGAACTAACCCTTGGGGCTTCGTATGGTGGAGTCTTGTTAAGTAAGTAAGTCATATATTTAGTTAGAAATCATGATCCATATTGATGACTAATATTTAAATGTTAAGCCACAATTCGTATTTCAAGCCTTTGCTTATATTCGAAGTAAAAATAAATAATAATTATGAATAGAATGGAGAAATTAAGAATAAGTATATAGATGCTGGAGGAGGAAGAATTTAACACATATACCATGAACTTTAATATTTGGATTTCATCTCTTAATGATTAAAGAGTCTAAATTAATGGCAATTGACTCGGTCTATAGCTAATGACTAATGTCTGTATATATTTATTTAATTAAGAGATGATAAAAGCTTGTTAAGTTTATATTTGTAATATTTTATAATTTTTATTTGAATAGTTAAAATAAAAAGAGTTTAGAAGGTAATGTCCCTGCTTAAAAGGATTGCTTTAGAGTAAGGCTAATGAGTAATCTGAAGGTGTTCTCAAAGTAAAATATATTGTAGCTGTTGTGTTGCTTAATTGTAACTCTCTTTGTTGATAAATAATTAAAGATTGATATTTTTTGGTTGACATACGTTGTGGTGAACCATGTATATTGGAGTCTCTTTTTATCGCACTTGTTCATTACGTGTTTTAAGTTCTATCTTTCTAAAGGTTTATTCATTCCTTTACTTGCATATAATGAATGGAATATTAACCATGTTATTTAATTGTTAGTGAAGTTGAATAATAAAAGTACTAGTAAATTGCTAGCATTCTCATCTATGTATATGTTAAGGCTTACTCACAACATGCATATGGTTGTTTATAATACAAGATAGTGTTACCAATGATGGACAATAGTTAATAGATTATATATATTATATACATACAAATGATAGTAAGCCCATACAAATATATATCTACAAAGTTGAGTTACACCATGAAGCTAATTTATAAGTACTATTACATGTCTGGAGTGAAATCATGTATAGTATTGCAGTGAATTGAGATCTCATGTGAAGACTAGGAAAATTACTCATAATAAACTTGCATTTATTTGAAATAATTACCCAAGTAGTAGGTAGTTGTGAATAGAAAAAATAGTATTTCATCTCAATCTGGTAATATTATGTAATCATTGAAACTAATATCTATAATTGAAGCATGTAATTAAAATAAAAAAATAAAAAATTACGGATCATCTAAAAAATGGGGAAGAAGAAATCTAATTCATTACAAAAATACTTATGTTCAATTAAAAAAATTAAAATGACAAAAATATGTATTAGAAAATTAATTTCTTTAATGTTCTTTTCTATTATTGAAAAAAAACCCATAAAACTTTTAATACCCCACACATATATATAACTAATTTTTTTTAAATAATATAAATATAAAATTTAAGGAAAAATGTAAAATATACAATGTTATATATATGATATATCTATATTTGTTTCTCAAGTAAAGGGCAAAAAATATTTTACATGCAGTAGAGTAATAAATGCTGCGACTGCTACATTGTGGGCCATTAGATCTCAACCTGTTTAAGATCCAATAACCCACAGTACAACCGTCACAACATTTATTACTATGAAAATTTGCACTTGTCTCCACCACAAATTATTCTGTTATACATAATGTCATTGATGGTACGCGCCAATGACTCCCTTTTATCTCAAATTATACCGCACATATCGTGTCATGCAATCACAAAGAATGGTATCCGTCCTTTCCACAACACACCAATAAGTGGGTGCGCTTAATTCCCTATCTTTACACCTTGCCACTAAAAGAACACTCTTGGATTCTCTCTTTACCTACAACAATAATGGCCAAAATATTTTGGATAGCTATTCGCAGTAGCGTGGATACAAGCTGTTCTTTTCCTCAAAATTCGCCCATAATGATTTGGAATCATTCTGAAATTACATGCTTGAAATGAAAATTTTGAATTGATCTCATTAACAGCATAATATATATAATTTGTTAAATTTTAAATATATTTTTAAAATAAAAAAATATGAAGGATTAAACACTATAAATTTGAAATGTTCTATTTTATCATTATTTAACTTTTTTTTTTGTTAAGATTATAATTTCAAATTTTGAAGTTAATTATTTAATACATATTTGAAATGATAAAATTTCTATTTTAAATGTAAAAGTATGAATGGACACATTGAAATATCTTTATTTAAAAATGTTAAGTATTAATATTTAATATTTGATAATAATGATGATTATTAATATTTACTCATGGTTTATGGAACATTTAAAAAATAAAAAAAATTTAAGTTTCTTAAAAGAAGAATTTGGATGTTTGAAAATTTTTAAAAATTATTTTTAAATTATCATATCATGATGCTAGTTAAAAGGTTGGGATGGTAAGTATTGTAACAAATATTTTAATATTGTTCTAAAATGTGGGTGTACTTAGGACATTTGATAAGAAAGTGATTTCCATCTCTAACCTTAGTAGCCTCACAAATATGGAAAAAAATTCCATCCCACTACATTTATGTTGATTTTCTTCTTTATGCTAGTTAAACATAGAGATACTTTTAATCTTCTAGATTACAATTAATCACATATTTATAATATCTTAATTTTGTCTTATCTTCTAACTCTTGATAGCATTACCACTTGTTCTTAAATTTAAATGTAATAATACTTTTAATATAATGACTATTCTACATAGTGACCTGTTCCTTGACTTCAATGATTTAGCAGTGATTTGGCACATTTATGCCAACCTCATTTAAGTAGCAAGTAGTTTTTACTTAACATAAAGCAATTTTAGGAAGCCTCTTCTCTCCCACATTTTTTTATCTTGTTCTTGTACATTAGGTATCTAGTCACAGTCATGCTCTCAATGGGAGAGAGAATCACTACTATGAGGAGGATAGATAGGGTGTATTACCTTTAATTTTGAGATTATATGTTATAGAACACTTTTGGAATTGCTTTATCATTCTCCATGATTCCATAGAGTTGTTTGTAACCCCAAATTTCAAGTCCATATTAGATAATGAGAGTGTCAAAGAAGAGTTTCTTCTTATCGCAAAGCTAGAGGTGTGTTGATTTATAATTGTTTTCAAATCCGAAATAAGCTTTCCACCTTTCATTAACTGTTTTTTCAATGTTGTAGTTGTAGTTAAGCTTGGGAAGAAGATTGATTCCAACACATTTGTATAAAGTCACTTCCTCCAAAATATAAAAGTAGCATAAATATTTATTCCAATAAAGTATTAATACTTTTCATAGTTATCTTTTATGTACATTTCTTTTTATGTTTTTTGAACAAAGGGAATCAACAAGTGTAACTAGGTTGGTAACTTGCATAATACGGGATCAATTCATGTCCACTACCACAATATCTTCAAATACGCCTATACAACTCCATTATAAATAAAAGTCAATTCATATTCGCTACCACTATATCCTCTCAAGTACAACCAAGAGTTATCTAAAATTTGAACCTTTGACGTGGCCATAAAAATTCCTTAACTATACACTTTATGGTTAATTGACCTACACCCGTATTGATTATTCACATATTACAGTACGTTAATATTTTAACACAAAATTTGTTATATTGATTTCTACATGGCGGGAAACTGGGAGTTTAGGTTAAATAAACTACAGATGGAAATACAAAAAGAATTCGAATTGCTAACGGTCAGTCACGTCGGTGAAACCGTGAGAGATATCAATTAGCCGTTTAAAGATAAATATTGCGGCCGAGGTGGACAGGTAAGGAAGCTGTAACGTTAGACGTCACATCGATATCAACGGCATCGTTACATACTCCACTTCGCAATCATTGCCTCCTGCCAACATGCAAACAAACAGATATTCTCCAACTACTTTTAAAATGCATATCATTGTTGGCTAATAAACTACGAAAAGAAAGTTGTTCGTTGAACTGTAGTGTATTTCCAAAAGAATTGGCAACAGTCATTTCCTTTTTGCCTCCTTTTAGACTGGGTAGTAGTTTATTCACATTGGCATTTACAAATTGCTTGCCAATACTTTGCATGCGTTGTTTTACAGGTAACATTTATTCCATTTTTTAATTATCTCGTGCATTCATCGAGTATTTATTTTAATGGAAGGTTTTCAATGTAACTATGTGTCTTCTTACAAGTACCTTGGAATTGATATTCATCACAAGCTCAACTGGAACTATAGCATTGAGTAAAGGATTAACGCTGGGTGGAAAGCTTACTTTGGTCTTGAAAATAACTGTAAAGCTGCAAACCTTGTGATGTGGGATAAAAAGAAGCTCCTCTTTGAAACTCTAGTCACTCCTGTTATCTTGTATGGGTGTGAGGTTTGGGGTTGCAGCATCTCTAGAGAATCTTGGAGAAAGATCGAGCAAATCCAGAAGCGTTTTATAACTTACAACCTCAAAATAAAAAACAATACACCCTATCCTATTCTCCTAATAGAAGTGGGTATTTCCCCCATCGAGAGCCTAGCCATGACTAGACTCCTGTTGTACAAGAACAAAATCAATAACATGGGAGACCATAGACTCCCTAAGTTAGCTTTAAACTGGACAGCCAAAATCACCTAAGGCTCAAGCGTGGGTGGTATAAAGATACCAGGTCTTGGTTAAATCACTGGAAGATCGATGAAAATGTTGCATTGCAAAATATTAATAACATTAAAAATATTATTGCTTCTAAGTTTAAAGAAAAATTGTGGTGTGAGAAAGATTTAGAGGCCAAAAGAAAATTAAGATATTATAAGGAGGTCATCAACCCTACTCTTGAAGATCAAAACTATCTCTCTGTTTTAATCAGTCCTATGAAAAAAATTAATATAGCGAAGATAAGAACGAACTCGCATGAGCTCCACAGCGAAACTGGTCGTTGGAAAGTCCCTAAAACTCCTTGGGTAGAAAGGATCTGCCACCTTTGTGAGAGTAAGAACATTGAAGATGAAAATCACTTCCTCTTAGAGTGCCCTGCATACACCCACATTAGATCCTAGTTTCATAATCTTTGTTGCAATACCGACATTCCTAGCCTTTTAGCTTGTCAAAATTATAGTAAGCTCGGGACGCTTCTCTCCAAGCTCTTTGAGCATAGAAATATAACTTTAAAACAAACTAATTAACTTTCTTCTTTAGTGTCCAATAGACCAAATTTTGGTCTCAGGGGACGTTAACCATCATCATCATATATATATGTTTCAGAAGTTTTGACTTCAAAGCAATTTCACAAAATGTGTCAATAACGCACAAAAAAATGACTCCAAATATTTCATCAAAATTTTTGTAATATGATCCATGAGCATTTATTAAAAATAAAGTCGATAAAAATAGATTGGGCAAATTAAATCTCCTCGAGAATAGGTCTTTCAATAAAACTTTCTAAGCTATTTATACCATTCATTACAGAGAATGTCCAAATTTTGAATATTTTGAGCACCATGAATAGAGGTAAAGCAATAATATAAACTTTCATTAAGATTAATAATACAATTTGAATTTTTAAATATCAGCATCATATAAGTAAATAACATGTCTTTTACACAAATCATAAGATAACCTTAACAAGTTTCATTAAAGTAAGCCCATTTACCACTTTTGTCAATTTTTGCTTCTCTCTAATTTGTTGGGTGGTTTTTTCTTCTCCATTAAAGCAAGCCCATGTACCACTGTTGTCAATTTCTGCTCCTCTCTAATTTGTTGTGGTGGTTTTTTTTGTTGCTCAAAACCTTCAACAATGGAAAAATGGTGGATAACATATTGAACAGAAAGGATAATCCTGTCTTTAATTTCTTGTGCATTATGAGCTAGCCGAATTCCCCAAGCAAGTCTCAACCACAAGAATTTTTTTTTTTTATTTCAAGTTTATTGCACCACTTTTACAGGTTTTCCTCAATCAAAATACCAGCCCAAACACACTTTAAACTTGTACAATCCAAGCCTTTCATCTAAGAGTACAAAACATTAATAGATGAACTATGGACTCATTACAAGGTCCTAAACCTTTCTTCTAACAAGGAAAAAGCTTAATAGATGCACTATGAACTCATCACATTCCCTACAAAGGGTTCATTGACTCAGATTTCCTCTTTCTTTTAACGTATCCCAAGTGAGAAGCTTATCATTTAGAGTTCATCACTTGAAGATACGAGCTTGTAAGGGACATTTGAACTTCATATGCCCTTGTACACAATCAAGCTACAAGAAGGGGGACCTTTTAGATGCAACACTCGAAGTATGATATTCAAGTTTTAAATTGTATATGCCCTTCAAACTAGACTTTTTCCCCATGGATACTTGTACAAAGAAGGGGGACCTTTTAGATGCAAAGGATGTTTTCAAAACACGATCCTATTGTAGAATTCAACAATGCATACACATTTATAAAACATAAGAATGGGAAAGCCTGAGGGAACCAAGTGGGATACCACAAAGGCTAGGAGAACCAAACGTGCGCTCATTTTTTCTCTCCAAAATACACACATGTTTAGAGAACAAAAATGTTTATGTAATTTGCAAAGAATATTGAGTTCCCCAAATCAGGTTGTGAGCCCCATTCTTCACTCTTTCTTCTCATTCAACATCGACAAGCATCCTCATCCAATTTTTTCTTCCCCACAAGTAAATCTTGTGCCCTCTTTCTGTTTTTAGTCATCTTATTGCTCAAAAAACATTAACAAATACCTGCAAACACCCTACAATGAACTCTAAAACCTCACAAAGGAAAATATTTATCCAACAACTACTTGTCCAAGCCACCGGGCAATTTATCTAACAAGTAATTGAACACTTCTCCAGAATCTATCTACAATTGTAAATCAATATTCAAAATATGTTTTACTTATTATTTTATGTTATGAAGTAGCTATGTTTAGGAAGAATACCCTTGACCAAGATTTCCTTTTTGTCGTTTCCATAAAATAGAAATACAACTGAAAGGCTTTATTTCAACCCTTTAAAATCGTAATCCTAACATAGACACTAATATCCCCTCTTCTCAAAACCATAACCATAACCCTATCTCCTTCAACTCTCTCAACTCCCGATAATCCCAAGCCTATACTCGAGCCACTAACCCCATTCCTCATCCCACTACTTCACATCATCAAAATTGTTGCCACTACCACTAAACCCCAAATTTTGAAATCGTTAAATGTCACTTTTACAATGCCATCCTCAATCCAAATCCTTATTTTCTATTCAACATGGAGGTGATACCATCATCACAACTCCTGCTTCCCCTACCCTTTCTTCTACTTCTTCTAAGATGATGTCCTTATGAAAATTGAACCACATGTAGCTTTTGGAATATGTACTTGAAACTTAGTAGTGTGTTTCATCCTATAAATCTAACAAATTTTGGCGTGATAGAACATGAAAAATTCTCATCACCTAAAATTTTCTTTGCACTAAGATATCTAATGTTATAGTTGCATCAAGTTCCATTTTTAGTAATGCACCAAAACTTATTGGTGATAGACCTCTTATGGCCAGGACAAGTATTTTTGGCATTGGTTGGATAGTAAATTTTTTTGCATTGTGTTAATACCAACATGTAACCAAGATGGACCACATAGAAGACACACTAAATAAAAAAGTGTACGTGGTTATCAATAACCATGAAATAAAGTGGTGGTTACTCAACCAACATAACACACTCAATTTCAAACAAGGAGCCAAGGTGGTTTGAGACCAGTTTCAATGAGACAATAATAATCATCAAGATCATGTATTTTATAGTGTAATGTAATATCCCGAATTTTGAACTAACACTTATGGGCATAAGCCCCATTGATTATGATGTGACTTTGATGTTTTATTTTGATTTATTTGGTCTAAGACCCCATTGCATAGGAACACGATGATTTGTTTGAGATATTGGGCATAATCCAATTGCATATGTTTATATATATATATGATTTCATGTGTTGGGCGTGGACCCTGAAGCACATCATTAATGAGATGTTTTGTGTTGAGCAAGGAGCTCTCGAGCACATGAGTAATTGATGTTTTGCGTTGAGAGAGAAGACTTGGAGCACATGAGTATTTATATCTGTGTTGAGCGAGAAGCTCTCGAGCACATGAGTGTTGAGACATTTGTGTTGAACATGAAGCTTTGGAGCACATGAAAAGATAAATTGGAAGTGTTGGGCATAAGCCCTGGAGCCTTCAAAGTTGATATTGAGCTTAAGCTCTGGAACATCAGATCCTTGGCTATTGTATCCCTAGTTGTATCCTACAAGTACATCCTAGCATTAGTGTTGAGCGAGGAGCTTTGGAATTGCACTAAGTTTGTAACTCCTTGTTCTTAGCATTGAGTATGGGCTCTGGATAAGCGCTAGGAGTTACTAAAAAGAATTAATATGTCGAGTGAAAATGACTTGAATAAAACATTGATCTCATCTTACTTATTT
>LPNX010147886.1:6648-89050 GCA_001517045.1 Pseudotsuga menziesii | reverse complement strand
CATCACATGCATATTAGTAGTGTACAGTCATTAATGCAAACAATCTATCATGCATAACACATCAACTGAATATAATCAAATGCATAACAAAACAATATCATGAAATGACAATTGAATACTGATCTTTTATCTGTTTCATGGGTAGAATCCATCTTGATCATTCTGCTTTATCATCTTCATCATTCATGAAATCATCATTTCTTATCCAAATGATAAGATGAATACTAAGGTTCTTCAAGAATTGAGTTCTTCATATTCCTCATCGCTTGAGGGATCTTCTTTGAATGGTGATAGCTTTATCTTCAATTGCTCCCATCTTCTTCTTCTCTTCTTATGAGTCGAGCTAAAAGCAATTACTTCCTTCTGGGATACATTCTTTGCATGAATGAATCCCATGATCCTGGGAGGCCATTCAAGGTGGCTATCACCACTTCTGCATTCTTCACTTCTTCTTCTACCGCTTCAAGTTGTTCTGCATTCTAGATCTTCACATTCTTCAACTGTTTTCTCAAAGCCATCTTTTGGTTTAAGTTCTTATCTTCAAAGATCTTGATCAAGGAATCAAACATCTTTGGTGTCTTTAGGGAAGACACTTGTGGTACAAGTTGATCCATGATTGAATCAACTATGATCTTTTTGGCCTTGATCAAGTTCTTCTTGTGTAAGGCTTTGAGCCTCATCTCCATATGGAATTGGAACCTCTCTACTCATGTAGGTGTCCAATTCATTTTCTTCAGAGAGATCAAATACTTCCATGATTGGAAGTTGTCAACTTTACCAAGATTATCATCAAGCTGATGTGATAGATCACTTTGAAATGAGAACCTTAAATGCAAATAGCAGAAGATTTGATTTTACCGATTTGAGGTGTCCGTCCTGCTTCTAGAGCTAGCTGATCTAGGGTTTGTTAGAGAAACCCTAATTTTCAAAAATTGGAATCTTTTAGATCTGATTGGATAGAAGGATATATCTCTTCAAATGGAGCTATCCAATGTACTCCTTTTCTGAAAACAGTGGAGGAAAGCTCTCGGAATAGGAATCCCTAGTTTTCCAATTTCTTCTGTAGAAATTCCTATCACTGATTCTATTATATCTCCGAAATTATAGCTCCTATATGTTTGAAAGTTTTCACTGAGGTATCCTCGCATGTTCCTGATCCAACACCATAGGTTTCATCAGAATTGGTTTCACCAATTGGTATTTATGATCCTTTTCCCAAGGTGACCTGTTACAGGACTGTTCAGAATAGTGAAGTTGTACAGCCTGCCACGTGTCACGGTTTCATATTCTGGTTCTGAAATTAGGACCACAGAAATTAAAGTCAGTGCTATTTCTATAACATCTTCAGGAATTTAATTTGGACCTATGTATCCCACGCTATAGCAATTTTCCCTAGGTGTTCTGTTTAGGGATGAATTCTGGAGGAGGCTGGAACCCTAACTTTGACAGATCATATCTCCCAAAATACAGTGAATATGAGGCTGAATTTTTTATATGGTGTACATAGGGATTTTATCTTCAGCCTATGAAATTTTTAGCTCCTTATCCTTCTCCAATATTGGTATATAGTGAACGTACCAAAACGTAGCAGTTTTAGTATTTAGGGTTTTTTTAGCTTGGGGTCAAACTAGGGTTTGACTTTCCTAGAGATTCACCCAACCAAAAATATTGATCCAGGTCTCTAAACTTCTATTTTTATGAGGAGAGAAATCCTATTCCAGGATCACTCAAAAATTCCTCTTCAGTAAGAAGCCCTAATTTCCCGTACCGAAAATTGAAAATGCTCGGAATCGAATTCCACTTCGACAGAAAGATGCACCCTTCAATGGAGAGTCAACCTAGCCTTCTTTTTCTGATCGATTGGGGAGAGAGAACCAAAAATTAAGAATTCCAAGCTTCTATAGCTTGTGAAAGCTGTCCTATTCAGGTTAGCTCTGATACCATGTTGAATTTTTATATTCTTAGCTAAAACATCAGTATTTCATTTCATTTCCATAACAAAAGCATATAAATAAGATCACTGAAAGAAACAATATTACAAGAACAACACAAATTTATCTTGGGAAAACCCTAAAGGGAAAAACCTAGCAAAATATTCCTCAATATAGATCCCCCAAAACGGTAAAAAAGGTAAAACCAACAAGGAGATCAAAAAACTGATCCTCCTCCTTCTCAAGCTACTTCTCTCCTCCACAAGTGCGCTACTCAAGTGAGAGTGTGTGTTACAAATGAGGAGTGCTACACCTCTATTTATATTCATCTGTTCACTTAAGTTAACTCATTAGACATGTGGGCTCGAGTTAAATCATGTAGGCTCGAGTTACACATGTAGGCTCAAGTAACCACACTGGGGTGCTGATGACCCACCTTTACAATTAGAGGGGACTATCTCATGACTCTTATTAGTTCTTCCGATTAGGAGCATCGGGGTACAATGTAATACAAGTGGTTCTCCCGGTAGGACCATCGGGGACCACAAAAATATACATATAGAATATTCTTCGAAGTTACAATTTATTTCAACATGATGGACTCCAAACTAATAGATCTAGACCCGCAACTTCTAAATCCAACCTGGTCAAATAGACGAGTGGGTGAAGAGAGAATAACAAAGAGATTGGACAAATTGCTGTTATCAGAGGATATTCTGGAGGAATATTTTATGTTCAAACAATGGGTGGATTCAGGAGCAGACTCAGATCACCTACCCATCTGCCTGGAAATCCAGAAACAACCAAAAAAACCAACAAGCCCATTCAAGCTCTGTTCTGTATGGCTCAAGAATGAAGAGCTAGTGCAACTCATTCAATCCAAATGGATACCCTACCAGGAAGGTAATGGCACTAGGGCCGCTATCCATTTCTCTCAAAACCTACTCAGAATAAAAAAGCTTATTAAGGAGTGAGCAACAAATAAGAAGCTTCAAGATGAACAACAAGTCATCCAAATTGAGGAGGATTTGAAAGAGCTCCAAAACAAAGAAGGAGGGAGCTTCCTCACCCAAGAGGACATAGAGAAACTTTATTCATTGGAAGCCTCCAGAACCAAATTCCTAATGGAAAGACAGGAGGTCTTGAGATTAAAAAGCAGAGCAATTTGGATGGAATGTGGAGATGATAATACAAAATTCTTCCAAGCTTTTGCAAAAGGTAGGAAGCAACAAAACACTATCTTGGAGCTAAAGAATGAAAATAATGAGACAACAAACACCTTTGAAGACCTAGCAGAAATAGGGAAGAAATACTTTGAAAACATATTCAAAGAAGACCAACAAGCAACCATAGCTGAAGTAATTTGAATTTCTCAGTATTTCCCTGGAAGCATCAGCGAGTAAGACAATCTAGAGCTAATGGAAGAAGACTCAGAGGAGGAGGTAAAAACAACTTTACTCAGTTTTCAAAAATACAAAATTCTAGGGCTTGATGGGTGGATAGTAGAATTATTTCTAGTTGGGTATGACTCGATCAGTCCAGACCTATTACAACTGGTAGAGGAAACAAGAAAAAATGGTGTTCTCCACCCTCCACTAAATTCAACTTTTCTAACCCTAATCCGAAAAAGGGACACTCCAAAAAGTTTACAGGATTACAGGACTATCTCACTGTGCAACATAACCTACAAGGTGGTCACTAAGATAATAGCACAGAGATTTCGGAAGGTCCTTTCAAGAATTATTTCCAAGGAACAGTTTGGATTTTTGGAGGATCGACAAATCCATGAAGCCATAGGGGTTTCCCAGGAGGGTCTCCATAGCTCCAAAACAAAAAAAGAAAAGGGGGTGGTCCTAAAAATTGATCTCTCCAAGGCCTTTGATAGAGTAAGCTGGATCTATCTCAGGCTCCTACTCACCCATCTGGGTTTCAACTACCCCTTCATAAAATGGATTTTTGCATGCATAACAACCGCCTCCTTTGTAGTCCTCATCAATGGAGCAACTTCCCCATTTTTCCATGCTGAGCGGGGATTAAGACAAGGTTTCCCCCTATCCCCACTGCTCTTCTTACTAGTTGTGGAAGGTTTAAGTAGAGCTATTCTAGATGCAAAAAGAAGAGGGTTGTTTGAAGGACTCAGAATTTCCACAAACTCGAGCATAACACATTTACTATTTGTGGACAACATCCTCATTTTTTGTAAGGACTCAAAAAGAGAGGCTGAAAGCCTCTCAGAAATCCTAATCCTTTTTTGCTAAGCTATAGGAATGAAAATAAATCTCTAGAAATCCTCACTTACAGGAATAAAATTGGAGGAGGAATTGCAGAGATCTTTTCAGGATCTATTCCCTTATCAATAGCTCTCTTTGGATGTCGAAATAAAATATATGGGGTTCAAACTTAAACCAAACTTCTACAAAAAAGAGGATTGGATCTGGATACTTGCTAAACTGGAATCCAAAATCAACAACTGGTGCAATAGATGGCTCTCAAGAGCTGGCATATTAGTATTGATCAAAATAGTACTGGAAGCAATCCCTGTCTACTGGATGGCATTGGCATGGATTCCAAAATCAATCTTGAACAAATCCTGAAGAATATGCTCAACTTTTCTATGGTCGGGGAAAAAATATCAAAAGGTTCTTCCCTGGGTAAATGGGACCAAATTGCAAGACCAAAAGCAATGGGAGGCTAGGGCATAAAGAACACTTCTTTCTTTGCAAAATATTTGGCTACAAAATTAGGCTAGAGACTCATATCAACTCAGATTCTATGGACATAAGTAATCATCCACAAATACATCTCACCAACCCTGATTTTGGATTGGATCAGAGATATGGGATCCATAAAACCTCCATATGGATCCATTATCTGGAAAGATTTATACAAATATTTCTCACTTATATCAGAAGTTTTGGTCTGGAAGGTAGGGGACGACACAAAAGTCAGAATAGGAGTGGACCCCTGGCTAGGAAGCACTCAAAATCACATCCTTCCTTATCAATTAATTCAAATAATCCATCAGAAGGGGTGTTTTCACTTGAATCAGCTAGTAGACCCTATCTCAACCAACATTTGGCATCAAGGTTGGAAGAGGAGTCAGGACTTGGAGCTCCCAGAACAATGGGCAATAATTTGGGATCAGTACACTTTAGCTTTGCAATCATCTCACATTCGGATTACAAACAGAGAAGATGAGTTGGTTTGGGAAAAAGCACAACATGGGAAATACACTCCAAATATTGGATACCAACAAATCTGTTCACAACTCTTCCAAGAGAATAAAAAATGGTGGTAGAAAGGTATTTGGAAGATTAAATTCCCACTAAAGGCAAAAATCTTCACTTGGTGTGTCCTTGAAAACAAAATCCCTACATGGGAGCATCTACAGAAAAGACAGATAGCAGGACCTGGGTGGTGCAGCCTATGCAAGGATGATAAGGAAAACTTAAATCACCTTTTCCTTCACTATGCTTTTTCCAAACAGGTTTGGGAGCACTCTAAGTCATTCACCTCCTCCACTTTCAGCTAGAAAGGTAGCACAGTGGAAGAGGCATGGAAGGACTGGTCCTCATCCCCTCAAACAACACAGCTCAAATCCTTTCTGCTCATCCACATATAGGGACTATGGTTGGCTAGAAACAAGGTCATATTCCTTAAAAAAGACAGCTCTCCAGAAGAGGTAGCAAGGAAGGGATTGGATATTCTTTCTTACTTTCCTCAATCAAGGGACATCCCCCCTCCAAGAATTATTGTTCCTGAACAGTTGAACAAAAACATCCCTTGGGATTTTTTTGATGGAGCTTCCCAAAATTTGACATGTGGGGGAGGAGCAACCTTATATCTCAACCAAAACCATTACTTCAAAATATTCATGGGGCTGGGAGTCGGAACCAACAACTATGCTGAGCTTATGACTTTGAAACTTCTCCTTTTTTTTGCAATTGAAAGAAACTACAAAAAGCTTCAAGTTTTTGGGGATTCAATGGTGGCTATAAACTGGTTAAAAAAGACTCAGAAATGCATAATTTCTACACTAGATACTTTGTACGAAGAGATAACCAGATCTCTCTCATTTTTTGAATCAATCTCTTTCAAATATGTCTACAGGGAGTGAAATTCGGATGCGGACAAACTCTCAAAGGCGGGATTGAATCTGCAATGGGCACACTGGAAAATTTTGGAGATAAAGGACAAAGAGGCCATGGAGTATCCTCACAGGCCTTTTATTATTTTGCCTCACTAAATCACTATTATAAAAATTTTTGGGACAATCTACAAGCGTCATGCAACAGATCTTAAGCTCACACCGGACTCAAACTCTTTTTATTTGTATATAATCAGCTAAGAGGATGGAAAACAGTTTCATCCTGTATTTGCATTATATGGGTTCTTTACCAACAGACATGACAGTCTATCAAGACTAGTCTTGGTTTCTCTCAGACCCTGAAAAGGAGAAGCAATTACATCAAAAAGGATGTGAAAATAGACGTAAATCTGCATAAAGCAGGACCATATTACATACTAGTTTGTATGTAGTTTTTTTTATTAATACAAATCAACTTTTTTTCTTCAGGAAAAATATATATATACATGATATGTATAAAGAGTGAGCATAGTAATAATACTAATAACTATAAGAAATAAATAAAGGCTCCATATATTATTATTATTTCTAATGATAATTAAATATTAAAATACCTACAAGAGTCCAAATAGGAACTAGTTAAAAGTTTGTGTGTTAAATATTAAAAGTACCTAAATTAAATAAAAAAGGTTAAATCAAGAAATCTAATGATTCTTGATTTAACTGCCCCTTTGACTGAAAAGTCTGCTTATAAAAACCCGAGCCAAAAATAGGCTTGGGGAGGATGTATATTTTTGGTTATTCTATAATTCTACCTGATTATTCTCAAGAGAGGTCTTGGAGAACATTTTTCCTAGGAGGAAAAAGGAGAATTGATTCAAAACCTAATATCCCAGTTAGGGAAGCCTTACCTTAGGAGCTCTAAGCTACTTACATGTTGGAACTAGCTCGAGGGGATCCTGATTAAAACCAGGAATGGTTTCGGGTCATGGTTGGGTGGAACGTGGTAGTTCCCAAGTGATTTGGTTATCTATACAGAGGTCAGATCTGCTTGTGAATTTGTTAATGCTGGGTATTTGAGTGTGCAGGTTTTCAACCATTGAAACACTGCTTCATCTTGCAGGTATGAGGTTCTTGATTTTTCCCTTTCATATTGTACTAGTCTTACTATCTGAAGTAGATTGCATTCTGAATAATTATTTAGTAATAGTCTGCTATAATCTAGGATTATCTTTTATGCATTGCTACTTTTTACACTCTTAGGTTGGACTCATTGTGTACTAACCTTTGTAAATCTTTGACCAAAGGTTAGGATTATCTAGGGAAGGTTTTTCTTCCCAATCTCATTATTTATTTATATATGTATTTATTTATCAAAGGTTAGGTTATCTCTTCTTTCTTTTTAACGAGGTTATCTTAAATATATTTTATTCATGATGAGTTAAGCACCATTAGTGCTATCCATGGGAGGGTTTTGTTTTCTATTTCATTTCTGTAATTTAATTCATGTCTATTAATTTCAATTCAAAACCTAGCACTAATAAAAAATAGAGTATATATATTATCTCTGCTGGCAGATTTCATATTGCCAGCAGGCTTATAGTAATTACAAATAAATCCAACTATTGCCTATAGTATTAGCCTAATATCTAGGAAGGCACCTATAACATAAATACACCCAGCTAACACTTTAAAATAAAATATTATAAACAGAACTATAAACAAAACATTTCCACTTTATAAGGAAAAAACCAAACTATGAATGCCAAGCTAAGCTATCAAGACCTCTAAGGTCTATAAGAATAATTTAATTAAAACAAAACCATACTAATGTTTCTACCAACCTAATAAAGAATCAACCATAGTTTATATACAAAATAATTTAAACCAAAAGGTTACAAGATCAATTCCTATTGGAATTCATGCCAGATCAAAGTTATCCACACACTTATCTTTTACAACTTAAGTAGCCCAGGATCAAATCCTGCGAAGCTCACGATTTACAAATCCAAAATGCATTTAAAAACATGACCAACATCAAATCCTGTAGGATTCATTACCAACATTTTAACACTGCAACATTTCATTATTATTCTACACGGTCAACACTAAATACCAACAAACCATAGATCAAAACTGTTTCCCTGTCAATGTTTCCATACCCCAAGTACCAACAAAATTTACACACTATAAAACATTTCTATATTTCTCTACACAGTAATAAAACCCCAAGTTAAATACGTTGTATCCATTCCATAGCTCACGACCGTTATACAAAACAATAAACCCTTAACATAAATCATTTAAACCCCTATCTATGCTAAGTAATAGAAACGACATTCAATTCATACATTTAAAACCCACAGTCATGACCACTTCCAAATAAATACACAGGTAAGAAATAAAATCTATGAATAACCATAAATCCACATTCCATTCATATCTTAAACAATCACTACTCTAAATGGTAAAAGTGCCATTTCCAGCAATGGCACGACACTAAAGCCAAAACAACTCTGCTAAAATATCCTCATAAAGAACTTAAATTACAAATATGAGTTTACAGAGAGTCCAAACATTGCCAACTAAGAATAATAATCACGATATACACACAATAGATAATTCTTTGCAAATTAACCACTATCAAATTATATAAGAATTTACATAGTTGCATTTCCAAGCCAATGCACCATTGTAAGCAATGGTGTTGTCACCATTCATCAAAACCCAACATATTAACAAAATGAATAGTCTGAAATAAGTTACCATGGCCACAATATTAACGCTATCAAAAAAGTATTCATTTACAGAGATGAACCACACCAGTCTCGGCCCGAAGGCGCCAAACCCAACAAAAACCCAAACTATATTTGCATCCCTGGATGCTTTACATCATTTTATAGGAAGACCCATATCTAGTTGCAACTCTTAAAACCAAACCATTTATTCATCCAAATGACAAGCTTCATGCTCCGTGAAAACACCCACACATAGAGGAACAAGTTTTAAACTTGTTTGTAATAGGGCTTACCCGTGAAGGGTAATGCATCAGCCACCTAGAAGACCATGACCCATGCAGCGAAGACCCTACAACCTGCAAATAGTGGACAATGAAGGATGAGGAGTATGCCAAACCTACGGACCGAAACAACACATAAACAAGTGTTGCAAAACTAGAGTGAAGGACATACCTTCCATAGCGTAGCTGAACTCCAGACCTCACGCCATGATGCAAACTAGAGAGCCGAACATGGCTCACCAAAAAAAAGTGCAAATGACTCATGCCTCCATGAAAATCCAAGCTTAGGGTTTGAGACCCCCAACTCCCAAGGTGCATTAACTCCGCCACCCTGTCCACCACTACAACCCCAAGACTATAGTTCATACAAAACGTGTTGTGACGTTTGATTACCATGCAATCAATACACCCCAACAATGGTATCGTGGAATTATGATAAATCCATAATTCATGGCATATGTAATATTCCATGAATGGCTTATAATAAAATTTCAACATTGTATACAAGAACCTTAATCAACATAGGGTCTAGATTTAAGATCATAAGCACTATCAATACAAAATAAACCATATAAATGTTAAGTACATGTTTAAACTAAATCAAGGTCTTAATACCATAAGTAATAATGGTAACCATTATAGATGTAGGTATAAATAACCCAGCCTTGCATAAACGATAAATGCTAACCATCGTAATAAGAGATGCTAGGATAGGACTTTGGTACCATAGTCTTCAACGGCAACAAAGAATTTCAGCATAGGTAATATGAATTTATTTTAAACTATTACCACAAGTCTTCTGTCACCTAGTGCACCTGCACAAAGAAGAGATGCATTAGTTCGCTAAGAGCTAAGTAAACCCTGTAGCGACAAGTAAAACCAGTTACCTTTCTAGGTGTTTCTACAAGGGATACAAGTCCTGCCACTCCATCCCTTGATAATAAAAGTTAAGTCAAGATGACCCATAAAACAGTAATCAAACATTATAAACAATAAGAAAGCAAATGAATGTACACACATACATGTAAATACATGATAAAGAGCAATCAATAAACAACATAACTATCTAACTCAGATTCAAGAAACATAACGACAACATAGAATTACACTAATAACCACATCGGGGAAAACATCTAGAAGAAGGTAAGAATAGCTTACGACAATTCAGTTCAGTGAACAAAGTACCACACATTCAGCATAAGCTAAGATAATGTCCAGTTCATATAGTAATTAATTAGCCTAATAAATAAAAAAATTCGAATTTTGGGGACATTACATGTAACTTAATTGTAAAACACATGAATTTTACAATCTCTTATTGGCTTACCTTCTTCATGATTTATTAATGCGATTATCTTAAAACCTTTTTGCACAAAGCTACAAGCATATAAATACCTTCTAGGTTATAGTCACTATTGAATATTGTAACTTAAAAGGATATTCTAAACGTATTTTATTGATGTAACCCAAGGTAGATGATATTATTCTTCTGGTGGGGTGTTACTATTGTATTTGGTCATCATAGAGTCATCAGGTAAATCCTCCATTGTAAGTTGGGGCAATAGTACCCTAATAAATATAATATAATATTGTATTGAGTCTTCCTAAGTGAAGTTGACCCACTTAGTTAAATGGGGTTGGCTTGTTAGGTTAAATGTCACGGGACGTAAAGAGTATAAATAGAGGAGATGTGTTCCTCATATGAGCACACACTCACTTGTGCACAACGCATAGGAGAGAGGGAGAGATATATATGCTGGAAGAGGTGCACCTATCGGGGGTCTTGTCTTTTAATTTTTATACATCTTATACAGAGGAAGTTTTGTTGGGTTTTCTTCCCCATGAGGGTTTCCCAGAATAAATCTTTGTGTTCTTTTGTGCGGCTGTGCTTGTCTATCTTTCAATGATATTTTGTTTATGGTTATGTTGTTATGATTCTAAATGTTATAATATATGATATAACCATTAAAAAATTAACATGGTTTTAGAGCCACCCTGAAATAAGTCTTTGTACAGCCGAAACAGTGCTACAACTACAACTATTGAAGATTAGGGTTTCATGCTTGAAAACCCTAAAAGACAAAAAATAGTATTTTTGGTGCATTCGATATATCTCAAGATTGGAGAAGGATCAAGATCTGAAAATTTACATGCTAGAGATAAATTCCTAATGTACCCTATGTACAAGTTTTAGAATCATATTTTCTATATTATATGAGATATGATTCCTCCAAATCAGGGTTCCATCCTCTCCCAGGATTCAGCCTTAAACATGTGACCTAGGGAGAATTTCTATATCTCGGTCTATGAAGGTACAAATGAAATTTCTCAAGATGTTCCAAATAGGGAATGTACTATAATTTCTGTGGTAAAATTTTTAGACGCCAAAGGTGAAATAGTGACACATGGCAGTCTGTAAAAGTTTGCTATGCTGAACAGTCCTAAAATAAGTCACCTTGGGAAAACTCACATAAGTCCCAATTGGTAAAACCAATTCTTCTCTAAACTATGGTTAAGAAAGAGGATATATGAGGCTATCTCAATGTGATGCCTCAGAGGCATAGGATAATTAATTTCAGAGATACTGCAGAAACAATATCAGGCAATTCTGGAGAAGAATTTGAAGAAAACCAGGGCATGAGATATTTTGCAGTTCTGATCATAGTTTTGGGAAAATGAGTATGATGCTCAGCTCTCCTTGAGGAGGTACATATTTCTATCTAATTAGATCTGAAATATACACAATTTTAATAATGAGGGTTTCTCAGTCAAACCCTAGGGCCATCGAAAGCAGCATTCCAGAAAATCTTTCAAGCAAGCATGAGATTGAAGCAATCTCATTGGTCAAAGAAGAAGCTGTAGATCTAGAAGGAGATGAAGACAAACAAACAAAGATAAATATTTGAATTGTCTTTCCTGTATATGATGTGTGTTATGCATGATAGAATGTTTGACTTAATGGCAGTATACTACTAATATGCATGTGATGGGTAAGTAGCCCATGGTGTTATACAACTCTCCATTGCTACTTATCTAGAATGAAATATCTTTGCTGACATATTGGATTATTGCACAATATCAATGATGTCATGGTAGATATGGAAAGCATCTAGAAATCTTCCATGAGATATGTATGAATGTTGAATTGGCTAAACAGTTGCATGATGCATAAGAATTTTTCATTATGCATACGTTATCTGAAATGGTTCTAACCATGCAACTAGTGCATTTGACTTGTAGGAAAGGTCCTGTACAACCGCCTACAAGAAAAGTAGGATGCAACTTATTATGAATAACAAGTTATGACAATTCAAGATTCACTCCAATAAACATGAACCTGAAGCTCCCGGGGCCAGAGACACTATGACAGAAGAAAGAGCTTCAGAGAGTAGTAGATCCACCTCGAGAGAGGAAGACCATATTGGAAATGAGAGATAATTCAAGTGAAGAAAAGTATGACGGGACTTTCAAACCAAATTAAGAGGCCTCGGGCACACTCTAGTTGTGTGGCACAGTTGGGTGACATCATTGGTGCAAACCCTTCCAGCTATGGAAGAAGCTATGATCAAAGAGTAATAGTTGGTCATGGGGAATGATGTCTAGGATATGATTTTGAGACCTAAAGCGAAGTCCGTATTGTATTACATATGGATATACAAGAAAAGGTATACAAAGCAAGTTCTTTGGTTTATCTCAGAAAGAATAGAATATGGCATGGCATACTCTATTGAACATACACACTTCTCCAGTAGAAGTATATATCAAGCAAAGAACCACCTGTACAGAATAGGCTTTGTACGAGCTCAGAAGGAACCCATAGAAAAGAACATCGAGGAGATTGAAAGATCACCTAGAGTGATGAATATATTAACCTTTACTACAAGGTTGAAGATGGAAACCTATAGAATATAACAAGCTCACAGATAGGTGCAAAAGGAACTTTTCGACAAAGTTCCAGATAGATGAATCTTGGTATCTACTAACTTGAGATGGATTACATAGAAATATAGGATGCTACCCATCACTACAATAGAGAATGTAGAGAGAGATAATGCTTTTCTTCAGGGGGAGTGACTGCAGAAGAATCCCAAGTTCGACATGATACTACAGAATGGACAACTCCCTGTTGGACTAAGACTTTACCAATAGAAAAGTGGGTTATATCCTTCAAGGTTGAATGCTAAATATTGGGATATGTTGATGACCTGACATAATGAACTCATGGTAGAAGAAATGATGGAAGAATACCAGGATGATGTTTGGGATACAATACCCAAACCAGAAAGCAAGAGTGTGGTATATTCCAAGTGGATTTTTTGTTGATGGAAGTCTTGAAAAATATAAGATTTGTGGCTAGAGGATTCTCTCAAGAGAGAGGGAATTGATTATGAAGAGACATTTGTTCCAGTAGCAAGGCACACTTCCATTAGAACCATAATGGAACTTGATTCTATGATGAAGTGGGATATACACCAGATGGATGTAAATACAACCTTCCTTAATGGTGTGATTGAGAAATAGGTTTACATCGAACAACCATAGATATTTGAAGTCGAAGACAGAGTGACTCATGTATGTAAGTTGAAAAAGGATCTGTATGGACTGCACCAAGCTCCTAGAGCTTGGTATGGTAGAATAGATAACTTTTTGACAAGCTTGGGATTTACCAAGAGTAAAGTTGATCCTAACCTTTGCCTTAAGGTTATGGATGATGAACCTATCATACTATTGATGTATTTCGATGATCTATTTCTGACTGGAAATGAGAAACATATCACATATTGCAAGAAGAAGCTAGCTGAAGAATTCGAGATGGAAGATCTTGGATTGATGCATGATTTCCTAGGGTTGGAAGTGTGGTAGAGCCACGTAGGAATATTTATAAACCAAGGAAAGTATGATGTGGAAATATTAAGAAGATTTGATATGTTGGATTGTAAAGACATGGGAACACCCATGGATACCAACATGAAGTTGTTGTCCGATGAGACATCATAGTTAGTGGATATGACTCAGTACAGACAAATTATTGGGTCATTGATATATCTAACGAATACAAGGCTAGATATATGCTTTGTTGTGAACACCTTGAGTTAGTATCTAGTTAAACCTATATGTGTTCAACTGATAGCCGTAAAGCATGTGATAAGGTACCTTAAAGGTCCGACATAATTGGGACTTTACTATGGTAGAGATCGTGACTACATATTATAAGGATATACGGATTCATCTTTGGTAGGCAGTGACGTAGAGAGGAAGAACACCTCTAATGGATGTTATGGTCTGGGATCCGCCATGACCTCATGGTTTAGTAAGAAACAGTCCAATGTTTCTCTTAGTACAACTGAAGTAGAGTACATTGTAGTTTGCTCCGCTAGTTGCGAAGCCATATGGCTTCCGAAAATTGATGTCAGGACTATTTGACATGGATTTGGATACCACAGTGATTCTTTGTCGCAACCAAAATTGCATAAAGATGACAAAGAATCTTGTGAGATATGGTACAAAAGCAAGACATAAAACTCCAGTATATGAGTAATGATGACCAAGTTTTTGATGTGGTGACCAAGCTTCCATGAAAAGCTTGGTTTAGTTCAAAAATACTTTCCTCAGAAGGAGGAACAATGATGTTGATACTAAAGAATTTCCTCACAAGGAGGAACAATGATGTTGACACTGAAGACTTTTCTTGAAAGGAGGAACAATGATGATGATACTAAAGACTTTCCTCACAAGGAGGAACATTGATTATATAGACCCTTCTTAGAAAGGAGAAATAGGTCGAAGATACAGACTCTTATCGAAAAGGAGAAACAGGTCAAATATAGAGACTCTCTTCGAAAAGGAAGAACAAGTCAAAGATATGGACTCTCTTTGGAAAGGAGGAACAAGTCGAAGATATGGAATATTCTTGAAAAGGAAGAGCAGGTTGAGATATAAACCCTCCTCGGACAAAGAGGGAGCAAGTTGATAATATGAATCCTCCTAAAAAATGGGGAGTGATGATGAGACTGTCATAGATGATGGGATGACAGTGATGCTCTAGCATGAAAGAGAACAAGTGTGCCTGAAGATGCTGACAAGGTTCGACATTCACTTGTGGATGATAGTATCCTCTCTTGAGGATGGCAGGTATAACACTATGTTCATGAGAGTGGTCCTTACTAGGTAAGGGTGGCCCTGGAGATATTACTCTCACATGGAGAGTAGCCACATTCACTTGTGGGAGATAGTATCCTCTCTTGAGGATGGAAGGTATAACACTCTATTCATGAGAGTGGTCCTTACTAGGTAAGGATGGCCCTACAGATATTACTCTCTCATGGAGAGTTCCCACATTCACTTGTCAACGATAGTATCCTCTCTTTAGGATGGCAGGTATAACACTTTGTTCATGAGAGTGGGCCTTACTAGCTAAGGATGGCCTTGTATATGTTACTCTCATGGAGAGTACCCACATTCAGTTGCGGGTAATGTAGAATAAAACTCGCTCAGGATTGGTCCTAACCTTAGTGGTATGGATGCTCTACGATGAGTCCTCACGGACGACAAAACTGGAATTTTATATGAAGTCAATATCTACTTTGTAGACAATACTCTTGTATGGAGAGTATGCCTATATTCATATGTAGATGCCATAGAATAACACTCACTTGGGAGTGGTACTAACCTATGTGGTATGGATTCTCTATGATGAGTCCTCATAGTCACCATAGTATAACACTCACTTGGGAGTGGTCCTAACATGTGTGGTATGGATGTTCTACGATGGGACGACATTGTGTATGCTGTCGAGATCTTCTCTGTAGACAATACTCTTACTTGGAAGAGTGCCTACACGTAAGTGTGGATACCATAGTATAATGCTCACTTGGGAGTGGTACTAACTTGTGTGGTATCGATGGTCTATGATGAGTCCTCACGGACGATGGGGCTGACATTGGGTGCGGTCGAGATCAACATTTAGTTGTAGATGATTCAGCTGATCAATTTCATGGATCATGCTGATGGAGGATTGCATCGTCCTTGGAATTATGTCCTAAAGTGATCGGTATTGATCATCCTGCAAATATATCATGTGTACTGCAGGTAGCGCGGTGATGAAGGATCAATTAAATCAAAGTACAACATCAAAGGGTCAAGTAGATCGAAGTGTGGCTGCAATAGATCAAGAAGGATCGAAGTTCTTTTGCAAAGGATCGAAGTGCTGCTGCAAAAATGATCAAAAGGATCGAAGTTATACTATAAGGGATCAAGAAGATCAAAAGGATCGAAGTTATACTATAAGGGATCAAGAAGATCAAAAGGTTGCTACAGAATATTGAAGTGCTGCTGCAAAAGATTAGAAGATCGAAGTGCTGCTATGAAGGATCGAAAGATCGAAGCGTTGCTGCAAAAGGATGAAGTGATCATGTGATCCATAATATGAAGAGTAATTGTTCTAGTTACTGATTGTGAAAAATTCCTATGACGTATAGATGTATATAGCCTCAATTATGTTGCATATATTATCTCTCTATTCTTCTATAGTCTATGATTATGTTGTCAGTAGAATAAACTTCTCATTAAGGGGGAGTGTTGAATATTGTAACCTCAAAGGATATTCTAAATGTATTTTACTAATGTAACCCAAGGGAGATGTTATTATTCCTTCGACGGGGTGTTACTATTGTACTTTTTCATCATAGAGTCATGACATAAATCCTCCATTGTAAATCGGGGAAAGTGAAGTAAACCCACTTAGTTAAGTGGGGTCGATTTATTAGTTTAAATGTCAAGTGACGAAAATAGTATAAATAGAGGAGATGTGTTCCTCATTTGAACACACACTCACTTGTGTACAATGCATAGGAGAGAGAGATATATATCTGTTGGAGTAGGTGCACCTATCTCGGGTCTTGTATTTTACGTTTTATACATCTTATACAGAGGAAGTTTTGCTGGGATGTTTTCCCCATGAGGGTTTCCCAGGATAAATCTTTGTGTTCTTTTGTGTGGTTGTGATTACCTATCTTTCAGTGATATTTTATTTATGGTTACGATGTTATGATGCTAAATGTTATAATATCTGATATAACCATTAAAAACTTAACAGTCACAAGGAACAACTTGCAATAGTTATAACAAATATTCATATTTGAGGAACATCTTAGTGTGTAGGAATGCACGTTCATGACCAATTTAACTAAAAATTAACATGAGAATTTTTTATGTTGATTCTATAATGTAATTGTTTGATTTTAAAATTTAAATTATAAATACTGATGTCATTATTTGTAATACTCATTGTACATTTTTTCATTTCTAAAAGATTACATTATACCATGCATAAGTTTCTAAATTTATTTAATTGTATTTATGATTGTAGTGGCTAGTATGGATTCCCATGCACAAATACAATGAGCTAGAAAGGCTTAGAGAGGTTGGGGGGCATGGACGGGTGGATATTAGCTCCACTACTCTTTGTCAGAGTCACTAGATGGCATCGTAAACACCATTACCCAATCAAATGGTTCCCTATATGAAATTGCATCGTATAGAAAATGAAAAAGGAAACACAATACTCATGGGTTGAGTTACAATGACATAAAAAAGTAAAGATTACCAAAGAGAAAATAGATTCCTTGTTAAAAAAGCCACAAACTAGGAATTCCAAACACAAATAGACCCAACATCACTGTTGAATGGTGCATATACCCACCATTCCAAGAGAATTGGATGGATCAGTGGTATATGGTTTTTGATGTGCCAACTCATAACAACAGGGAAATTCCCTTATATTTCCTTATAAAGGTGGATACCGAGTTCATGTTGGGAAAACATGTCAATTATTTTGACATGCTGGAGTTCCAAGGTGTTGGTCACAGGATACTACAAAACCATCCCAATGCCAATCTTTGAGATTCCAATCTCCAAGTACCTCCACCTCATAGGATGCTTAGGATAGATGTTCCCCCTTCACATGATATGATGACACAGACATAGGAGTCATTCTTGAGTGTAGATCAGGAAGTTGTCTACATAGCACCATCATTGATCGTATGTGTAATGTCCCTAAAATCCAAAAATAAAAATAAAAATTCGTAGACTAATAAAACTGCTAAGATATTAAGGACATCTTCATTTTACTGCGGAATAAAAACTTGGATAAAGAACTAAGCCTAAGTTATGTCGTTGTTTTCCTTCTTGTGTGTTTTTTATATGATGATGTTGTTTACATGTCACTATTCTATTTTTCGATGCGCTTGTATTTTATGTACATACTTATATAGTTTACTAATTATGCTGATCTTATGTTGTTAATGTTTTTCTTTTATGTTACATTACCTATTTATTATTTATTTACGATGAAGAGGATGACTTACCTCTATATGGAAGGGGTTGGAGTGGCGGGATGTTTCCCTATCTACTTCACTTGTAAATGTTAGGGGTCCTATGTTACTGGGCTTACTTAGTTCAGTGTGAACTAACGCATGTGTACCTATTTTTATGCAGGTGACTTTGCCTATAAATCTAGGCGTATGAACATGATGAAAAAATTCCTAGCATCTACAACTATCTAAACCTAAGTGTTAAAGGTTATGTCTAAGAAATGATAAATCCTATGCTCAAACTAAAGGAGGAAAGGGTTCTAAGCCTAAATGTATTAACACATACTTGTAAACTATGGTATATGCTTGCAAGCTATGGTATAAGATTTTAACTATGGAATTGAGGGTTTTAAGTTTAATGTTGGTGACATTTTTTTAAACTATATAACGTGGAGGGTTATGCCGTAGTATACCATGGAAATCGAAACTATGGAAATGGGAATTATTTCAACGGAAAGAAGTTTGAAGCCAAACTATATGCATGTGGGTTTTAATTTGGGAAAAGGTGGTGGCCAGGTTGGCACATTCAATGTTCCACGTGATGAGAAGGATTCAAGCCTTATGCGTTGTGCTAGGGTTTTGTCTCTCATTTGTTTGGGTTTTCACTTGGTAATGAGGGAGGTTCATGCTCCAGGTTTGGAGCTACGCATACCCTGGTTGGCCTCACAGTGCTGGTGAGAAACTCCTTAACAGGTATGCCATCGATTCTTGTAAGTATTAACTTCTTCAGTTTCATTTGGCCTTTACCCAATGCTTGGTATTTATGCTGCTTAGATTGAAAAACAATCATCCTGTTGGGTTTCGATAATGGGTCTAGGGAAATGATGGTTGTAAAGATTAAGTTGATAGCTGTAGGTTTGGGGTTCTCTCATCTTGTTCGGGAATTTGATTTGACTGTGTATAAAACACTTGTGTAGCTCTGTAATGGATTTGTGTTCTATGGTTTTAATGGATGTGTTTATAAATGCTATCAGTTCCATTGTGTTGCAATGGCACTACGATGCCAATATTTCTCTATCGTTGCTTGACTATTTATTTTATCATGGGTGTTTAACCCTTGCTGCAATTTGTTTGAATGATTCATCGTTTATGGTTTAAGCTCCGTTAATGGATGAGTTTGTTTTTAATGCAATGAAATTAATTGTGTGTAAAAGATTCCAAAGGAAAAGCTCTTGATTTGTAATAGATTTGGTTTTTGGTGGAAGAATTCCTATCGGTGTGTTTGTTTTTAAATGGAAGAGCCCAGCTCTGTCTGTATGTTAGATGTGGTGATTTGGTTGTTTCACGGGTAGCTATAAGGGCTTGGCCCAATCCTTACGTAAATAACGCATCCCGTGTGTTAATTTTACAAATTGGTTCTTAAATGTACATTCTTAAGGTTTATGTTGTTTTAAAAGAATCGATACTAGGTTGTAATGTTGTATATTTTTGTTTATTTGGTTTAGATATGTTTAGAGCTCCCAGATGGGCTCGACGCGACTCGATCCTAGGTTGATTGCTTGGCTGGGATTTAATGCTTAGATATATTTGTGGATATTAATTTGGCATTGTTTAACGTTTTTAAATGTATTAGCAGAGAAAGGATGGAGCTCATGTGGCTCAACCTTAGGTCATGATGGTGAATTTACTGTGATTATTTCTTTATCTTTTGATTAGAGATATGTATAAAATTTTATTTAGATGGGATATGGTGTTTATGTTTTATAAGTTTTGCTTTTAATAGTATATCCATTATTCTTGTTTGAATTCGTGAATGGCTCTTGGCCTTTACATGAGGACTTATGGTAAATTTGTTTGTTTTAATTTAATGTGTTTATGTTTTAATTGTAGATGAGTTTTATGTGTTATATGTTTGTGTTTGTTGGCAATATGAAATCTGCCAGCATTGCATTTAGAGTATGGGTTTGAGTTTGGATTATAAGGGATCCGATCCCTTGTTGGAATGTTTATGAATATGTATTTAGTTTCTATATTAATTGTTTTATTGAGTAGAGTTTATTTAAGTTTTGGTTTACTTAGCTACTTCTGGTTAATATCTAGTTTATTTTTAAATAAGGTCGTAGACATGTACAAGTTCTTTGTAAGAATATACTTAAGGGTTTTAGCTTTAGAAAAAATGCTCACAGAGATTTGGTTATTAGTTTTATCTAGAAACTAGGGATTAGATCTAGACTAAAATTTCTAACATAAAATTCTGAACTAGTTAAATATAATTCTGAGAGAAAATTAACCCTAGGATCTATCTAAGAATTTAAAGGATGAATTTGAATTTAACAAATGAAACAATCCTGAAACATATATTCAAACTGGAAAAATAAACTTACTGATCTTAATTCCATAGCATAATAACTATACACACAAATTGTAAACAAAACTAATATAATTGGTAAATGTAGGAACCTCATACCTGCACTATTTAGCTTGTTAATGGCTAAGAACCCTGCAATTCATGGAATTAACAAAACCCTAGTTACTTCTTACCTTATATATGTTAAATGGATAACCGTGGAACTACCACGTTCCTCCCAACCATGACCGAGAATAGTTCCTGGTTCTAATATGGATTCCCCCGAGCTCGCTCCAACATGCAAGTGATATAGAACTCCTAAGGGTGAGGTTGCTCTTCTTTGGAATACCAGGCTCTGTATAAGAATGTTTGCTTTTGGAAATGATCTCCAAAACTATTTTGGAATAATGATCAGATCCCTAAGCCTTCCTTGGCTTGGGTCTTTATAGAAAATCTTTTAGGAATGGGTAGTTGTTTTAAACTTCAGTTAGATCAAGAATCCATTATTTTCTTGAAAATAATCTTTAATTGATTTTTATGTGAATTTCATAATTATTTTGTTCAGCTTAGAAACATTTTACTAGTTCCTAATTTGAACTTTAGAATGGAATATTCATTTAATCTTTTTAGTATATAATAAATACATAGACTCTTTATTTATTATTTTAGTTATCTTTTATTATTTATTTATATATACAATTATTCTTTTATTCATAATGTATATAAACTTTACACATTATCTTTAATATTTATTTATGCATCATATAACATAATCACCTTTATTTGATGCTTCCCTTATCTTACACTATTTCTTTTATTCAAGGCCTCAGATAGGGTTGGTTAACTAGGTTAGGAAGCTCTAGATCCTCCTTGCATGTTGGATTACCTCATGTATCATGATAGTTCTTTAGTACTTAATGAGAAGTAGATTCGAAAATTTATTTAATCAACTCAAAATAGGTAAGATAAGGGTCGGTGCTATTCAGATTCATTCCCAATCAACACACTTAATTGCAGTAACTCGTAGTGTTATTTAGAGCCCAAGCTCAATGCTAATAATTGGGAGTTACACTTAGTGCAATTCCATAGCCTCTTGCTCAACAGTAATACTAGGATGTACTTGTATAATAAACCTAGGGATACAATGGACAAGGATCCGATGCTCCAGAGCTTATGCTCAACATCAATTTGGAATGGTTCATGGCTTATGCCCAACACTTCCAATCTTATAGCCCATGTGCTCCAGAGCTTATGCTCAACACAAAATATCTTAACTCATGTACCGACTTGTAAATAATTGAGGAGGCTGAAAGAGTGCCAAGAGTTGTGTGTATTTTCTTTTATTTCCCTAATGGAAGTTAGCCATGTGTTCTGAGTGTTGCTAGTCTAGATGTGTGCATTAATTTTGATTAGTCTAGCTGTGCAAAGCGATTTCGGTGTTTTTGTGAATATTTGTAGATTTCTCTGCAATTGTTGGTTTAAGAGTTGGATTTTGTTCGAATCATTGAAAGATAGGGTAGATGCATGGATAGGAGGACTAGACTGATGGATCAAAGAGGTTAAAAGCTAGATTGATCAATTCTTTGATCAAATCTGTGCAAAACACAAGTTTTTCGACTTAACGAGTTTTTGCAAAAAATGGACGGTGGAGATTGGATCCGCAGATGTAGATCTGATGGTCCAGGAGGAACCCATAACTAGAGTTGTGAGGGAGATAACGGATCTACCAAGGTTTGGGAGATACACATAAAAAGTAAAATCGACAGCTGTGGTGAAGGCCGCAATGAAAATATCTAACGATCATAAAATACTGTGGGGAAAGAATTGTGGGTGCAAAGTTGCGGTGGTGCAACTTTGGGAATTTGGAATTTCGCATCCCGCATCCCACAATCCAAGTTGTGGAGGAGGAGTTGCGGAGAGAGATTTTGGAAAATAGAGATCTCACATTCCACATCCCACATGTAGAAAGGCGGATGTGGAAACGGAGTTGCGGAACACATATTGCGGAAAGGCACAGGCAGAAGGAAAATTGCAGGAAGGCAATTTTAGTGTGGAATTTGGCGTTTAAAGATAAATTTGGAGATCCTTCCAAGTGTAGGAAGCTAAAGATCGTGGAGGTGCTGGTTGGGTTGGTTTTGGTATGAAACCCTGCACCATTTTTGGTATCAGAGCGGGTGCAAAAATATTTTCACACTATGGGGAGGAATCTTGCAATATTAATTTGCAATTTGAGTTCAGAATGTGGATTTCTTACCATAGGATTTGAGAAGGACATTGTGGTATGGGAACCCTCACAGTAGAGTGCTGTAGGAAATGAATGAAAATCTCAAGCCTGTAGAGAGCATAGGAAGTGCTCGAAGGTTCTGTGTGAGAACCAAGAATGCCAATAGGTAAAGTAGTAGGAATCTTGATGAGGTGATGAGAGGGTAGGCTTGTTTTAAATTCATCATGAGTGTGGGAAATCTCAAGGAGGTGGTGTGGAATATGGCTACTGAAAGTAATCTAGAGGGTTCAAAAGGAATCCACAATAGAACAAGGGAAGATGCTAGAGAAAATGGTGTTAAGAGGATTAGTCAAAGAAAATTTGACAGAGAGGTTGCTGAGATGAAGGAAAGGCTTAGTAAGGTGATTGAACTTTTGCAGGAGGAAGCTACAGGAGGTTAGTATTAAGTATGGAGGTTTAAGAAGAAGGTGCAATGGCCTGTAAAGAGGTTATGTGCCAGGAATATCAAGCACAAACTTAGTGTTTGGGTGAAGGAAAAGGAAAGACTCAGGGAAGTTGAGCATGAGGAAGAAGTTCGCATGATGTGTGAACCTGAGAAAGGCGATTACCTTGAAGAAGAGAAGGAGGATGCTGATACAGAGTTTACGGACAAGATCATGAAAAAAGAAAATAATTCATAGTTGTATACATAGGAGAATGAGGATGTTGATGTGAGATATTTTGAAGATATTAAAGACTATTTTGCATAGACAAATCAGTTTGGGATGTTGGAGGAAAAGGCATTAGTTGAGGCTGAAGTGCCTGATGTTTTTCAAATTGACAATATGTGTTTAATTGCAGGTTGCACAGTTGGCACAGAGGGACAATTGCTGATTATTGTCCAACAGTTTGAAAAGGATGAAGATGAAGGTAAAACTATGGAAATCTGGAATGTCTATATTTTACATATCTATTTGTGGATTTTATCGCAGGAATTATGCAAGTGTATAGCTGGGATGGTGGATGATGAAGTAGATATTGTCTTGAGAGACAATATGGCAGCACAAGATAGGGCTGAAGATGATTAGGGAAGTAGCAACAGTGAACCTGTTGTACAACAGAGGGAGAAATATTTGGAAGTTCTTTATACTTCTAGGAAACTAAAGGTGGCAGTGGAGGAGGGCATCCAGACAGGAAAATTTCAGCACATAAACAGACTGGACGAGGAGATATATGAGTTATGGAACCTCATGCAGAGATGTAAGAGGAATGGTAATGGTGAGGTATAGGAAGTTATTTGGATGACTGTGGAAGACTGGGAAGTTCATTATAGGATTAATGAACAACAAAAACTACAAAACAAAGTTTGGGATCCAGGTATATTGCAGCTGGAAGAGTATGACCTAGAGGTCATATTTATTTTTTCCTGGGGAGTCTGATGCAGGAACATCGTGCTCTCCATTTCAAATTCAAAGTTCAATGCTAGATCAAACCTAGGAAGGGATCTACACATTTTGATTTAATAGTCCCTATACTATTACATTGTAAATAACCTATGTTTTTATGAATATTCTAGATAGTGATGAGTCATTCTACTTAGTCATAGGCTATTAGAGCTGTAGGAATAATAGCGAGTCTTGACTGCTTGCATGGAGATCAAGCTGCATTCTGCTTGTTTTGGACAGGAACGTTTCATCATTCATTGTAGTGATTTTTTTTTAGGTTACAGGACCACTCAAGCATGGTGGTAACAACTTAGATTAAATATCTAGGTTGTAGAGGTTGAAAGGGTTCCATCTTTCAGAAGAAAACTGTGTTTTGCAGAGAGGCGAATAGACCTATGTCTTTACCGACTTGTAAATATTTGAGGAGGTTGAAAGAGGGCCAAGAGTTGTGTGCATTTTCTTTTATTTCCCTAATAGAAGTTATCCATGTGTTCTGAGTGTTGTTAGTCTAGATGTATGCATTAATTTGAGTAGTGTAGCTATGCAGAGCAATTTTGGCGTTTTCATGAATATTTGTAGATTTCTCTGCAATGTTGGTTTAAGAGTTGGATTTTGTTGGAATCGTTGAAGGATAGGGTAGATGCATGCATAGGAGGACTAGAATGATGGATCAAAGAGGTTGAAAGCTGGATTGATCAATTATTTGATCAAATCTGTGCAAAACACAAGTTTTCTTACTTAACGAGTTTTTGTAGAAAATAGACGGTGGATATTGGATCCATAGATGTAGATTTGATGATCCAGGAGGAATCCACAAATGGATTTGTGGGGGATATAATGGATCTTCCAAGGTTTGGGCGATTTGCATAAAATGCAAATTGATGGATGTGGTGAAGGCTGCAATGAAAAGATCTAACGGTCAGAAAATATAGCGGGGAAAGAATTGCGGGCGAAAAG
Source organism: Pseudotsuga menziesii (assembly GCA_001517045.1). Taxonomy (NCBI): domain Eukaryota; kingdom Viridiplantae; phylum Streptophyta; class Pinopsida; order Pinales; family Pinaceae; genus Pseudotsuga; species Pseudotsuga menziesii. The sequence continues at coordinate 63,750 of LPNX010147886.1, read as the reverse complement.
TTGCAGAGGTGCAACTTTGGGAATTTGGATTTCCGCATCCCGCATCCTGAATCCAAGTTGCGGAGACGGAATTGCGGAGAGATATTTTGGAAAATTGAGATCCTACATCTCGCATGTGGAAAGGCAGATGTGGAAATAGAGCTGCAGAACACCTGTTGCGGAAAGGTGGAGGCGGAAGGAAAATTGCGGGAATGCAATTTTAGTGTGAAATTTGGAGTTTAAAGATAAATTTGGAGATCCTTCCAAGTGTAGGAAGCTGAAGATTCTGGAGGTGCTGATTGGGTTGGTTTTATTCTGAACCCCTATAGCACAGAGTTTGAGCTAAAAAAAATATCATCACTTATGTGCTTTAGGGTTTATGCCCAACACATTATAGAACTCAATCATGCATTCAGTCTTCTGCACATTTTATCACAATAATCATCTCAGTATATGCATTAAGGTAAATCACATAATACATCTAGTACATCGTATTATGACAATAACCCTTGTCCATCAAGGTCCATGTCCACATTTACAATCACATACAAGATAATAAAACATGTGCATTGGATTGCGCACAATATATCTAACTAATCAACGTAAATCATGTGTAGTGGGGCATACACCCAATATACAAACATAAACATCAAAGTAAATCATATGCAATGGGACTCATGCCCATTATAGTGAAGGTCAAAATTTGGGATATTACATCTATCCTTGCTTAGAAAAACACTGTCCCGATGTTCTAGGGACTAGGAATGAAGTCATGAAACAAGGTAGGGAAAGCCTCTCTCATGGTGGCTTCATCCTCCCAAGTGCCGTCATTGGATCCAAAGTGCTTGCATTGCACTTGCAGCTGAACTATGGTTCGATTCCTAAGCTGTACTTTTGTTTTGTTTAGAATATAAAGGGGTTTGGGTACAAGTTCTCGTTTAGGTTCCACCCGTATCAAGCACCAATCAATAACATGTTTAGTATCATATACATATTTCTTCAATAAGGATGCATGAAAAACATTATGAACCTTTATATGAGAAGGTAAAGCTAATTCATATGCCATTGGCCCTCTCTTGGCCATTATCTCAAAGGGTCCACAAAATCTTGGTGCCAACTTTCTGCATATTCCCAAACTCAATGAGCTTCTCTTTGATTTTAGTTTTAAGTAAACATGTTCGCCGATTTGGTAATATTTATCTTTTATTTTCTTATCCGCATAACTTTTTTAGCGGTATTGTGCTTCCTTTAGGTTCTATTGTACTTTGGTGACTAACTATTCTAATTCCTTTAGTAAGTCTGGCCCTAACATGAGCCAGTCCACCTGGCTATCCCAAGTAACTGGTGTTCCACACTTTTGACCATAGAGTACCTCGAAGGGAATCATCTTGGCAGAGTTATGGTATCCTTTGTTATATGAAAACTCCGCGAGGTGTAGATAATCCTCCCACTTGGTGGGATTGTTCATAACATACATTCTAAGCATGTCTTCCAAAACCTGGTTTACCCGTTCTGTCTTCCCGTTTGTCTATGGGTGGTAGGAAGTACTAAAGTTTAACTACGTCTCTAAACCATAGAATAAATATCTCCAAAATTTACTTGTAAAATTCATGTCTCGATCCGAGATGATTTCCTCGGGTATCCCATGCAATATGAATATCTCTTTTAAGAATATATCGGCAATATGACCTGCCTTGTAGGTTCAATTAATTGGGATAAAGTGTGCTGCTTTAGATAACTTGTAAACCAATACAAATATGGAATCATTCTGCTTCTTTCTCTTTGGTAGACCCGTAATAAATACCATAATGATAACTTCCTACTTCTATTCCGGAATGGGTAATGGTTGTAGTAATCCCGAAGGATGCTGATTCTCAGCTTTGACTAGCTGACATTCTTGACATTTTGCGATGAACAATGCTATGTCGATCTTTAACTTAGGCCATAAAAAGTGTTTATTTATTGTAGATATCATCTTTTGATATCCCGAATGCCTCGAGTAGGGATTCTGATGGAACTCCGTTAGGATGCTAGACCTGATGTCTCCTCCTTCCAGAACATACAATCTCTCTCTGGACCATAATAATCCGGTCTCGTCTACTCTATACTTTTTGTTGTTGTTGAAACAACATGTTCTCGTGAATATTTCTGAGGACTTCAACATAGAAACAGTCAACTCTATTTTTCGTTATGATCCTATCATGAAAATCTAAATCAGTTTTGCTCAAAGTTACCTCATATAACATATGAGCTTGTTGACTTAAAGCATTGGTGATTTTATTCTTGTTATAATCTCATAGATCACATAAGGTTACCAATAATACATACTAAAACATACATAAATATAGAACAGAGACAAGAGACAAGAACATATAGGATTAAACAAATTATATTATTACAATGAGTTCATACAATGCAGGGAACTGAACTAAGTTCTCGTTTGGCTCAACAGCCTAATATATACAATTTATAGACGGTTACAAAATAACTACCTGTCGGTTTGGTGAACCAACGCGAATTAAGATGGCCGACCTAATCTCTTTAGTTTAGTCGACTGATCGACTAAGTTGGCCCATTGACTTAATCGACTGATCGACTAAGTCAGTCCTCGTTCAAGTTGACTTATCGACTTGCTCCTTCTACATCTCCCCCACGAAAAAAACGTTTCTTCATCTCAAAGAAACAAGGAGGTACACAAAATTTGTTTGTTTCGTCTTCAAAATTTTTATTATGGCAGACTATGGAGACGGATGGTTGGTCTTTTTTGTACAGAGACCTCAACAATGGCTGGAGCTGTGATGGCGAGGTGATTTTGGAAATCTGTCAAACTCTGCAAATATTTCTGGATGTCGATGGTTAATGTGGTTAAGTTGGACAGGACCGACATCTTCTCCGATATGGGGACTTCTGCTAATTTTCTTTTCAATTTTTCGAAAGAGATGTGGCATTCGTCTGTCCACTTAAACTCTTGATCTTCTCTTAACAGTTCTTCAAGAGGATAGGTCATATCTGAATAGTGTCTTATGAATTTTCTGTAATAGCCTGTATGGCCAAGTAACACCCTGACTTGTTTGGGGTTTATTGGTGGTTTTAGGTCGAGGATAATTTTAATCTTTGCAAAATCGACTTTGATACCCTCCTTACAGACAATGTTCCCTAATAGTATGCCTATGGGAGTCATAAATATACATTTCTTAATGTTCAGGGAGAGTTGAATCTGTCGACATCTCTCCAGCATAAGCCTGAGCCATTTACAGTGATCTTTTAAGGTGGAGTATATTGTCCAGTCATCGAAGTATACTTCCATGGTATTATATATGTACTCTTGGAATGTTTTGACAATGATTTGAGAAAACACTGCAGGCACATTCTTTAATCCAAAAGGCATAAATTTGTAAGCAAAGGAACCAAATTCACACACAAATGTTGTCTTCTTTTGGTCTTCTTTAGCTATTGGTACTTGGTTATAGCCTGAGAATCCATCTGTGAATGAATAACATTCATGTCCTGCAACTTCATTCAAGATTTCATCCGCATAAGGGGTTGGGAATGGGTCTGTCAGTGTTACTTTGTTGAGTTCCTGAAAGTCGATACAAATTCTTAACCTTGTCGGGTCATGTTTCTTGGGCTATACGACCATTGGACTTGCCCATTTTGACTGGTCGATAGGGTAAATGATCCCTGCTGCTAACATGTTATCAATTTCCTTTTTGACTATTTCTTTATACTTGTGAGTCAGTTTATAAGGTCTTTTCTTAACAGGTCGAACATCAGGTTTAGTATCAATTTTCATCTCCCCCATTTCTTGGACTAATAGTTTTAGGTCTTTATAGTCCCTGGCAAAGACATATTGGAACTCTTTTAGTAAGTTCACGATCTCTGTGGTCTGTTGGTCATTCCAGTAGTCACCAATTTTTGCTAGTTTTGGTCGATCATCATTTGAGATGTCGACTTCTTTAGTTTTTACTTTGGCATCTAGCCACTATGGTGCTTTAGCTTCATTAATCGGTCGAATTCCTTCTTTGAACTATGAGAATGTGGCAGGGAAGTCGGCTGCAGTCATTCTATCAGTATCTTGTTTGTCAGTTGTTGTGATTTTCAGGATCGAGTGGATAGGTTTTGTTGTTTCAACGTGGGTGGATTTCCATTTGAAGCTCTTTTCTTCCGTGTTTTCATTCTCTAGTTGTAAACGGGTCGACTGTGGTTTTGACCCTGTTTGTATATTGTTACAGTCCTTTATCTGTCGATGGTCTCGTAAGGGTTGATTCTCGGTCGGTTGGATGAATTGTTTAATTTGCTTTGCTGTTTTAGCCAGATTTTCATTTTGAGGGATGAAGTTAAAGTCTTTAAAAAAATTTTCTCGGATTTTGTGCAAGAAGAAGGTTTCACCTCTATCTTCTTCCATCTTATACCATTTGTTTGGTAAGTCTGCTAGGGTTGAGGGGAATAAGTGTGGCCAAGCTCACTCATCCTTGTATCCTAGTCTTCTCCACTCCTTTTCACAGGTTTTGATATGTTCCTCTGGGTTTTGGCCTTGAGTGAATATAGGTATGGAAGCTTGTTGGGTTAACTTCCTTCCTCCAAACCTTTCGACAAAGTAAGTTGACGTAGTTGTCTAGGTCTATAGTCTGGTCTGGTGGGTATCCCACCATCTAGCTGCTTGACATGTAAAAGTTTCAACTAGGCTCTAAAGTCGGCCATGTTCACCAATATTTTTAGATACTTGTTCGACGTGCATGACTGGTGATTCCCTCTCCTTATACCTTGGTAGTTGTGTAGTATTTAGGTTGGTTGGTTGTAAGGTAGGGTGTTCCCTTATTCTCTTTTCGAATATTTTTGGGATAATTGATACTATGAAGCATTGTCGGGTGGGTTTTTTCTGGACTTTTTGTATGGTCTAGCACCCTCTTGCTTGTGTTTCGTAATTCTCAATCTCCCAATCATATAATTCAGCATCTTAGTTATAACCAACTGAGTTTTGGTTACCTAAGTTAAGTTCTCCATGGGTGTTTGGTTGTGTGTAGTCTGCATCGTTGTGGATTTGGTAAAGTTGTCTGATATCTACTTCTTCATCAATAGGTTTAGTCCAAGGCTCCCCTTGGGATGAATGAATGGGTACAATGACCTTTTGACCATTTCCTTTTAATTTGATTCATTCCTTGTCCAAAGATATGGATGCTTTCATATTTCAACCCCAAGGTCGACCGACTAGTGTTGGGAAGGAGCTGTATCCTTCTTATTGGTCAATAATTTCAAAATCAACCTTGGTCAATATTCCCTTGATGGTCATGTTGAAATTTTTCCAGACTCCAATGGGTTCAATTAGGCCTTGGTCGACGAATTTCAGGTATATGCTTGACTCGTAAAGTCGAGGTCTACCCATCTGTTCCCAAGTATCCCGAGTCATGATATTTACCTATGAGCTGAAGTTGAGTACTACTTGTCGGACATGGTAACCTTCAATTTCTAGGTCAACAAGTGGGTCGGCATCACTTTTGTCTTTTTGATTCAAGCTGCAGATGTTTTTGGTTTGTTTTTCCAGGTTTGTTCCTTTTATTTCATGTAATAAGTCAATGAAGTGAGATACTGATTTGTCTGTTTGAACAAGTTGGATTAGTTGATTTATTGTGTTGGGTCAACTGTTATGGAGGTCTTCTTGTCGTGTAATGTCTTGAAAGACGTGGGTTGCTTGTTTATATGTTTGTTTTTCCTTCATTGGGTCAGGATAAACGTTTGTGTCTTTAATCTTACTAATTTTGGGGTTATCAAGTCATGTTTTTGTTCCCTGTCGAGTTACAATATGTAAATTTTTGGTGTTTATTACATCATTCTTTTTCACACAAGACAAGACATTAACATTTTTCTTGGTATTAATTTTTTCTAACATAGTAGGGAAATCCTCTAATGAGTGATCGCTTACTCCACAGTGGGTACAGAATTTGAGATCAGTCCTATCCTTGTATGGACAGTTTCCATACCGGTGACCTTCTTTGTAGCATATAAAGCACTGTATTGGTCAGCACAGGCGTATGCCATGATTCCCAGGGAATCGACCTCTTCCTCCATATCCTTGGTGTCGATTATCGTACCGGCGCTCATATCATCGACCGTCGTATCTTTGTTCATTCTGATCATTTGGTGGATTGTTTTGCTCGTTATGTTGCGCTAATGCATTTTTTTGGTATACCGTGTGATATTTCTATCGGTTCTTTAGGTTTAACTGGCAGTCAGCAGTGTTATGACTTTTGGTTTCGCAGATGGCGCACCAGAAAGCCTTGCCGTTCTTCATGTTAAATGGGTAGTTTGCTGTAGAGTGATCTCCATGTTCCTGGAAAATGTCGCAAAATGATTTGGTCTATACAAATTGAATGTCTTGTCGACTATATTGTTGTCAACAGTTATCTTTTGAATGACTGGCCGTCCAGCATTTGGTACACCAGATCTCTTGATTCTTGAAGCCTAGTTCCTTCAAAGACTTCTGTACGTTCTCAAGCTGTTCTTCCAATCTCCACCTGAAGATATTTTTTTAGCGCATCCTCATACGTTTTGAACATCTCCAGACTGATGTGTCGATGTACTTTCTGCGATAGTCCTGCAAGAAACCATTGGATTAGTAACTGTTCATCAATAACGTAATCCAACTGGCTTAGTAGGTCTTTCCAATGTTTATCGTAGTTGCGGACGGTCTCGTCTGGATTTTGTGATGTGGTTTTAAGCTTCTTTGCGGCCAGGTGCTTAGCGTCTGGATTTTTAAAAAATGACAAAAATTGTGCCTTAATCTCGGCTTTTGTCGCTCTGGGTTGTCTTTATGAAAAGGTCATGTACCATGTCAATGCCCTTTTCCTTAAGACCCCTGTGAACTGTACCATTTGTCGATCTTCATCTGTAACCTGGTTGGCTTCCCAGGTCGACTTGTGGATGAACCAATGTCGTCTGGGGTCTTCATCTCCCTCATAAAGAGGAATGCAAGCAGATCTGTGACCCATGTCTGAATCACTGTCATTGCTCTCAGAAGGTGGCGGTGGTGGGGGTGGGGGTGTTGATGAGGGTGGTGGGGTTATTGGTGTATTCCTGCCTATAGAATTTTGATCGACAGAACTTCCATTTTTGTTGGTTGTCGAGTCTTCATCAACTTGCAGTCGGTTGATGTCAACTTCTGCTGTCGATGGTCCACTGCAACTATTTGTTCACAGGTATGATTGTTCGATTTCTTCTAAAGCTGTATTTGGCTGGGGGGGGGGGCGGGGGGGGATGGGGCGCTCCTTCATGTGTTAGTAAGAGAAAGTGGATACTTCGGAGAGAGGCTGCCGCTTGAAACGTCACCCAGTTCCCTTCCACTGCTCGACGTATAATAAGGTGTCATCCAGGGTATGTTTTGTCACCTAGTCGGTTCCATATAGTGAAGCCACCAGCTCGTAGGCGGAGGTCTTCTTCGACAATAGTCTATATTCTAGTATGTGGATTCAATGGGGAAAGGGTTGTTCCTTCATTGAGAGCTCTTAGTTGGAGAGCTTCTGGTTGCTCTATCCACAATTATTCCTCCTTAGGGGATGCTTCTTTCTCGACGCCCTCTTCATGTCGGTCATGACTCGACTCTGGCGGATTTTCTTCCTTGTCATTATCCCTAGGGTGTTTTCCTCTGTGAAGCTCTAAGGAAATTTCTCATCGTGCTTCCATTCTCTGGTGTCTCTCATCCCTTTCTGCTTTCTGAATGTTTAACATACTTTCGTACGATCTATTCTCTTGAGGTCCCTTTTGGTCGACTTCTCATTACTGGTGACTGTTATCTGGTTTGTGTCGACTAGGATCCACTATAATCTATCTTCGACACATGACCAGCTACCCCCCCATAGCCTACCCAACGCTTTTTAGAAATCCCGGATAGTTCGATTTATTTGCTTAGGAAGTATTCCCACTCCCTTTCTGCAATGAATTTCTCCCACTTCCTCTGCTTCTCCTCCCAGTTAGTGTTTGATGGCTATTCGTACAGTGGTGGTCGAGGTTCAACAATGTGTCCTACTCCTTTCTCGATCAAGAATTTGAACAGCAAGGTCAGTAGGGAACATAAAAATTGTTCGGTGAAATTTGTGTAAAATTTATCTTTGACATTTTCCACCGAAGTTCTATCTTCAATTGCTTGCTCCTCACAGAAGTCGTCGGCGATTTTTTCAAACCACTCTGACAAATTTGTTCTGTTGTTCTTTAGTTGCATCCAGCTTTCTCGTCCAGGAGTTTCTTCAAGAGTTGGGGCATTGATTCGACAAACTTTTCATGTGTCTCTGTAAAAAATCTTTCTTTTTCTTCGACGATTATTAATCTGTTCCTTCGGGCGTAATTCTACAAATAGTTTGCAATTTTACGTTCCCACAAGTCCTTAATCTCTTGCTCTGGTATCATATGTGAGCATATATTTCAGTCATGTACTACTGGCAACGGAACCAATGTTGTAATCTCACAGATCACATAAGGTTACCAATAATACATACTAAAACATACATAAATATAGAACAAAGACAAGAGACAAGAACATATAGGATTAAATAGATTATATTATTACAATGAGTTCATATAATGTAGGGAATTGAACTGAGTTCTCGTTTGGCTCAATAGCCTAATATATACAATTTACAGACGGTTACAAAATAACTACCTGTCGATTCGGTGAACCGACGCAACTTAAGATGGCCAACCTAATCTCTTTAGTTTAGTCGGTCGACCGACTTAGTCGGCCGATCAACTAAGTCGGCCCATCGACTTAGTTGACTGATCGACTAAGTCGGTCCTCGTTCAAGTCGGCTTATTAACTTGCTCCTTCTACAATTCTCCTTTCCCTTTATATGCTTTAATTCGAAATGGTACTCGCTAAGTAAGGCCAACCATTAGGCTTGCCTGGAATTTAGATCTGGCTAGTCGAACAAATACTTCAGACTCATGTTGTTTGTCTTCAGAAGAAACTTATTCCCCATGAGGCAGTGCCTCCACATCTTTAAGGTGTGGATAATAGCTGCTATCTCAAGATCATGGGTGGGATAATTTTGTTCATTTTCCTTTAATTTCCATGAATCATAATAGATCACACAATACTTCTGCATGAGGAATCCTCCAAGTCCTTCCTTGCTTGCATCTATGCAAACAACAAAATCTCCATCAAGATTTGCAGTTCATAGTATCGGTGTAGTTGCCAAAAGTTGCTTAATATTTTGAAAACATTCCTCGCACTTGGTTGTCCAAAAAAAATTGTTTTCCTTCTTTTGTAAGGAGTTCATGGGACAAGAAATCCTTGAAAATTTCTCAATGAACTTTTGATGGTAACCTGCTAATACCAAAAATGACCCAATTTCTGTGACACAGGTAGGGGTAGGCCAATCTTCTATGGATTTAATATTTTCTGGGTCAACGACTATCCCCTTCTAAGAGAGGATGTGACCTAGGTATTGTATCTATGGTTTGTAAAAATCACATTTGCTAAACTTTATGTAAAGCTGGTGTTCCCATAACACCCACAGTACTATGCAGAGATGCTCCTCATGTTCTTATTTACTCTTTGAGTAAACTAGTATGTCATCTATAAAGACCAATACAAACTTATCTAGGTATTTACTAAAGATATTGTTCATCATGCACATAAAATTTGTCGGTGCATTGGTTAGACCAAAAAGCATTACTACAAACTCGTAATGGTCGTATCACATTAAAAAGGTTGTTTTATGTGTATCTGAACCACCGGTCGATATTTGAAAAGATATTTTCTCCTTCGGCTTGATCGAACAAGTCATCAATCCTAGGGAGTGGGTAACGGTTCATGATGGTCATCTTGTTAAGTTGGTGGTAGTCGATGCACATTCTCATCGTGTTGTCCTTATTTTTTATGAAAAGTATAGTTGCTCACCAAGGGGACACACTAGGTCATATATAACCTTTCTCAATAAAATTTTGTAACTATAACTTGACCAATTTAGGTGCGCTCATACGGTATGGGGATTTGGAAGTTGGTATTGACGCAGGTTTCAGTTCTATGGAAAATTCCAAGTCCCTTTTTAGTGGTAATCCCATTTCCTTGGGAAATACATCCTTAAAGTCCATGAGAACTAGAAAGTCCTCAATTTGTTGTTCTCTCTCAACTTCTACATCTTGCATGTTTACTACAAAAAGTTTGCAACCCTTCCTAATACACTTCTTTGCCTATAAGGAAGATATTTGTCTAACCTAAAACTTCTTGGGTATGCCTTGAATCTTTGTCTGATTCCCTTGGCTATCTGTGCACAATATTGACTTGTTTAGACAATTGAGCATGACATGGTGTTGTTCCAACCAGTCCATGCCGATACGTACGCTGTACGATCCTAGGGATAAGATATTTAGATCTATATTAGCTGGAAAACCATTTAATTTTACCTCACAGTCTCTCACTAGTTCTGAAACCTTTCTTTTTGTTCCAGTGGCTAATTGTACCAGCCATGGTTTCTCATGTTTCACTTTGTTTAGTTTACACGTTCCAACAATATTGGGTGATACATAGATCTAAAAAGCGCTGGGATCAATCAAAATCGAGATAAAAGTGTTTGAAACCTTACCTTCTATTTTGACCATAGTGGCCTGATGGTCTGCTTGTCGGCCATCAAGTGTTTCATAGATCCTTAGTGTGCTAACCATGTGCTCTACCATTAGGTCTTCTTGTATATTGTGTAAGACTCCACCAGTCTTATTTGGGAAATCCATGGCATAATGGGGTCCTTGGCATTTCCAACAATTAACTTGCAGTAGAGCAACCCTTGCTCCTTCATTTGCTGCTGGTCTATTGGTATTTGGTGCAAGTACATTTGGCTTTGCACCTGTCTTGTTGAAGTTTCTATTTGATGAAAAAATGTTGTTCTATTTTGTGGAAATTGAACCCAGGTGTTAGAACAATTACACTCACAAAAATTGCCAATTACACATGCAAATTACACACAAAGGAGACTGAATATGGAGTTGAACACTAATATGTATTGAATAAGTGTACAATAGCCAAACCTGTGAAGTAATAGGCTGCCAAAATAAATAATTACATGAGATATTTGAATGCATAAGGATGCCATTTGGATTTGGTCAAAAGCAGGCTTACTAAATATAAGAAAATCCCCCATAGGTGCATAAAGCAGTTTCCAAAACTGTCTAGGAGCTCACGAATTGGAAAAATAAATTAGGCAAGCTAATAGGTGATGGAATGACAACTCATACATGCTTTTCTTAGGAGAAAAGAGTGGAGGACGATGAGGACAAAAAGCAAGTTAACTTCACCTAGTCAAACTTTCCCAATTGCCTTAAAACTTAGAAAAAGCAGGCAATAAAGCAGAAAAAGCAGACATGCGCTAGGAAGGCCAAGAATAAAGTAGATTTGATTCCAAGTGGTTTCCCAAGTGCTCCATGACTCAAATTTAGCAAGTTTGACCACTTTGGATGTGTGGAGGACAACTTGCATAAGGTGGAATATGGAAACTAGGCAAATAAGACAAAAATGGATTAATTAATGTCTAAGGTAGCTAACCATGGGTTGATTCTTCTAACACCCCCCTTTAAGCCTGACTTATGAGTAAAATATCAGAAAATTATAGGGCCTAGCAACAAGGCCTAGTCACCCTTTACATACTGCATGTCCATTTAACCAAGGAAAGAGGCAAAAACCCAATGGGAAAAATCCTCCCTTAAACATGGACAATAAAACAAAATTTTAAAATCTTGTCTTCAATCATGCTTCACAGCATGATCAGCAATCCCCAGTAGTGATTTGAGATTGCTGAATTTCTTCTCACAAAAAATTTTGGTGAATATATTTGCTACTTGTTTTGAAGATGAACATAAGAGTAGGTGAATGGTGCCATCATGCACAAGCTGTTTGATGTAGTGCATATGGATCTTAATGTGTTTGGTTCTCTGTCTCTAAACTAGATCATTGCAGATTCAAATGGTACTCTGATTATCACAATAGACAGTAGTTGAGTACTCTGATTCGAAGCCACACTCGCCAAGTAATCCCTGCAACCATAAACATTGAGTTGCTGCATTTACAACTCCTCTGTACCTTGCTTCTGTAGATGAGAGTGCAATGGCACTCTATTTATTGCTTGACCAGCTGATTCATCCTTCAGCAATCATGAACACATATCCTGATGTTGACTTTTGATCTGTGTTGTCACCTTCCCAATCAATGTCAATAAACCCAATCAAATCAAGATCAGATTTAGTTTTGTAGAAGATCCCATGAGTCCTTGTTCCCTGAACAAAGTTAAGGATCCTTTTGGCTGCTCTCCAATGGATCTCATGAGGATGATCCATGTATCTTGAAGCCACACTTAATACATAATAAATATCAGGTTGAGTATGTGTAAGATATAGCAAACACCCAATCAGTTTCCTATACAATGTATTATTTACCATAGGTGAAGAATCTGCTTCTTCAAGCTTAACTCCTGAAAGGAAGGGAGTCTTGCTGGGCTTGCATTCCTTCATGTTGAATTTGTTCAACACATACAAGGCATAATTGGACTGATGTACTTTGATTCCATGTTTGGTTTGAGCAATATTGAGCCCCAAGAATTGGCTCAATAAGCCGAAATCAGTCATTGAGAATGTATGGTTCATTGCATCCTTCAAGTAGGCAATTTCATCCTTTGAGCTTCTTGTAATGAGAAAGTCATCAACATACAAGACAATAATAATTAGTGAACATTGAATCAGATTCAAATAGAAATTTGGATCTGACTTGCATCGAACAAAATTTAGTGATAGCAGAAAGCTATCAATATTGGCATACCAAGCCTTGGGGGCTTGATTAAGCCCATACAATGATTTCTTTAGCCTGCAAACAAGAGATGGATTAGTAGAAAATCCTTGAGGCTGCTGCATGTAAATTTATTTAGTAACATATCCATTCAGGAAAGCACACTTCACATCCATGTGATGTACCTCCCACTGCTTCGAAGCTGCAATGGCTAAAGCTAGCCTGATGGAGCCCATCTTTGCCACTGGTGCAAAGGTCTCATTGTAGTCTATGCCATGTACATGTGAGTAGCCCTTGGCTACTAATCTTGCCTTATATTTCAAAGGTGAACCATCAGCAGAAAATTTGGTTTTGTAAATCCACTTACACTGAACTAGCTTCCTCCCTGGGGGAAGATCAACTAGCTCCCAAGTGTTGTTCTTCTGGAGTGAGCTGAACTCTTCTTTCATGGTTGTTTTCCATATTGGATCATGTGTTGAATATTCATATGTCTGTGGGTTTGATTCAACCATCAGATATCATTTCTCTGCAAACAAAGGATATTTCACACACAGAGCACTCTCAAACTGAGATCTAGTCCTCCTAGGATTATTAGGATTTCCAGCTAGTTCTCTAGCTGTATGAATGGTATTTGCTGCCCATTTTGGTATTGTAGGACTGTTAGGATCTGCAATTAAATCATAATTATTAGACATATCAGAATCAGCAACTTCAACTATCTCTTCACTTACATTCAATGGTTCTGGTGGTGAAGAGGATTCTCCAACTTCCACTGCTGCTAAAGGCTCTTCTTCGAACTGAACACACCTTTCAATGAAGGATTTGTTTGTGCTCAAATTTATCAGCTTATACCCTTTTGAATATTCATAGTACCCAACAAATAGACACTCTTGTCTTTGGGGCTGCAAAGCCTTCCTCTTTTCTGTCGGAATTCTAGCCCAAGCCCTTGAGCCAAAAATCCTGAAATGGGTCACATCTGGCTTGTGCCCACTCCATGATTTGAAAGGAGTCATACCATCAAGTTGTTTATGAGGCACCCTATTCTAGATATAGGCTGCAAATTTTATAGCTTCAGCCCAAAACTTTGGTGGAAAAGTCTTAGCCTCCATCATGCAGGTTGCCATCTCTTTCAGTGATCTATTCTTCCTCTTAGCAACACCATTTTGCTTTGGTGTATAAGGGATAGAATGCTGCATATGAATACCTACATCTGTATAATATTTAATGAACTCAGAATTGACATACTCACCACCATTGTCAGATCTAAGAACCTTGAGTTTCCTCCCAGACTGGTTTTCAACCAAAGCCTTAAAGACTTTGAAGAGGCCAAAAACTTCAGATTTGTGTTTCAGGAAGTAAACCCAACAGTACCTGGAAAATTCATCTATGAATGTCAATGCATATTTGGATTGACTCATTGACATATGAGGAAATGAGCCAGAAACATCACTGTGGATCAACTCAAGAGGTGCAGAGGTTCTCTCATGACTAGCTTTCTCAAATTTATGCTCTGGGTGTTTTCCTAAGATGCAACCTTGACAGACTCCTTTGGAAAACTTAATCTTTGGTAACCCTATGACCATTTATTTTTCACTAAGATTAGAAAGATACTTGTAATTGAGGTGGCCAAATATTTCATGCCAAATCTTACTTGCCCCATTAGCATGAATTAGAAGAGCAGAGGGGTTTGAGTAGGGTAGGAAGTGTGAGAACATGTATACCTTCGAAGTGTGATTTGCAACTCCTTTTGCAATGACTTTACCACTTGAGATCTCTGTGATCTCAAATTCATCAGGGGAGAATATGACCTTCTTTGGAGACCTTGTGTGGGTCATTTGATACACTGATAAGAGGTTAGAGGCAAGACATGAAACATACAATACATTGCTGAACTTACCATGGTCAAGATCAATCCTCCCTTTGCACAAACGTTCAGTGAGAGAGTCATCTCCCAGTATAGTTGGTGGACCTTTCGACATGTCAAGTGAGGTGAATGCCTCCTTGGTTGAAACCATATGTCTTGAAGCTCCAGAATCAATGATGAAACTAGGTGAGCTTGATGTGCTAGCAACCAATGCATGAACTCTCTCTCTGTCTTCTGAATTTGATCCTCCTTATCTCTTCTTTATGCTATCAGGAAGGGAGATGCCATTCTTCTCCAGGAGTTGGGTCAGCATGTCAATTTGCTTCTTCATGCAGGATCTTTCAGGATGACTGCCCTTACTACAGTATGCGCACTTGCTCATTTCTCCTTTGTTCTTCTTCTTCTCGGGGTTCTTCTTGGAGCTTTGAGGCTCCTCTTGAGACTTGTTCTTGTCTCTGTTTTGCTTAGGTGGCTTCTTAGCTTTCTTCTTGCTTTTTGAATCCACCCTCGAATCTCCAGCAACTAGAGCTTGGTCTTTGGAAGGTTTGATGGTGCCCATCATCACCAATTTATCTCGTTCTTGTGTGAGAGATTCCATGAAATCTGCAAGGCTAGGCATTTTCCACGCTCGAGCTGTCAACTTTGTGGCATGGAAGGTCGAGAAAAACATTGAATAGTCAGGGCCAAGCTTCGAGAGTATGGCCAAAACCAGTTGGTCCTCCTTCTTTTTGATCCCACATTGTTTTAGCTGCAAAACAAGGGCTTTGAACTTGGAAAAATAGAGTTGCAGGGATTCAAAGCTATTGGGACTCAGGGAGATCAATTCATTTTCAATTTGATGTCCCCTCATCCCATATGTCTTACCAAAAATCTCAACAAGCTTCTCCCATACTTCATTTGGTGATGTTAATCCATCAAGATGGAAAAGGAGGTCTCTGGATATGCTCAGACACAGGAGACCATAGGCCTCATCCCTCCTGTTGTGCCATTTAATTTTCTCTGTAGCTGCATTGGGATCTGCTTCTGTTGCCATAGTCACTCTGTAGAGGTGATCCAAAAACAAGATCTTTGCTACTCTATGATGTTAACATGAATTGCATAAAGAGCATGAATGAAGCTCACAAATCCATAAGAAGAGAACCAAACATCATAGACAATACGCACATAAAGACAACAAGTTGATAACGGAGTTCGTCCAGGATGGACTACGTCTCCGGGCCTACTTCTCAATAGGAGGGCCGATCTATAATCTCAGCATAAGGCAAAATACATGGCAATGATACAATGATACCTTGGCGACAATGGTCAGGAAGAGAATCGCTGCCCAAAACACAACAAGACTGCTTCCAGCAACTGCGAAGCCTGAAGACGGTGTAAAACGAGTATAAACACTCGTACCTTCCTCCTATAGAGCTACGCAATCTCCCTTCTCTTCTTTAGCTACAAAGTCTCCACTCCAAAGCATGAGAGGCAAATGGAGAATAAGAGGGTTTATATAGCTTGAGAAGACCCCCTTCACATGTTTCTCATGAATTCTCAGTTACAACAAATTTGCCTAATTAAGGCATATGGTTGAAAACGTCCAAGTTGGTTAGGCTCTTAAATTATGTAGCTGTGTTCTATTTTTAATATTCCAAATTATTAAATAGTCCAACCATTTAATATTCCAACCATATAGTTGGTTATAGTTTAAAAATATACCAAGTATAGGTTGAAACTATATGCTATAAGTTTTCGAACCCATTTTAAGCCATAACCAAAGTTTAAAACAAAAAGCACACGTGGTAAGGAGTGGTCGGAATGGCGGGCTCCATGCGCAGCGCTGCATTGGGCGGAGCTCCTAGTCATCACGTTGAAGGGGAGAACCAGGGGTCGGGGCTAGCCCCGACCCCTTCTTGCGCCAATACAACTTTAAATAAACTTTTTCCCATAGCTTATACATCAAGCACCTTGTGGCCCAACGGTAAGGCGGAGCACTTATGCAAGAGAGGTCACAGGGTCAAACACCATGGAGACCATAATTTTTGTATTAGACATATTGGCCAATCCCGTTCTACCACGTGGTGGCCTACGATTGGTCCACCTCATGCCCATTCGGCGTCCAGTCAACCGCTAAGTCACTGCCCGTACTGCCACGTCACCATCTGTACGCCCAGTCAGCAGTATGCTAGCTTGGATCTGTACTACCATGTGTCACCTTGTGATTGGTTCGTATTGTATGGATGCCACGTGTCATCCTCTGAGTGGTGCCATGTGTCATATTTTGGTTGGTCCATACACTTTCCATGTCATCTTGTCTATACTGTATGGATGCCATGTGTCACCCTGTCAGTGGGGCCATGTAATCATGTTTGTACAGTACGGATGCCACGTGTCACCCTGTTAGTGGTGCCACATGGCACCTCTTTTTGTCAATTTTCCTTGTTGACCTCATAGAACAGAACGCGATAACATTCTCATACGGAGTCCGTTTGAGGTGAAACAAATGCCGTTGGAATCGTCTCGACGAGCCCTTCGATCTGGCACTGGTTTTGCTTAGATTGGAGGACTTTGAAATTTTTTCCTTCTTGGATCCTCCTAGATCAAGAGGCCTTTCACTCTCAATAGTATCTCCATCTCTGCTTTCCATTCAAAGAATTTAAATGGAGTCAAGATGATCTTTTGAGATTGATCCATTTGTCCCTTCAGTCAGCAGAATGCTCCCAGTCAATGATGTGAAACCTGCAATAACAAATTGGAAGGAGAGAAATTGATCTACAAAGGCTCTGATACCATGTGTAAATTGAACCCAGGTGTTAGAACAATTACACTCACAAAAATTGCCAATTACACATGCAAATTACACACAAAGGAGACTGAATATGGAGTTGAACACTAATCTGTATTGAATAAGTGTACAATAGCCAACCCTGTGAAGTCATAGGCTGCCATAATAAATAATTACATGAGATATTTGAATGCATAAGGATGCCATTCAAATTTGGTCAAAATTAGGCTTACTAAATCTAAGCAAATCCCCCATAGGTGCATAAAGCAGTTTCCAAAACTGTCTAGGAGCTCACGAATTGGAAAAATCAATTAGGAAAGATAATAGGTGATGGAAGGAAAACTCATACATGCTTTTCTTAGGAGAAAAGAGTGGAGGATGATGAGGACAAAAATCAAGTTAACTTCACCTAGTCAAACTTTAACAATTGCCTTAAAACTCAAAAAAAGCAGGCAATAAAGCAGAAAAAGCAGACATGCACTAGGAAGGCCAAGAATAAAGCAGATTTGATTCCAAGTGGTTTCCCAAGTGCTCCATGACTCAAATTTAGCAAGTTTGACCACTTTGGATGTGTGGAGGACAACTTGCATAAGGTGGAATATGGAAACTAGGCAAATAAGACAAAAAATGGATTAATTAATGTCTAAGGTAGCTAAGTATGTTTTGATTATTCTAACATGTTTTCTGTAAGGAGGTGGTTTAAAACCAGGCATTTGGTTGTCCAAGAAGGTCCTAGTCCTGTCTCGACTTTTGTTGATGTTTTACTTCCTTAGGTGTCCATGCTCATAGAAAATCCTAGCTTTGTGTAAGGTAGTTTCCGGAGTTTTGGGCATGTCAAACTCAATTCTCTCTCGAAAATTGGGAAGAAGACACCCCAAAAAATGTTGTATCTTCACCTTTTTGTCCTTTATATAAGGAACATAGTGTAACATATCCAAAAATCTGTTAATGAAGGAATCCATGGTCCCGGAGCCCATCCTTAACTCATGAAATTCTTTCACTTTCATGACAAAGAGTCTCTCAGACATGTATTTATCATAAAATATTATGCGGAAATTACTCCATTTGATTTTTTTTACTTCATCCTTTTTGGTATGATTTAAGTCTCTCCACCATCTAGCTGCTTTTCCATTTAAATTATAAATGGCTAGCCGGACCTTCATCTCACTAGAGTATTTTTGTGGTCGAAAGTATTTTCTCATACCTAGGATCCATTCTTCATCCTTCTCCTCGGTATTCATCTCTCCTTCATAGGTTGGGGATTTTATCTTTTGAAATTCTCCTGGGAGGTTGTCATCATTTTTTTGCCTCTTTCTGTAAGGAGAAAGTGAATTATCACTAGAAAAACTGTGATAATCCCTTCCTGGAAGCTCAGGTGTGTGCTCTTCTTTTTGCTCTTCCCTTGGGATTCTAGCCCATTTACGATGATAATTTTCATTATATTTATTGGTTGGATGGGGAGGCTTCCCATGAGGGTTTACTCCTGTCATGTTCCGAAGTAAAGCTTCATTGATTTCTTTCTGCTCTTTTCTCTCATTCATGTTATCATGTTTGAAGCTTTGTAAGTATTCTTGTAGACTCTATATGGTTTTCATTAGATCAGAATTTAATTCTACCATCAGTTCTTCTTCCCATGTTGGGGAATTCATATTTCCTTGCTGGTTGTTATCCTGTTCTGCATTCATGACCTGGACTGTTATTTACTCCTGCAATTAAAAAATTTAGCAACAAATAATTTTTTGTTAGTTAACAAAATTTCAAATACAATTTTGAAATGTTTATTTCTGCAAAGAATGTTCGGTAGCACCCATTAGGTCTCTTAGTGTTTGAATCTGGTCACAGAGTGTTCCATTAATCATGACAAAATTGCACCCACATGGAGACCAAATTGGAATAATATGATTATATTTATAGATCAGTAAATAATATGGAATACACAAGTTGTATAAATAAGAGAATCAAATTCCTAATATAGGATTTGAATCTACCAACTCATACTGAATCCCAAGCTAAGTTAGTGTGGAAACATTACCACTGAAGCGCACTGATGCAACTCTATATAATTAAATTAGTCTACAATCAGTTAACTGATGAGGACTGGTGAACAAAGGTACCCACACTCCCTTCAACTATGCAAACTGGAGCTAGGATAATTGATTATGATCTAATCGATAGTAACTTGACCATAATAAACAAAGGAGATAGTAACTAATAATTGATTGTGATCTAACTGATAGTAACTGGACCATAACACAGACTGAACAAAGGCTCCAACTCTCCCTTCAATTATGAAAACTAGTGCTAGGATAATTGATTGTGATCTAACTGATAGTAACTGGACCATAAATCTGACTAAACAAAGGTTCCCACTCTCCCTTCAATCACGAGAATTGGCGCTATGATAATTTATTGTGATCTAACTTATTTTTATCGAAGGTGTCTAGGTGAATGCATGATGTCTCCAAATTCAGTATCAATGTAAGGAAGTGTGCATGTGATCATGTAGGAAGGAGGAGGAGGCCTGGACATGGAGATAGAATGCATGATCTCCATAATTTGATATAGCTTCCAAAATATCCAATGATTCACTATCCAACACATCAGTAAACTCATGAGAAGAAATCGATATAGAATCCCCAGTAGAAATTTTTTTTAATGAGACTTGAGGTGCTTTATTTTTCACACCAAAATTAATTAGAACAACTACAAGCACAACTGGTGTAATTTCCCTTTTTGAAATTTTATTAAATGACCAATTTTTTCAATTTTTCCCCAATTTTGACCTTAACTAGTTTTGGTGTCTGGACCTCCAAATTGGCCCAAATGCTCCCAAATTTTCTTAGAAGGTAAATTAGTGATATTAGAAATTAAATATGATGTTTATGGATTTTTTTTTAACCCCCAATTACTTCTTCAAACTTGTTTAATTTTCTGTTCAAATCAGGAGTCTTTACTAGCAAACTGGGGCTCCAATTTCCCCTGCGTAATTGCCGGAAATGGCTTCTCAAAAGGTCCGAAAGTCACTTGAATTTTGTAACAGAGTAAGGGGATGTGTAAGATACATTTTAAAAGTCTCATATTCATCAAGGTTCATTTTATACATTCTTTTATTACTCTTTCCAAAACAACTCCCAAATCACAATTTCGACCCTTGGGGAAAATGCACCAAATCTTCTCGCAATGCAATAAAAATGAGTAAAATGGATTTCAATACTTAAGTACAGAAAATGATACTTGAAATAAACATTAATGAAATTCAATTTATCATACATTTATCATATATACATTACTCCATTCTGTTAGAATAATCAACCCATAGTTTACTACCTTAGACATTAATTTAATTATTTTTGTCTTATTTGCCTAGTTCATGTGTCCCACCTTATGCAAGTTGTCAATTACCTATCCATAGTTGTCCAAATTTCCTAATTTGACCCATGTAGTGCTTGGGAAACCTCAAGGAATCAATTCTGCTTTATTCCTGGTCTCCTAGGTGCCCTTCTACTTTTTCTGCTTTATTGGTTGCTTTTTCAGTGTTTTAAAGCAATAGGGAAAGTTTGACTAGGTGAGGTGAACTAGTTTTTTGTCCTCTTCATCCTCCAATATTTTCTCCTTGGAAAAGAATGTCTGAGTTTTCATTCCATCACTCTTTATCTTTCCTAATCCATTTTGCTAATTCGTGAGCTCCATGACAGATTTGGGATCAGCTTTTTACACCTATGGGGGATTTGCTTAATTTTAGTAAGCCTACTTTATGCTAGATTCGAATTGCTCCTCATGCATTCGAATCCATGATGTATTTTATTTATTCAGAAACCTATTATGTTACAGGGTTGGCTATTGTACACTGATTTAATATAGTTTAGTGTTCAGCTCCAATTTCAGTCTCTTTTGTGAGTGATTTTGCATGATCAATTGTTAATTGTTGTGAGTAAAATTAATCTATCACTGGGTTCAATTTCCACATGGTATCAGAGCTATTGTAGATCAATTTATCTCCTTCAAAATTGTTTTGCAAGTTCGACATCAGTGACTGGGAGCCTTCTACTGACAACCAGGACATATTTTCTAAGCTATGGATCAATCAAAGAAAACTATCTTGACTCCCTTCAATTTATTTGAATGGAAAGAAGAGGTGGAGATACTGTTGAGAGAGAAAGGCCTTTACAGGGTGACTATGGAAATAGAAGCAGAGCCCAATGCAGCTGCAGAGAAGATAAAATGGCACAACAGGAGGGATGAGGCCTATGGTCTCCTGTGTCTGAGTATTTCCAGAGACCTCCTTTTCCATATTGATGGATTGACATCACTGAATGAAGTATGGGAGAAGATTTCTGATCTTTTTGGAAAGACAGATGAGATGAGGGGACATCAAATAAAAAATGAGCTGATTTCTCTGAGTCCAAATAGATTTGAATCCCTGCAGCTATATTTCTCCAAGTTCAAAGCACTTGTTTTGCAGCTGAAATAGTGTGGGATCCAAAAGAAGGATGACCAGCTCATCCTGGCCATTCTCTTGAAGCTAGGCCCTAACTATTCAGTGTTTGTTTCGACCTTCTATGCCAAAAAACTGACAGCTCGAACTTGGAACATGCCTAGCCTTGCAGATTTCATGGAATATCTCACACAAGAATAGGATAAGCTGGTGATGATGGGCACCATCAAACCATCCAAAGATCAAGCTATGATTGCTGGAGATTTGAAGGTGGATTCAAAAAGAAAAAAGAAAGCTAAAAATACACCTGAGCAAAAGAGAGATAAGAAACAGTCTCCGGAGGAGCCACAAGGTTCCAAGAAGAACTACCAGAAGAATAAAAACAAAGGTGAAATGAACAAGTGCGCATACTGCAATAAGGGAAATCACACTGAAATATCTTGTATGAAGAAGCAAATAGACATGCTGACCCAACTCCTAGAGAATAATGGCATCTCCCTTCCAGAAAGCTCGAATAAGAGAGAAGGAGGATCAGGTTCAAATGACAGAGAGAGAGTTCATGCATTGGTTGCTGGCACATCAAGCTCACCCAGTTTTATCATTGATTCTGGAGCTTCAAGACACATGGTTTCGACCAAGGAGGCCTTCTCCTCACTTGACATGTCGAAAGGACCACCTATAGTACTGAGAGATGACTCTCTCACTGAAATTTTGGGCAAAGGGAGGATTGATCTTGATCACGGTCAGTTCAGCAATGTCTCGTATGTGCCTGGTCTTTCCTCCAACCTCTTGTCAGTGTACCAGATGACCCACACTGGGTCTCCTAAGAAATTCATATTCTACCCTGATGAAGTTGAGATCATAGAGATCTCAAGTGGTAGAGTCATTGCAAAAGGAGTTGCAAATCATGCTCAAAAGGTATACATGTTCTCACACTTCCTACCCTACTCAAACCCCTTTGCTCTTCTGATTCATGCTAATGAAGCCAGCAAGATTTGGCATGAAATATTTGGCCACCTAAATTACAAGTATCTTTTTTATCTTAGTGAAAAAGAGATGGTCATAGGGTTGCCCAAGATAAAATTTTCCAAAGGAGTCTGCCAAGGTCGTATCCTAGGAAAACACCCAGAGCATAAATTTGAGAGAGCTAGTCCTGAGAGAACCTCTGCACCCCTCGAGCTGATCCACAGTGATGTTGCTGGCCCATTCCCTCATATGTCCATGATTCAAGCCAAATATGCATTGAATTTCATTGATGACTTTTTCAGGTATTGCTGGGTTCACTTCCTGAAACACAAGTCTGAAGTTTTTGGCCTATTCAAAGTCTTTAAGGCTTTGGTTGAGAACCAGTTTGGAAGGAAACTCAAGGTCCTCAGATCTGAAAATGGTGGTGAGTATGTCAAGTCTGAGTTTATTAATTATTGTATAGATGTAGGTATTCAGATGTAGCATTCTATCCCTTACACACCACAGCAAAATGGTGTTGCTGAGAGGAAGAACAGATCACTGAAGGAGATGGCAACATGCATGATGGAGGCCAAAAATTTTCCACCAAAGTACTAGGCTGAAGCTATAAACTGTGCAGCCTATATTCAGAATAGGGTGCCTCATAAACATCTTGATGGTATGACTCCCTTCAAATCATGGAGTGGGCACAAGCCAGATGTGACCCATTTCAGTATTTTTGGCTCAAAGGCTTGGGCTAGAATTCCAACAGAGAAGAGGAAGGATTTGCAGCCCCAAAGCCAAACGTGTATTTTTGTTGGATAATCTAAAGATTCAAAAGGGTACAAACTGATAAATTTGAGCACAAACAAAGCCTTCATCGAAAGGTGTGTTCAGTTTGAAGAAGAACCCCTTGCAGCAGTGGAAGTTGGAGAAGCCTCTTCTCCACCTGAACCTCAGGAAGTAAGTAAAGAGTTTGTTGAACATGCTGATTCTTATTTTTATAATGGATATGAGTTTATTGCATACCATAACATCCCTACAAGGCCAAAATGGGCAGCCAAGACACTACATGCAGCAGGAGAGCTAGCTGGGGATCCCAATGACCCAAGGAGGACTAGATCTCAATTTGAGAGTGGTATGTGCATGAAGGATCCTATGTTTGCTGAAAAATGATATTTGATGGTGGAGTCTAATCATAAAACATATGAAGAAGTATCAGGAGATCCAAGATGGCAAACAGCCATGAAGGAGGAGTTCAACTCACTCCAGAAGAGCAACATATGGGAGCTAGTGGATCTTCCCCCAGGGAGAAAGTTAGTCCAGTGTAAGTGGATCTATAAGACCAAATTTTCTGCTGATGTTTCACCACTACAGTACAAGGCTATATTGGTAGCCAAAGGCTACTCATAGGTTCATGGCATAGATTACAATGAGACCTTTTCCCCAGTGGAAAAGATGGATTCCATCAGGCTAGCCTTAGCCATTGCAGCCTCAAGGCAATGGGAGGTACATCACATGGATGTAAAATGTGCCTTCCTGAATGGATATCTCACTGAAGAGATATATATGCAGCAGCCTCAAGGTTTTGATACTAACCCTTCTCTTGTGTGCAGGTTGAGAAAGTCATTGTATGGGCTAAAGCAAGCCCCCAAGGCTTGGTATGCCAAGATCGATAGCTTCTTGCTATCACTGAATTTTGTTCGGTGCAAATCAGATCCAAATGTCTATTTGAAGTTAGTTAATGGTTCATTAATGATCATTTCATTATATGTTGAAGACCTCCTCATTACAGGAAGCTCAAATAATGAGATTGCTTCCTTAAAGGGTGCTATGAACCAAGCCTTCTCCATGACACATTTGGGGCTCTTAAGTCAATTTTTGGGGCTTGAGATTGCTCAAACCAAAGCTGGAATCAAGGTGCACCAGTCCAAATATGCCTTGGACTTGCTGAAAAAATTCAGAATGAAGGATTGCAAAGCAATCAAAACTCCTTTCCTTTCAGGAGTGAAGCTGGAAGAAGCTGATTCTTCACCTATGGTAAACAATACACTGTATAGGCAATTGATTGGATGTTTGTTGTATCTGACACATACTAGACCTGATATTTCTTATGCAATAAGTGTGGCTTCTAAATACATGGATCAGCTTCATGAGATCCATTGGAAAGCAGCCAAAAGGATCCTTAACTTTGTTCAGGGAACAAGGACACATGGGATCTTCTATAAAGCAAAATCTAATCTTGATTTGATTGGATTTACTGACAGTGATTGGGAAGGTGATAGCACAGATAGAAATTCCACATCAGGATATGTGTTCATGCTTGCAGAAGGGCCAATTAACTGGTCAAGCAAGAAACAGAGTGCCATTGCACTCTCATCTACAGAAGCATAGTACAGAGGAGTTGTTAATGCATCAACTCAATGTTTATGGTTGCAGGGTTTACTTGGAGAGTGTGGCTTCAAATCAGAGTACTCAACTACCATCTACTGTGATAACCAGAGTACCATTCGAATATGAAAAGATCCATTTCAGAAGCAGAGAACCAAACACATTGAGATCCATATGCACTACATCAGAGAGCTTGTGCATGATGGCACCATTCACCTACTCTTCTGTTCATCTTCAGAACAAGTAGCTGATATCTTCACCAAAGCATTTTGTGAGAAGACCTTCAGCAATCTCAAATCACTTCTGGGGATTTTTGATCATGCTATGAAGCATGAGTGAAGAAAATATTTCCAAATTTTGTTTTACAGTCCATGTTTAAGGGAGGATTTTCCCAAGTTGGTTTTTCCTCTTTCCTTGTTTAAATGGACATGCAGTATGTAAAGGGTGACTAAGCCTTGTTGCTAGGCCCTATAATTTTCTGATATATTACTCATAAGTCAGGCTTAAGGGGGGGTGTTAGAATAATCAACCCATAGTTTACTACCTTAGACATGAATTTAATTATTTTTGTCTTATTTTCCTAGTTCATGTGTCCCACCTTATGCAAGTTGTCAATTACCTATCCATAGTGGTCCAACTTGCCTAATTTTACCCATGCAGTGTTTGGGAAACCTCAAGGAATCAATTCTACTTTATTCCTGGTCTCCTAGGTGCCCTTCTGTATTTTTTTCTTTATTGCCTGCTTTTTCAGTGTTTTAAAGCAATAGGGAAAGTTTGACTAGGTGAGGTGAACCAGTTTTTTGTCCTCTTCATACTCCACTCTTTTCTCCTTGGAAAATCATGTATGAGTTTTTATTCCATCACTCTTTAGCTTACCTAATCCATTTTCCTAATTCGTGAGATCCATGACAGATTTGGGATCAACTTTTTACACCTATGGGGGATTTGCTTAATTTTAGTAAGCCTACTTTATGCTAGATTCAAATTGATCCTCATGCATTTGAATCCCTGATGTATTTTATTTATTTAGCAACCTATTATGTTACATGGTTGGCTATTGTACACTGAGTTAATACAGTTTAGTGTTCAGCTCCAATTTTAGTCTCTTTTGTGAGTGATTTTGCATGATCAATTGTTAATTGTTGTGAGTAAAATCAATCTATCACTGGGTTCAATTTCCACACATTCAAAATAATACTCATTACCATATCATATATCAAAATAGAGTGGAAATGGTCATTGTTTGCTCATTAAAATTCATTTTGACATACAAATCCTGGGTATTTCTACTTGAAACTTTCTGAGAATTAATGAAAGAGAATATTTAATGGATTGAAATCATAAATATATCAGTAATATCTCTTCCAAAGAGTACATGAGCTCACCCAAGGCGCAATCCCTCCATGAGCATGAATAAGCAAAGAAAATTGGAAATGGTTGATAAAGAGTGTTGCAATAGAAGAATCCACATGCTTTCCTATATCTTACACCTTCAAATAAGAATTCAATAAATCTCCTTGAAATACTTGAGTTTCCTCTCCAAACACCAACTTGGATGGGAATCTTTCACCCCTAAAATTGGCTAAGGAAAGAAAACTAGTCATCCACTAGCTCTCACAATTCACAAATGATAAAAAGCCATTATCTTGGTTGATTCCTGTAATTTTTAAAAATAATTATAATTATAAGGTTCCCAATCCATCCATAAAATCAATACAGTTCAAATTAGGGTGTGGGCTCATGATTTTCCATGTGTCCCCTCTTTCCTAGCCTTCCACCTTCCCCAAATTTGAGTAGGAGCCCATTGAGCTCCCCCAACTCACATGAGATCTCTCTTGGAGGTTATATTTCGACCTGAAATTTCAGATATTTCATATATCATCCTTTAGACCTGATTTGTGTCATAGGTGTCATAGCATCTTCATCATTGTTGTCATAGAGCTAGGGAATCTAGTCCAAGTGTCTCACTAGCTCCAAAATGACTCTTCCTTTCCCATGTAAGTTAAATTTATTCCCAAATTCTACCTATGATGCATATGTCCAATTTTATTGTCCTTATAATGCATCCAAGAACCTTTAGGCTTACCATCTATTCAAAATTGCAAGAGGAGGATGCCATGTGGCACAAAATTTCTAGCTTATGTGGGCCCCATAGTCTCCATATGTCTCCATGCTCCATTGCCACTTCATTTTTCTCTTGTATTTATTTAAAAAGATACATTATTAAATATTTATCCCATGCTAATGTATAAACATCATTTATTATCTCCCTTATTAAAATTCCAAATGTATCCATCCAACCTGGGGAACTAGTAGGATTGATGGAATTGCCCTGCTATGGATTTATTTGAATGGGGACAATACAATTGGAGGCTCTTGAAATTTGAAATTTGAACCAATTAAGGTGATATCAGATCCAAGAACAAGTAACAAAGGTTCTAAGTGTGCCACTGAGATGGAAGATGCATTATGTTCTCCTTCTTCAACAAAATCATGAGTATTGTTACAAGCAATCATGTAAGAATTTGCTGGAAGAACTAGATCAATGAGGGTGAAAGGATCACTCCTAAAATACGACATTTCTTCCAAAACATCCAAATTATCACTTTTCTGCACACCATCAACATGATTGGAGATAGAGGAATCAAATTTATCTTCTTTGAACTTACATCGACAAACTTTGCACAAAATTTAGAATAGAAGAATCACTTGAGAATGACTGAGTAGGATGGAAGGATATTTTTTCTTCAACAATGAACGTGTGGATTTTTTCTTATGGATTAGTTGTATGATAAGATTTTTGATGTATATGTAACTTTGGAATTTATTTCACTTGTATTTCTTATATATTGCAACCCAATGTTTATTCCGGGATGTACTTGAGTTATGTCATACCCCGATGTTCCTATCAAGAAGGTCTATCATGTAAACAAGTCATGTCAAGTCATTGTGGGTAACCCTCCTATTGTCTAAGGGTTGAAGTCCCTGCAGTTCCAGGGAACTAGGGTTATTAGATTCTCCTAGTAGAGGTCGGCCCTAGTATGGTTTTAGTCATGTCGAGATTAGTATAAATAGAGAGCTGGAATCTCTATTTATCACACAACTCATACACACTCAAGTGTAGCGGATAGTTGAGGAAGGAGAAGACACTAGGGCTAGACAAGAAGAAGGTTACTGTTGTCGGGAGATCACTTACTATTTTGGGGATTTTCTATTTTGGTGCTGATTCTATCTCTGAGGAAGTTGTGGGGTTTTCACCATTTATGGTTTCCCCGAGGATAAACACTATGTTCATGGTCTCTTGTGTTTGATTGCTATGCTTGTTATTCTCTCAGTAAAGATCCTAATATAATGCTAGCTTAATGATGAAATTCTAACATGGTATCAGAGCTAACCTGAGAAGAAGACACTGTGCAGCTGCGGGAACTAGGGATTCCTAGTTTTTGGATCTTCCTCCACAAATTTTCAGCAAAAGTAAGGTGGAATAACTCTGCTCCTTAGGGCACATCTTTCTGTTGAAGCAGAATTCAATTTTGAGGTTTTTCAGTTTTGTACCCAACACTGTTGCTGGAAATCAGGGATTTTCACAGAAGAGGAATTTTTCAGTGAGCCCAGGCCTGGATTGATCTCCTCCCCAAAATCGAAGTTAGGGATAAATTTCAAGGCATTTGGGTGGGCAGATCTCTGGAAAAGCAAAACCCTAATTTGCTATTGAACCAACATTGCAGGATTTCAGCTCCAAATCCAGATACAACATCTTGAACTAGTAAGTAGTAAATCTTTTGTATTTCCATTTGAGATTCTCAGTTTAAGATGTCTCATCATACCAAGCTTGATGAAAAGCTTGAGGGAGCTGATAACTTCCGAGCTTGGAAGTATAGGATCTCCCTGGTCCTAGAAGAGAATGAGTTGGACTCCTATATCAATGAGGAGGTTCCAGTTCTAGAGGGAGATGAGGCTAAGGCCTTGCATAATAAGAAGTTGGTTATGGAAAAGAGAATCATTGCTGATTCTATCAAGGATCATCTCATACCACAGGTGTCCTCCCTCAAGACACCTAAAGCTATGTTTGATGCCCTAACCAAATTGTTTGAAGGGAAGAACATAAACAGGAAGATGACTTTGAGAAACCAATTGAAGAATGTGAAGATCTAGAATGCTGAGACTATTCAGTCTTACTTTACAAGGGTTTCTCAAATCAAGGAGCAGTTAGAAGAAGTAGATGAAGAAGTGGAAAATGCAGAGATTGTGATGACCACCTTGAATGGTCTCCCTAGATCATGGGACTCTTTCATTCAAGGAATATGTGCCAGAAAGAAGTTAGTCAAGTTCAGCAGACTATGGGAATAATTCTCTCAAGAAGAAGCTCAGATAGCAGCTCGAGAAGAGAAGATGGGTAGTGAAGATCAAGCTCGCACAGTTCACTCCAAGAAAAACAGGAGGAGCAATTATCACTCCAAAGGTAAGATCTCACACTCTAGAAAAGATCTAAATACTATTAGATGTTACACATGTGATGAGAAATGTCACATATCCAAATTCTTCCCTAACAAAATAAATCTAAGGAAGAAGAACAAGAGAAGACATCATGCCCATGCTGCAGAGGATGATGAACCTTCCACAAAGAGAATCAGACAAGAGAGTGATGACTCTTCAAGTAAGGATGAATATGTTATAATCTCTGCTCTCACGGGAACTGTTGGACATGGAAGCAATGATTGGATTATAGACAGTGGTGCTTCCAAGCACATGATAGGATTCAAAGAATCATTTGTGAATCTATTCGAACATGAGTCACCTCACAAGGTGAAACTTGGGGATGACTACCAATATCCAATAAAAGGTAGTGGTGAATCCTTCTATAAAATAGACTCTGGAAAGTATTTAAATATGAAGAATGTATTATTTGTTCCTGGACTAAAGAAGAACCTCCTCTCCATATCTGCATTGGATGCAAAAGGAATGAGGAGATCTTTTGTAGATGGCCAAGTTCTTATATGGCCAAAGGGAAAGAAGGCTTGCACATGTACATTACAAAGCACTACCACTTGCAAGAAAAGCTGTTGAAGGTCTTCCAAAAATTCAAGCAAAACATGAAGGGGTTTGCTAAGGATCGCGAAAGGAAAGAACACAAAGAAGACATTTACAAGTAGCGAGAGCAAAGCAAAAGGAATCTTGGAAATCATCCACTCCGATGTATGCGGACCAATTTCATCAAGCTCACTAAGCGGGTATGTGTATTATGTTTCTTTTATTGATTAATTTTCTAGAAATACATGGATTTACTTCATGAAGAATAAAGATGAAGTGTTTAGCAAGTTCAAGGAATTCAAAGCCTTGATCGAGAACTAGACTGAAAAGAAGATCAAGACTTTTCGATCAGACAATGGCAGAGAATTCACTTCAAATAAGTTCAAGGAACTATGTAAGGACTCAGGGATTAAGAGGGAGTTGTCCACTCCTTACAATCCACAACATAATGGGGTTGCAGAGAGGAAGAATAGAAATATCATGGAAGCTGCAAGAGCTATGCTTCATGATCAAGATCTTCCTACGCATCTTTGGGAAGAAGCAGCTAGAACAGCAGTGTATGTACAGAACCATACTCCACACAAAGTACTCGAGAAAAAGACTCCTGAAGAAGTCTTCTCTAGCAAGAAACCAAAAGTTATCCATCTTAGAATATTCGATTGTCCTATGTACATACACATTCCAAAAGAGAAGAGAAAAAAATTAGATCCTTCAGGAAAGAAGGGTATATTTGTGGGATACTCTGAAAGCTCAAAGGTTTACAGACCATACTTCCCAGGGTTCAAAAATATTGACATCAGCAGGGATGTAACGTTTGATGAATATTCAGCCTACATCAAATATAGAAAGAAACCTACTGAAGAACCTGAAGAAGCAGAAGGTCCCAGAATTCATGACACAATCATGAACGGAGAAACTCAAGAAGACGATTGAGAATTTGAAGAACCACAAAGACCTGTAGATCCACCACAGGAGAAGAATCCTCGCAAGAGGAAACCTTCTTAGGTACGGGATATTATCCAAGGTGCGGAAAGATATGGGGTTCCAGAAGAGAATCTCAGAGAAAGAAAGTGGACCAGATCCTATTCTAGTTATGTAGCTCTACTATGTGACTTCATTGATAAAGAACCTTCCAAATATGAAGAAGCGACAGAACAGAAAGAATGGAAGGATGCGATGATCAAAGAGTATCAATCGATCATGAAGAATGATGTTTGGGATGTTGTCCCAAGACCAGAAGGGAAGTTAGTTGTAACTTCCAAATGGATCTCCAAGATCAAGCATGCTACAGACGGTAGCATTGAAAAGTATAAGGCAAGATTTGTGGCTCGGGGTTTCTCTCAGAAAGAAGGAATAGATGATGAAGAAACCTTTACACCTGTAGCCAGATACACTTCCATCAGATCGGTACTTTCTTTGGTTGCAGTGATGAAATGGAATATACACCAAATGGATGTCAAGACTTCCTTCTTGAATGGTGTAGTAGAAGAGGAAGTGTATGTGGTGCAACCACTCGGTCTTGAGACACATGACAGGGAGTCTCATGTGTGTAAATTGAAGAAAGCCCTGTACGGTTTGAAAAAGGCACCCAGGACATGGTACGACAGAATTGACAGCTTTCTATCCAGTATGGGCTTTACCAAGAGTAAAGCAGATTCCAACCTTTACTACAAGGTGGAAGATGGAAACCCGGTGATACTTCTACTATACGTAGATGATCTGTTTGTGACAGGTATGGATGGGTTGATTGCTTATACGAAGAGAAAGTTTGCTGCTGAGTTCAAGATGAAGGACTTGGGAATGATGCATTATTTCCTAGGTATGGAGGTGTGGCAGACTACACATGGAATATTTCTTGGACAAGGAAAGCACGTAGTAGAGATCTTGAAGAGATTTGGGATGATGGACTGCAAGGCATTAACCACACCTATGGCATCAAACCTGAAGCTATTGAGTGATGATTCATCAGAGATAGTTGATGCCATGATGTGTCGTGAGATGATTGAGTCCTTAATGTACTTGATGAACACGAGACCAGATATATGATTTGCTGTGAACACCTTGAGCCAATACTTGACAGATCCGAGACATGTTCACTTGACTGCTGCAAAGCATATTCTGAGGTACCTGAAGGGTACGGTTGATTATGGGATCAAGTATAAGGTTAATCAAAGGATTAACCTGGAGGGTTATGTTGATTCAGATTGGGTAGACAATGCCATCGATAGGAAGAGCACTTCAGGATGTTGCTTTAGTATGGGATCAGGTGTGATCTCATGGTTTAGTAGGAAGCAATCCTGTGTGGCACTGAGTACAATTGAAGTAGAGTATGTTGCAACCTGTTCAGCTAGTTGTGAGGTAGTATGGCTGAGGAAGCTACTATCTGATTTGTTTGATCTCTAGTTAGATGCTACTTGTATATACTGTGACAACCAAAGTTGTGTAAAGTTGTCAGAGAATATAGTATTCCATGACAAGTTGAAGCATATCGAGATCAAGTATCACTATATCAGGGATATGGTGCAGAGAGGAGTAGTGAAGCTCCAGTATGTTGCAGCAGACGAACAGATAGCTGATGTGTTGACTAAGCCATTAGCTAGGGTGAAGTTTGAGTACTTCAAGGAGAAGCTTGGTGTTCTCCAGATCGAGGGTCCTCCCAAGAGGAAGTGATGTGTCTGTGCTGAGCCCTTCTGACATGGTGAGAGGATTGGTTCCTTCCATTGTTATATATATGTGGATGCCACATCCAACATGAAAAATGGATGGATTTGTGGAGACACATCTAGTATGAAAAAGGACTAGCTCTATGTAGATGGCACATCCAGCATGAAAAAGGGCTAGCTCCGTGGAGGCTCATCTAGTATGAAAAAGGACTAGTTCTGAGTAGCTGCCACATCTGGTATGAAAAAAGTACCAGCTCTGTGATGCCTCATCTGGTATGAAAAAGGACCAGCTCTGTGATGCCTCATTTAGTATGAAAATGGACTAGCATTGAGAAGGCTCATTTAGTATGAAAAAGGACTAGCTCTGAGTAGCTTCCACATCTGGTATGAAAAAGGACCAGCTCTGTGATGCCTCATCTGGTATGAAAAAGGACCATCTCTGTGATGCCTAATCTAGTATGAAAAAGGACTAGCTCTAAGATGATACATCTAGTATGAAAAAGGACTGGCTCTGTAGAGGTTCCTATGACGAGAAGAATCAAGAGATAGCACCTGTGATGATGCCCAATGATGATCTAGATCGAGTGATGATGATCCAGTAGAAATGATCAGATCGAGTGATGATCTAGATCCAGTGATGATGCCCAGTGATGATCTAGACCTAGTGATGATGTCCCATGATGATCCAGATCGAGTGATGATCTAGATCCGATGATGAAGATGAACTGAAGATGAAGATGAAGATGAATTGAAGATGAAGAAGACTTGAAGATGACGAGGAATCGATGATTATCCAAAAGATATAGAGAAGAAGACTTGTGCTGAAAATTGTGTCGAAAGAATACCTTCCTAGTTAAGAGGGAGTGTTGATGTATATGTAATTTCAGAATGTATTTCACTTGTATTTCTTATATATTGTAACCCGATGTTTATTTCAGGATGTACCTGAGTTATGTCATGCCCTGATGTTCCTATCAGGAAGGTCTATCATGTAAACAAGTCATGTCAAGTCATTGTGGGTAACCCTCCTATTGTCTAAGGGTTGAAGTCCCCACAGTTCCGGGGCACTAGGGTTATTAGACTCTCCTAGTAGAGGTCGGCCCTAATAGGGTTTTAGTCATGTCAGGATTAGTATAACTAGAGAGATGGACTCTCTATTTATCACACAACTCATACACACTAAAGTGTAGTGCATAGTTGAGGAAGGAGAAGACACTGGGGCTAGACAAGAAGAAGGTTACTGCTGTTGGGAGATAACTTACTGTTTTGGGGCTTTTCTATTTTGGTGCTGATTCTATATCTGAGGAATTTGTGGGGTTTTCACCATTTATGGTTTCCCCGAGGATAAACACTGTGTTCATTGTATCTTGTGTTTGATTGCTGTGCTTGTTATTCTCTCAGTAAAGATCCTAATATAATGCTAGCTTATGAAATTCTAACAAAGATGATATATAAGAGATCTCAAAAACTTGTGGCCCAACAAAAGAAGGAGTCACTACAAGGAGACTTTCAACATTTCAAATTAATTGAGATGAAGATTTTGTTTCTTATTCATCTTGAACAACTTCATCAGAGAGAATTGAGGAAGATGCATTTGAAGTAAGAATAGTTGAGGAGGTGTTGGATTCACTCCAGGTATTATCTACTTCTTTTTGCACACTAAAGGCTCTATCTAGATTCCTCTAGAACTTGAATTGATATTCAACAAATTCCATTAGACAATGCATATTAGGAGTCATTACCATACACATTCTTCCATATGCTCTTTCATCGTCATCTAGCCAATCATTTTCATCTTCATAATATTCTATACTAGCTCCAAAATACACATTAAGGAGATCATGGCTCTCAAGACATGCAACCATCTTCAATTTTCACTCAGCATAATTGAATGGTGATAGAAGGGGAATTGATCTCAGATCCATTTTGAAGTTGTACAATAGATGTTTCTGCTATTTTCTTCTTCAAATTCAGGAACAAATTTGAATCCAAGAAGTTGTACATGTAAATCAAATCATGTATGTAAGTTTAAATAAAAACTCAAAAAACATAATTGATGTCATGTTTCCAATTCAGTCAAAACTTCTTGTACAATCAACAAAATCAAACTCCATTGAAGATCCATTTGAGATATTGAAGATATTTTTCAAATAATATAAGGATCCTGACCTATATCGTTCTATGGAGTGATAAATATAAAGTTTAAATAGAGGGTATGGACAGGCACGATCTATTGCAAACCTCCGATATTCAACTGAGCATATCTCTCAAACCTGAGAGTCAAATTGAATTCTGCGAAAAAACACATTTAAGATCACATAAATAAATTTCAAATAAGATATCATAGGCCCTCTAATATGATATGTAGAGGTATTGGTACCTCTTCAAAGTTGGCAATGATTTTCAAATTTTCTTGTTGAAATTTTACCTACAAAAAAAACCTTGATTTGAATCAATTTAGCTCAAACACTCTTCACTTCAACATGTGCACTTTCTCCGAGTACATCTTACCTGGATAGACTTCTGTAGATAGAATGTAGAGGGAGAAATGGAATTATTCCAGGAATTATGTGGAAACTCAATGGATTCTGTTGAAAGCATGGAAGTTTGTGAGGTTCAAGGAAGGCATGGATACCCACTCTAATACCATGTTAAATTATATGAAGCATAGGATCATCGGTCTTCATGAATTCAAATGAGAAGAAAATGTGGGAGAAGAGAGAAAATAATTTAGCATAGACTGTTCGATTAATCATGACAAAATTGCACACACATGGAGACAAAATTGGAATAATATGATTATATTCATGAATTAGCAACTAATTTGGAATACACTGGTTGTACATATAGGATAATTCAAATTCCTATGATAGGATTTGAATCTACCAACTCATACTAAATCTGGAGATAACTCATTGTGTAAACATCACCACTAGAGCTCACTAATGCAACTCCAGATAACTAACTTAGTCTACAATCAGTTAATTATGAGGGTAGGTGAATAAATGTGGCCACACTACCTTCAATCATGCAAATTGGCACTAGGCTAACTGATTATGATCTAACTGATAGTAGCTAGATGATAACTAAATATGACTAATTACCTACTAAGGTCAACTGAAGGACACTTCTTATGGCACTCAGAGTGGGTTCCTAAATTATAGGGATTAGTCCCTAGGTCACCTAAACTCATGCAACTAGGTGCAGTAAGTGGCATATTTCCCTTAGGTGTGTTCCCCATTCACTAGTGTAGTGATGAATGCCTCATAATCTAGGAAAATATACATTTAGACTATTTGGTCAAAGGGAGGATTAATAATATTAATCCCAACACCTCCTTCCATTTGTAGCTGGTAAATATAATTAGGGGATGGATCCTCCTTCCAATTGTTGTCGATAAATATAATTAGTTGTTAACACTAAATTTATTTTTGTCAGAATTGCTCCTATTACCTTCGAAATTTTAAGTTCTCATGGGCGATTAGGTTGGTTTCCAAAGTTTTCTCATTAAGATATGTCCAAGTTGGCAAAGAAGAGAAGGTAAAGAAGTTTAGGGAAAAATACAAATGAATTTTTCACAAATGGGGCAAAAAGGATTTATTAATTTTTGAGTGAAATCTACAAAATGGGTTTTATATTTTATTTATATTCAAACATTAATAATTTTGAATATTTCTCCAAAGTCAAATGCCACCTTTTATTCACCAAACCAAGTTTTAACGGAAGTTTATGCACTAAACAAGGTTATTACCTTTCTTAAGGTATAATCTAAACATTAGCGCGTAAAATAATCCTATGGCTAATGTAAAAAAGGTAAATTAAATCCACGGGGACTTCACTTAGTGAACATCTCACATAGCATGTGCGATCATGGGATATTAAAGAATACCCTTAATTTCCAGAGATATTGACCCAAACTCTTTTTGTTGAAACCCCCTCCCAATACTTAAAAACTCCTCCCCACCCCTTTTTATACCTCAATCCTTATAAACCACCCTACCCACCCCCACCTTAAACCCCTCATCCCCCTAATACCTGCAATATATTGGTTCAATTTTTAATAATTTTAAAACCCACAATATGAACTAACGTGATAGGATATTGGTCAACAAGTGAAGCCCCCGTGATTAAATCAATGGGTAATATTATTTCCGTAGGGTAAAGTCGCGCGTTATTTAAAAACAAAATATGTGCAAAGTTGATCCAAAGGCGGAGAATTAAAGTGAATTAAATCAATGGCTATTATGAATTCTGGAGCTTAGACTTGCACGGTAGATAAGCCTAAAGTGCCCAGCGGAATTTGGTACGTGGAATTTGATCCGACGGTGGAAAGTTAAAGATATATCACATCAATGGCTGAAAATAATTCCGGAGCCCAGACTTGCACATTGGATAAAAGAAAGGATCCCAGCGGAATTCATTACATGGTGCTTGATCCAACGGTTGAAAGTTAAAGGCAGAATAATCAACGGTTGAGATTGATTCCGTAGTTGAAACTTGCACGGGGGATAAGTCCCAGACTCCCAGCGGAATTCGGTACGTGTCACCCAATCTAGCGGCTGGCAGATAAAGATCTATCATATTGACGGCTGTGGATGATTCCGGAGCTGAAAGCTGCACGAGGGTTAATTTTGAAAGGAGGCTCCGGAATGGGGTCCTTTATAAATAAATTTGATTTGGTTTTTGACTTTGTTTTAAAAATAATTTCATTTGTGCCGCGCGCTGAAGGGAAGAGACAGTCCACCGTCTCTGTGGAATAAACTAAGCTCTACTACTGGATATGTGTTGAGACTACTTACTGAATCAATTAAAAATTGGTACTTCTATATACCATAATGCATCCTTTGCTTCTTATGCTTATAGTGGTGCTGCTATTCGTGCTCATGGGTATGGGTCTAAATCTACCAGCCCAGAAGAGTTGCAGAAATATATACAGTAGATGAGCTTACAAGGACAAATGGTATATGTTTTCTTGCAATAAACAGTTCAAAGATTCAAAAGCAACATAGCCTATTTTTCTAAAAAATGACTGTTTTGGTCATTTTATTCAACGAATTTTTTCCAGTAAAAAAAGAGGAAATTTCAGAAACTGAAAGAGTTTTTTCATCATAACATCAGGATATACAATAACCTCTCTCATTTTTTACCCAAGTGATACATATTGGGAGAAACAAAGTCATCGTCAAAGGGAAAATATTAAGATTTCGAAATGACTGTTCTAGTCATCCAAAAAAAATAATTGTTTAGATCAAATGAAGATGTATTTTTCCAAACTGGGAGAGGATTTGCTTCACAACGTAACTATATACAATAACCTCTTTCAGTTTTCACACAGGTGCTATGGTTTAGCAGAAAAAAAATCAGTTGTATAGGCCAGTTTTCATGTTTTCCAAAGGACTATTTCAGCCATCAACTTCAAAGAATCGTTTTGGACAAATGGAGTTTAGTTTGAAAAAAATGGGAGAGGTTTTTATTCCTAACAGAACTATAATCAAAAAAATCCTTCATTTTTTACACAGTAATCACAGGTTGGGAGAATTTTAAATATCTTTACAAGTCATTTTTCCAGAAATATACAATTTTATTATATGAGTCATCAGCTTCAAAGGAATATTTCGAGGATATTGAGATTATTCTGGAGAAATGAAGACGTGGGTTTTTTTGGGCACGTGTCCAATTATAAAAAAATCTCCCGGATTTCACACAGCTATCACCATTGGAGATATGCAGGAGAAACTTTGTTGTAACTGTTTTCATTTAGGTTTTGAATTCTAGGTTAGGTAAAGACTTTTCTTATAAAAACGGAAATGTAATTGATAGTTAAAAGGGAGGATTTTCAAGAGCGGAGAGGATCTACATTATAATGGATTCACGTTTTCAGGAAATGAATAAAATTTGCAGAGGAGGAATGTAAAATCTTTTTCATGTCATAGATTCTTGTGCCATCTTTTCTTCAGTAAGTAATTTCTTTATGTGATTGTTTATCCTGTTTCCCACTCCATTTTGTATTTGATTTCATGCTTGAGCATTAGTTTTTATGGGCTATAATTCATCCAGCATGCTCTAGGTCCACTGTTCAAGCATTTTCAAATATTTTCTTCTAAAGTCTTGCAGAATTCACCATAGTTAGGTGCTCTGTTTGATGGAATGTCTCCCTTTGTCTACTAATCAACCTGCTAATACCTCAAGACTGAGGAAATGGTGCCTACCTTGCCTCTGATAATAAACCTTCAAAACCCTACCTGCTACAACCTATTTCAGATCTGATTGTTGACTCCATTGCCCAATGGTCTCCTCCATTACTGTCCTACCAAGTCTTTAAAACAAACTTGTCCTATTTGTCCCATCAGAAATCTGACCTTCTGAGTGTATTTGATTGAATATCTTGAGTATAAAAACTTTGTAAATAGTGAGATATCCCTCTCTGATTGTATTAGGTCAGAAATACATTCTAAAGTGGTTTTTGCCGTTACCTCGGGATCTACCTTTTCACAACCTGGGTACATTTTGAGTGCTAACAAACTGGCGCCGTTGCCGGGGAACGAAGGCTCAAATCTTCCCTGGGTATAAACGAAATACTTTCAGATTTGATTGTTGATGGTGAACAACAGGCAGATATCAGCAAGGTTGTGCATCTTTCACCTGGCGACTCCATATTCGAAGAATCCAGTTTTCAGAATTCCTATGGCGACTCCACTGTCAAAAGATTGCAAAGTTTGAAGAAGTTGATTCAGTTTATTCATTCGTCGATATGAGTTCTTTGTCTGCAAGGTATGCTCCTATGAATCGTGCTCACATTCCTGGTTTTCCAAATCGAATACCTAAAGTGGATTGGCAAACAGGTCTTCCAAAGTTTAAAGATCAAAAGAATGATGATGTTGCCCTTCATTTAGTTAGATTTCATGTACATATACATAAGCTGGGAGTTAAATTGCATGAGGATTCTTTAATGAAAATGTTCATGGCTACTCTAGAAGGAGATGGAAAGTCATGGTATGAAGGGTTACCATCAGAAAGTTTATCTTCCCTTACTGATTTTCATAAAGTATTTCATGAACATTACCAAAACCAATACCCCTCCTTGTTGCTGGTTCAAGATTGCTGTATGCATGCTAAAGGTTTCATTGAAGATTTGGAAAAATTGTATAGTGATGATGAGTTAGTGGATGAAGAGATTTTAGAAATTTTATATGAGAACCCATTTCAGAAAAAAGAAACACAAATTAGTTGTCTTCACATTCAAGAAAAATCTCAGCAGTTAATAATTTCTTCCTCTACTGAAAAAGACATGAGCCAAAACTCTGATTCAAGCAGCTACATTTCTTTTGCTGAAGTAGATGATAATTTGCAGCAGTCTTGTCATTCTTTGTGTGACCAAGAGGGAAGTTGGGATGGTCAATCAAACCCTTCTTCATATTATTCAACTTCTGAAGTTTTGTTTCAAGATGAGGCTGCTTATTCCCAATCAGAAAATTCCTTTTTGCAGCAGCAATTTCCTCTAAATTCTAATGCTTCTGTGGGTGATTACATAAAGAATTCTGATTCTACAAATTTTCAGCCTTACAGTCCCTCCACATATTTATTTTCTGAAAATACAATTAAAGATAAATCAGCCCTTGGATTAGAATTGGAAAAAAGGTATGAGCATGAAGATGATCAACCTATTGATGTGAAAGAAGACGGTTATACTCTTGATGGTTTTTCTGATGATTGTGGTCAGCTTGTTGAAAATTATGTTAGTAATGGATTTAAAGAAAATTTTAGCCTACTTATATATAATGAAAAGGAAGAGCAATCATGCCATCAATCTCAGTATGTGAAAGAACCAACAGTGTGCAATAAACAAAGGGATCACAAAGAAGAAGATGAGAAATCTCAATGGGATGTTTCTTTAAATCTTTACAATTCAGAAACATTTTGTCAAGAAGACAACTTTCTGCTTAATCTTGTTGAACAAAATGATATTCCTCTTGAAGTGCTTGAGAAGAAAGGAGTTGTAGATATAGAAATATTAAATGAAGTTGCTGATATATCATTGAAAAACAATCATGAGAATTCCTTTCAAAACTCTTTTAAAGATCAGTTTCAGAGTATGCAAGAGGAGTTACTTTTTGGACAGCCTTGTCATGACAAACAGGTGATTGAGT
This sequence comes from Pseudotsuga menziesii, assembly GCA_001517045.1. NCBI lineage: Eukaryota > Viridiplantae > Streptophyta > Pinopsida > Pinales > Pinaceae > Pseudotsuga > Pseudotsuga menziesii. The sequence goes on along the minus strand of LPNX010147886.1, from coordinate 22,768 downwards.
ATTTTAAAATTTGTCATGTTTTTTATGATTCAGTAGCAGAGTACATGGATAAATTTTTCAGATGGAGTATTTGGTTATATGTTTGCAGCAAAGGACAAATTTTTCATCATAACCTATTGCTATTTTGTTCTTATGATTTAACTTTGATGAAGCATGAGGAAGAAATGGAATTATTGGATAAATTGCTTGATTGGCTTCATTGGGAGTCAGATTTTTCTTGATTGGGGATTTGTGCTTAGTTTACTAGGATAGGTAGGCATGAATAAGCTCAGCATGGCGAGCATTTCTTTCAGCAGTTTTCAGTTTGGTTTCAGTTTCAAGTGCAATTCAGTTATAGGTTACAGGTTGACAGAGTGGGATTTGGTTGCAGAATGGTTTCAGTTGATGGTTCAGTTCAAAACAGGTTGAGAATTTTAGAGAAAGGTTAAGAGAAACCCAATGGATTTGGCACCTGGTCTACGGGGTTCTTTGCTACCTCACAGGGAGGATAGCATCCCTAGTTGGAGCCAGTTGTTAACACTAAATTTATTTTTGTCAGAATTGCTCCTATTGCCTTCGAAATTTTAAGTTCTCATGGGCGATTAGGTTGGTTTCCAAAGTTTTCTCATTAAGATATGTCCAAGTTGGCAAAGAAGAGAAGGTAAAGAAGTTTAGGGAAAAAGACAAATGAATTTTTCACAAACGGGGCAAAAAGGATTTATTAATTTTTGAGTGAAATCTACAAAATGGGTTTTATATTTTATTTATATTCAAAAATTAATAATTTTGAATATTTATCCAAAGTCAAATGCCGCCTTTTATTCACCAAACCAAGTTTTAATGGAAGTTTATGCACTAAACAAGGTTATTACCTTTCTTAAGGTATAATCTAAACATTAGCGCGTAAAATAATCCTATGGCTAATGTAAAAAAGGTAAATTAAATCAACGAGTAATATTATTTCCGGAGGGTAAAGTCGTGCATTACTTAAAAACAAAAGGGCTGAGTGGAATGCATATGTGAAAAGTTGATCCGAAGGTGGAGAATTAATGTGAATTCAATCAATGGCTATTATGAATTCCGGAGCTTAGACTTGCACAGTAGATAAGCCCAAAGTGCCCAGCGGAATTTGGTACGTGGCATTTGATCCGACGGTGGAAAGTTAAAGATATATCACATCAATGGCTGAAAATAATTCCAGAGCCCAGACTTTCACATTGGATAAAAGAAAGGAGCCCAGCGGAATTCATTACATGGTGCTTGATCCAACGGTTGAAAGTTAAAGGCAGAATAATCAACGGTTGGGATTGATTCCGGAGTTGAAACTTGCACGGGGGATAAGTCCCAGACTCCCAGTGGAATTCGATACATGTCACCCAATCTAGTGGTTGAGAAATAAATATCTATCATATCGACGGCTGTGGATGATTCCGGAGCTGAAAGCTGCACGAGGGTTAATTTTGAAAGGAGGCTCCGGAATGGGGTCCTTTATAAATAAATTTGATTTGGTTTTTTGACTTTGTTTTAAAAATAATTTCATTTGTGCCACGCGCTGAAGGGAAGAGATAGTCCACCGTCTCTATGGAATCTATCGCTAAATCAACTAAGCTCTACTACTGGATATGTGTTGAGACTACTCACTGAATCAATAAAAAATTGGTACTTCTATATACCATAATGCATCCTTTGCTTCTTATGCTTATAGTGGTGCTGCTACTCGTGGTTATGGGTATGGGTCTGAATCTACCAGCCCAGAAGAGTTGTAGAAATATATACAGTAGATGAGATTACAAGGACAAATGGTATATGTTTTCTTGCAGTAAACAGTTCAAAGATTCAAAAGCAACATAGCCTATTTTTCTAAAAAATGACTGTTTTGGTCATTTTATTCAATGAATCGTTTCCAGCAAAAAAAGAGGAAATTTCAAAAAATGAAAGAGGTTTTTCATAATAGCATTAGTATCTACAATAACCTCTCTCAGTGTTTACCCAAGTGATATATATTGGGAGAAAAAAGTCATCTTCAGAGGGAAAATATTCAGATTTTGAAATGACTGTTCTAGTCATCCAACAAAAATAATTGTTTAGATCAAATGAAGATGTATTTTTCCAAAATGGGAGAGGATTTTATTTAGAATGTACCTATCTACAATAACCTCTTTAATTTTTCACACAGGTGCTATGGTTTAGCAGAAACAAAATCAAATCAGTTGTACAGGCCAGTTTTCATGTTTTCCAAAGGACTATTTCATCCATCAAGTTCAAAGAATTGTTTTGGACAAATGGAGTTTAGTTTGACAAAACTGGAAGAGGTTTTTATTCCTAAAAGAACTATAATAAAAAACCTCCTTCTTTTTTTACATAGTAATCACAGGTTGGGAGAATTTTAAATATCTTTATAGGTCATTTTTCCAGAAATATACAATTTTATTATATGAATCATCAACTTCAAAGGAATATTTCTAGGATATTGAGATTATTCTGGAGAAATTAATACATGGGTTTTGTTGGGAACGTGTCCAGTTATAAAAACCTCTCCTGGATTTCACACATCTATCACCATTGGAGATATGCAGGAGAAACTTTGTTGTAACTGTTTTCAGTTAGGTTTTGAATTCTAGGTTAGGTAAAGACTTTTCTTATAAAAATGGAAATGTAATTGATAGTTAAGAAGGAGTATTTTCAAGCGCAGAGAGGCTCTACATTGTAATGGCTTCACATTTTCAGGAAATGAATAAAATTTGCAGAGGAGGAATGTAAAATCTTTTTCATGTCAGAGATTCTTGTTCCATCTTTTCTTCAGTAAGTAATTTCTTTATGTGATTGTTTATCCTATTTCCCACTCCATTTTGTATTTGCTTTCATGCTTGAGCATTAGTTTTTATGGGCTAGAATTCATCCAACATGCTCTAGGTCCATTGTTCAAGCATTTTCAAATATTTTCTTCTAAAGTCTTGCAGAATTCACCATAGTTAGGCGCTTTGTTTGATGGAATGTCTCCCTTTGTCTACTAATCAACCTGCTAATACCTCAAGACTGAGGAAATGGTGCCTACCTTGCCTCTGATCATAAACCTTCAAAACCCTACCTGCTGCAACCTATTTCAGATCTGATTGTTGACTCCATTACCCAATGGTCTTCTCCATGACTGTCTTACCAAGTCTTTAAAACAAACTTGTCCTATTTGTCCCATCAGAAATATGACCTTCTGAGTGTATTTGATTGAATATCTTGAGTATAAAAACTTTGTAAATAGTGAGAGATCCCTCTCTGATTGTATTAGGTCAGAAATACATTCTAAAGTGGTTTTTGCCGTTACCTCGGGATCTACCTTTTCACAACCCGGGTACATTCTGAGTGCTAACAAGGGGGTTAGAGCCTCCTTCCTGTCGAATCTAGAGAATATAATTAGGAAGTTGGTGCTTCCACAATTGGAGATCGTAGTTATCCACATGTCACAGTTTGATTTCCATAAGTCATAGTTTGTGCAATCAGACAGATATCTGTTATGCTAAGTTCTCGAAGTTCATGAGTCTATGCTTATGCATATTGAAGTTGTTGTAGGTCAGTGCTAGTAACTAGAATATTGTAGTTGAGGATTTGGTCAACACCTTAAATAAGTGGGTGATCATGTTTGTAAATTTCATTCTTCCATTGACGTAACCATTATTATACACACACACACACACACACATAATTACTTGTGCGTTGTTGTGTTTGTGACTCTTAATCTTAAAAAGTTTTAGTTGGTGAAAATATGTCAATGTCTAATAATATTCATATATGCACAATTACTAATTCACTCTCCCTCTTAGTAATAACATAAATCCAATAGTTTCTTCCTATAATGAGGAAAAAAATACTGATCATGTAACATGGTGTTCAAAGAGTCGCACATAGATTTTTCTTGGCAACCCCATTTTGATAAGGTTTGTATGGAACCGATAACTATGTGAAAATTCCCACATCACTACAAAACTCATTAAAAGCATGGGAATCAAATTAACCTCCATATTTAGACATCAAGGCAGGGATGTGTCTCCTTTTCTAATTCTCTACTAAGTATTTAAATTCCTGAAACATGCTAAAGGTTTCTCTCTTAGCCTTAAGGAAGTAAATACATAATAAAGATAACCACTTAGGGATAGGGATGAAGTGGGACCACATACATCATAATGTACTAAATATAAAATCCCTTTACATTTAGTATGGATTCTAGAGAAAGTATTTTTCACATTCTTTCTAAGTGCACAACCCTGTCATACACTATACCATTAACCATGTGTTGTAATCCTGGTCATGCTTTGTAGGGGAGGTGATTGAGACTCTAGTGAAACTGTTTGCATGGAATGATAGTGTGATGTACAATAAGCTAGAGGTACTTCCTAGGTACCTTATAGATTTCTCCCTCTTGAACTTCAATAACTGCAGTAGTATCAATAATTTTGTTCATTCTCCATAGTATTGCTTGATTATCCATGACAATAAATCGGAATCCCTTATATTCAAGAACCAATAATGAAAGTAGTTTCTGCTTCCATCTCGGGACATAAATAATGTCCTCCACATGCAATGTATCTCATGAAATCAGTTGGAAGGAGGATGATCCAACTCCTTGGATCAAATATGTTGAGTTGCCCCCTAACTCTACCATGTATGTGAACTTTTTCTCTTTTAGGTTAGATATTGCGCCCTTGTACCCAAGCATGTGCTTGGATGTGCCACTATCAATCAACCATGTACATTCAGTTGTGATGAGAGATCTAGACAGTGCTAAGACAAGGTAATACTCCCCCCTTGTCTCCTTTCCAAAGGGTGCATTCTTCTAAGAGGTTTCTTCTTCTACTACGGTAGATGCATGAAACCTTCCTTGCATGAAACTTACTAGCATAATGACCCTTATTTTGACAATTGTTCAACATCAAATATTTGAATTGTATAAGTACTTGTTGAACTCCCTCTTTGCATAAAATAAATTCTTCGGAGGGAATGGCTTCCTCCCTTTCTTCACTCTTTCCATGACGGTAAGATTTTCTTCATTGATGCACATTGGATTGCTATAGATTCACCCCTCTTCTTGGAGGAATTTATTCCATAACCTTTCAATGTTTGGTTTTACCTCTCGACCATTCACTGCAACAAATAATTTCTCCCATGCAGATGGGAGACCATCAATGGCAGTTTAGAGGAGATCACCCTCATCTACCACAACTCCAATACTAACAAGATGGTCCCGAACTTGAGATATTTTTTTGAAGAATAAATCCATATAATTTTCATTGTCCATCTCTAGGTTCTAGATATTATTCTTCAAATCCCTCATCTCACTTAGATTATTCTTATCATACGAATTCGTCAGTGTATTAAAACATTCTTTTACGATATTCAACGAAGTGTTCATGGGAATAAGATTATGCTTTACTGAATCAAAGATGATCTATTTGGCCTTTGATTAGTTCTTCTTGAAGATGAATCTCCTTTCATTAGTGGTAATATCTTATACCACAGTGGATACGCAGTTATCCAAGTCCTGTTCCTCAAGAATGTTCAATACCATCACCTTCTATTTGTTTAAATTGGATGTGCCCTCAAGATGTTGTTCTAGTTTAATGGACATTGATGCCATGGATTCAAAACTTTTCTCAACTCATGAGGGCCTACATAGGTTCATATTTTTCTTACAAAACTATGATCCTTCACGTCATGATCTCTGATACCATGTTAATTTTTGAGAAAATATGAAGATCTTTGAACTTTAAAACTTTTATCAATGAAATACTGAAGACATCAATCATTTAATCACTCAATCACAAAATTCATCCATCCACAACACATGTACCCTAAGAAAACCCAAACAATAATGAAGACGAAAAACCCAACAATTCTTCAAAGTATAATAGATAGATTGCAGAGAATGTCTTTTACACAATAGTAGATTTCCAAATAAGAGATAATATTGAGAAATAGAGAATATTGATCAACTGCATGGTATTTCCATGTAACCAACACATTAATAAAAAACCCATAAACTCATCCATGCATACTATACTGAATGGTTTTATGAATTTAGTGCACACATACACCTAGAATTGTGATTTTCCTTCATGGATAGTTAATATGTTACAATGGAATCATCATGCATGACATATACACCATGCCTTTCATCTTCATCATTAACTGATTCCTAACTTGTTGATGTATTTGTAACTTTGGAATGTATTCACTTGTATATCTTATATATTGTACCCCAATGTTTATTCCGAGAAGTATCTATAATGTAGTTGAGTCATGTCATGCCCCGATGTTCCGATCAGGAGATTCAATAATGTAACAAGTCATGTAAAGTCATTGAGGTTAACCATCCATTGTAATTTAGGGCAATATTCCCCATAGTTGTGTCAAGGTTAACCCTCCTTGTTGATTGAAGGGAAAAGTCCCCACAGTTGTGGGGAACTAGGGTTATTAGACTCTCCTAGAGATGTCGACTCTAGTAAGTAATTGTTAAGTGGGGTCGACATGTTAAAGTGGACATTAAGTGAACAGAAGAATATAAATAGAGAGTGAGCCTCTCTATTTATCACACGCACACTCACTCACTAGGGCGCATGAGTGAGAGAGGAGAAGCTCTCTCAAGTGTGAGAGAGGGAACAAGTTGTGGAGATCATCTTTTCTGTTTTCGAGTTTTACTGCTGCCATTGGTGCTCATTCTATCTCCGAGGAAGTTGTGGGGTTTTCTCCTTTATGGTTTCCCCGAGGAAAATTCTTTGTGTCTCTTGTCTCTTGTGTTTATTGTTGTGCATGTTATTCTCTCAGTTAAAGATCCTAAGATAATGCTAGCTTGAATGATAAAAATATAACATGGTATTAGAGCTAACCTGAGAAGAAGACACTGTGCAGATGTAGAATCTAGGGCTTCTTAATTTTTGGGTCCTTCTCCAAAATACATCAGCAAAAGTGTGCTAGATTGACTTTCCATTGAAGGGCCTATCTTTCTGTCGAAGCAGAATTCGATTTTAGGCATTTTCAGTTTTTGGTGTGGGAAATTAGGGATTTCTACAGAAGAGGAATTTTTGAGTGAGCCTGGAATAGGATTTCTCTCCTCATCAAAATCAAATTTTAGAGACCTGGGTTGATATTTTTGGTTGGTTGAAACTCCGGGAAAGTCAAAATCTAGTTTGACCCCGAGCTGGAAAAACCTTAAATACTAAAAATGATAAGTTTTGGTACATTCGCTATATCTCGGTATTGGAGAAGTATCAGGATATGAAATGTTCACAGTCTGAAGATAAAATTCTGATTTAGACTATATAAAAAATTCAGCTTTATATTCGATATATTCTAGGAGATATGATCCCTCCAATTTATGGTTCCAACCTCTTCCACGATTCATCTGTAAACTGGACACCTGGGGAGAATTGATATATCTCGGGCTACGAAGGTCCAAATGAAATTTCTGAAGATGTTATAGAAAGGGCATGGATTTTAATTTCTATTGTTGGAGCAGGGTCCCGCAGCTACAGGAAAAGATGCTACATCAGGACAGGCCCACAGTGTTGTAATGGCGAGACCTTCGGGCCGCCTATATAAGGATGTATTTAATATTGTAAAAGGTTAGACAATTGGGTAGCTGTTTAGACAGTTAGACAGTTAGAATTCTGAGTCATTTAGCTAGCTAAGTGTCTCTAGTGTCTCAGTATTGTAAGAATCGAGCTCTGGTTCTATTATTCCATCTGTATTATCTGACTGTAACTAGTAGCCGACTCCTGGAGCATGTATGTAACAATCCACAGGGATTGAACAATTCACAGGGATTGAGAGAGAGAGAGAGAGAGAGAAGAAGAGTATATTGTAATAGAAGGCAATATAAGAGAAGAGATCTAAGAGAGAAGGGCTCCTAGCGGTGTGCATGGAGTTTCCCAGAAGATCTCAAGCTGCATATCAGGTTGCAGCGGAACTGTGTTTACTCTCTTAAGATATAATATAAAAACCAGTTCCCATGGACATAGCTTCCCCCCTAGAGGTGAACCACGTAAAATCAGTGTGTTGTGTGACTATTCATGTGACTTTGCTTTATTTATCTGTTATTTATTACATGAACTTTACTACCAGTTAATGAATGAGTAAATGTATGCTATCTTTAGTTACAGTAGTGTGGAAGATTAACTATGAGTTGAATTTGTTAAGTATTCTGTATATGAGTTCTCAGTACTTGATGCGCGATAGTTGCAGTTACAGTGTTAAGTGATTTCTGCATATTAGTTCAGCAAGTTGAGCATAGTTGATGTTAAGTATATTAGACCGTAGGATTCTAAGTGAGGCTGTTTAGCTTAACTATTATACTAAGAGAGAAGCCTTTGGACCATGAGAATCATATTGAAGCCCTACCGTAAAGGATATCCCAGTATAGAAAGGCGATATAGCACTACCGGAGGAATTGTGGTGTGAGATATCGTAGGTTAAGAGCTGAGTAGAGGAGATAGTTTGCGCATCATGCTATCATCGGCGATGCGATAAGAGATCACTCCCTCCCAGGACCAGCGATTAAGAAAGGTCACCACCGCAGAGAGATCCCGTTGACTAAGGAGAGTTGCGCGAACCACCAGGATGCTACAGAACCTGACTGAGGACACTTGAGTCCTCAGCCAACCCATCCAAGATCATTTTGGGTGAGACTTCAGACCGTTCTATGTTCTATCGCCGAAAGGGCCAGTGAGCTAGGGGTTTTGTTGGTACATTAAAGGAAACCTGAGTCTGCCCATAGAGACTAACAAATGGTTCCATTACCGGTTTTGAACAAACTGACGAGCTAATGTTCTGTTGGCATCCTACTAAAGAAGAAATTAACCACTAGATTGAGTCTAAGGAGAAATAATTTGCTGAAAAAGAAAACAAGATTCCTAGACTGAGTACATAGGACCAGTTACAAAAACATATCTTCACTGACCTACATAGGATATTTTTTGTGACCTATGCAAATGAGTTGTACGACTGGTTATCAAAGTTGACTGATAAGAGTATATTGAAGAAGAAAAGAAACATTTTCTGGACACCGGAGCTGATTTAGACCGTGAAAAGCGTTGATAATCCCACTTCGTGGGCAGTAGACTTCTGGCTTGCGAGTTTGCTGGAAGGCTTCGTTACAAAGTTTGCAGCTGATCAAAGAAATAGCTTCAGTGAAGCAGAGAGGTACTTCTTCAAGGGATATCGTGGTAAGTACCTAAGCTCTTTAAACTTGTCCATTAAGATGTTATTACATGAAAAAGGATTAATGGATATAGTCTCAGATGAATAATTAAATAAGTGTAATCTCACAAGAGTTTGAGAGTGACTTTGATGAAATTGGATGTACACGTAGTGGTAAGAAATATAAAGTAGATTTTAGATCTCCTCTCCTTGAAAACAGTTCAGAAACTACTCGAGAACAGAGTCCAAGTAATATAGAGAGAACAATAGAGGGTATCCCTTACCACCCTTATACCCCACAGAAAGCAACCGGGACTCAGAATAATCCCGTAGGAACTACATCTAGTAGTTCACAGACAGTATATACTACCGCTACATCACCTACATCTACACCGCCGAGTGGTAGTAATACAACAAACCAGAATCCACCGCATAGAAACAGAATGGGGGATGACATGAAACTACCTACCTTCAAGGGTATAGGGGCAGAAGACTCGGAACAACATTGGTTCTTATGTGAAGCCATATGAACCATAAAAGGGATTCAGGATGATAATATTAAACTTGTCCAGTTGGTCACTACACTTAGAGATATAGCCTTAACATGGTATATGAAGTATACAATAGCACTGGCCAGAACACTTGTACAGGTAAATACCGCAATGATTAAATAATTTAAGAAACCTAAGTCTGAGTCACAATGCATTACAGAGCTTAAAGACATCAAACAGCTACCTACAGAGTTAATATGGGGCTTTGATCAGAAATTCAAAGCCCTCATAGACCAAGTCATCTTTGAGTTTGCACCAGAGCAGCATAAGGAATGGTTCATCGCAGCACTGCTTCCGCACATCAAACTTCCATTAATTCAACAGAGACTCCGTACGCAGGATGAAGCATTAGAGATGGCAATGAAACTAGAGGCCTCACCTCTAGCTGAGACTAGTACAGGTATGATAAACCTGCAAAACCAGTTAGCTAATCTCACGTTACAGATGCATGAGATTAAGAAAGGGAAAGTGATTGCACAAGAGCTATGGTGTACCAAGTGTTAAGAAAAGGGCCATACTAAGGATAACTGTCCAATATTTGTTGAGTATTTAGCAAGTGGGGATCCTAACCCCTTATTACAGACTCAAGTGCCGTGGTGTGAACTCTGCAGAACAAGAGGACATCGACCACCAGAATGCCCTTTACTTCATAAGTATGTACAGACCCCTAAGAACTTATATTGTAACTTCTGCAAGTCAGTAGGTCATGATGAACATAATTGCCAAGCTTATGATCTCATGGTCGAGAGAAAGCATGACTTGTACAAAGTCCATTCAGAAACACCTGTTCCAGCAGCAGGACCACAGCATGAACCGGCTCGTGATGGCCGTGGAGGAGGATTCAGAGGATGAGGCCATGGAGAAGGATTTGGCCGTGGAGGAGGCTTTGGCCGTGGTGAAGGATTTGGCCGTGGTCGTGGACCTATTAATTGTTACAATTGTGTCATTGTAGGACATTATGCTAGGGATTGTCAGAACCCTACTACAACATGTAACTATTGCAAGTCCTATGATCACACTATAGAAGAGTGTCCGACCTTGATAGCCAAGATTAGAGACCCTAAGCCAGAAGTACACCAGAACATCCAGCTTATTGCTGCTAAGTAGAAAGAGCTAGAACCAAGAGTCAACATTGTGACTCGTAGTGGTGCTTCTACTAGTCCGACATCGCAGGATGCAGAAAAGAACACAGGTCCAGAGTGGGTGCGCAAAGCCACTACTAAATTAACAGCACTCGACCTACAGAAGAACAAAGAAACATTCTAGGAAGCTCAACCTTTCTTTGATGAAGCTACATCATCAGGATAGTAGGTACTGCCATGCAGGGGCGTACTGCAGTAGCAAACACATTATGGTGTTAGTCCTGTGCAGACATCGTAGGCTACCATGTCGGGAAGGTGAGAAGAGGATGAGTCGACAGGAAGTGTACAATCCTTCCTGCAGAGTTGCTTGAAACTTGTTAGAAATGAGAAAGCTATCGGAGAGTTTCAACATATCATAGATCAGTGTCAGCCATCTTTTTCCATGAGCAGTGCGCAACGTGCTGTTCATAATATTATGGACCATACCAGAACAGGAAGAGAGATGAGACTCACAGCACAAGTTGGAGAATTTGAAATGGATGAGGTAATCCTAGAATTAGGATCAGAGGTAAATGTTCTGACTATGTAGACATGGGAACAGATGGGTAGCCCTAAGTTATCTAGATCGCATATCCATCTGCGACTAGCCAATCAGCAGTGGGTATCACCACTAGGTCGATTACCGCAGGTACTAGTTGATATTGACGGAGTCCGCAACTTTGCAGACTTTGAATTTATAGAGATCATTGGCGATAGTAGACGATATCCAGCTCTACTAGGTATTGATTGGGAAATCGATAACATGGCTGTTGTCGATTTAAAGAAAAGACAAATGACCTTTTAGGATAGTCAGATCCGAGTCATCGCACCGTTGGATCCTTTTCAGGGTCCCAGGTATATTGAACCTATCCGAGCAGAGGAAGAGGCGCATAATATGGAGAGCCTCTATCAGATTACAGCTAATCAGAGTGATTACATCAATCCGACCGTAGAAGGGAACATCAGTTGGTGATCCGACATCTCATGCGCATCAAATTCGGAGGTTGGTCTAGAAAACTGGCAGGACAGACTTTACGAAGTCTCAGCGCGTAGATGTGCATTTATGACTAAGTCACTACGATGGATTGGTGCATACATTATTGATATTCCATCATTTCATGGCTTATTGGATGTCAACAACTTCTTACAACAGTTTGAGCAGGAAATTCCTCAGGAGCAGAGGATGACAACTATTGACCTGGCAGTAAAAGCCACACCTGCAAGATGGTGGCATGCACATAAAGAACATATCGCATCATGGGATGACTTTAAGAGATTGATGGTGATCAGGTTCTCTAATGACAAGGAGCCCTTACAGCAGAAATATATAGGAGAAAGTGACCTCAGGTCACATATTTAGATTTGTGAATAGAATTGGTCATAAATTCCAGAGGATGAATGGGTTCACCTATTCATTCACACTTCAGACATAGTTCCAAGGAACTGGTAAATGGAAACCGAGTTGTGCAGAGGAACCATCACATGTCCACTTATGATAGACATCTTTTTACTCACTTTCACTTTTGAATCTGAGTATCCAAGTATTGATCAGGCCCTGGATGTTATAAAGACTAAGATATTTGATGACTGTACCCAATCAGTGTCTGCTGAGTCTGATTGGGATATCCAGTTGCAACATGTGGTAGAGTGCTACAACTTCGCAGCAGAGCTAGATGATGAGGATGAGAATCCTCGTAACATCAAAATTCTAGAGTCAGAAGGGACTCGCGATGTTGATGGACCAAAACTTGAGATCCCAGCTATCACAGAACCTATCAAGATTAAAAAGATCAATATTGGCACAGAAACAGAACCAAATATTTTCTCTATTGGAGACTATTGGGATGATGAAATAGTAGGACACATTGCAGATCTTTTACATGACTATCAGGACCTATTTCCCACTAAGTTCATAGAGATGAAGGGAATAGTAGGAGATCTGGGAGTAATGAGGATCCCATTGAAAGAGGATGCTAGGCCAGTTAAGCAACGTCCATATAGATTGAATCCTCGCTATAAAGAAAAAGTTAAGGATGAGATCGATAAGATGCTAGCAGTAGGCATCATTGAGCCAGTAGAAGAAAGAGAATGGGTTAGTCCCATGGTTGTGCAAGAAAAGAAAACTAAATGAGAAATCAAGATTTGTGTCAATTTGTGCAAACTCAATGATGCATCACTTCATGATCCATTTTCGACATCGTTTACTGATGAGGTTTTAGACAACGTGGGGGGACAGGAGGTCTACTCCTTCACTGATGGATTTTCAGGCTATCACCAGATCATAATCCATCAAGAGGATCAACATAAGACCACCTTTGCTACAGAATGGGGCTCATTCCAGTATACGGTAATGCCCTTTGGTCTTAAAAATGCACCAGCTATCTTTTCTAGAGTAGTAGTTGCTGTGTTCAAGGAATACTTCCATAAATTCGTAGAAGTCTATTTTGATGATTGGACAGTATTTGGATTAATTGACAAGCATATAGGAGATATAAGGCTCATGTTAGAGAAGTGTAGGTAATATCAGTTTTCTCTTAACTTGAAGAAATGTATATTCTGTGCACCATTTGGTATTTTGTTGGGTCGCATTGTTTGCAGACAAGGCTTGATGGTAGATCCCGTAAAGATTGCCATCATTGTACATCTCCCAGCACCCAACTCAGTCAAGCAGTTGAGGACAATACTTGGTCATACCGGGTACTATAGAAAATTCATCAAGGGTTATGCAAAGATCACAACACCTATGGAAAAGCTATTAAAGAAAGATGTGAAATTCCTATGGAATGAGGAATGCCAGCAAATATTAGACACACTTAAAGAGAAGATGGTTACAACACCCATCTTAGTATTCCCAGATTGGAACAAGCCATTTCATGTTCATGTGGATGCATCTAGCATCGCACTGGGCATTGTCTTAACGTAGCCATGAGAAGGGGGTATCGATCATTCGATTGCGTATTCCAGCAGAAAGCTATCTACAGCAGAAAAGAACTACACCACTACAGAACAAGAAGGATTAGCTATGGTGTATGATCTACAGAAGTTCAGACACTACCTGTTGGGTGCCCCATTCAATATGTTCACTAACCATTCCGCTTTAAAGTACTTGGTCAATAAGCCAGTGTTAGGGGGAAGGATCTATAGATGGTTACTTCTATTTCAGGAGTATGATTTTGAAATCATTGTAAAACCAGGAAGATTAAATACCAGACCTGGTCATTTATCGCGAATAGATTCAGGAGAAGAACCAAGTAATTTAGAGGATAATTTGCCAGATGCGCAATTGTTCTCCATCCATATTGTAGATGAGTATTACGCAGACATTATCCACTTTCTCACTACAGGGTGGGCACCCCTTGACTTCACTAGGTAGCAAAAGAAACAATTAGTTGTGAAAGCAGCAGACTTCACTTTGATTGCAGGACATCTATATGAGTTAGGTCCAGATGAAGTCCTATGCAGATGCGTGATGCCGCATGAGAAAGAGGCCATTATCATAGAAGCACACTCAGGTACCGTAGGAGGTCATTTCACAGGAAAGATGACTGCTTATAAAATCCTGACAACAGGGTTATGGTGGCCTACTTTGCACAAAGATACTAAGGAGTTTTGCAGATGTTGTGATATCTGCCAGAGGGTAGGACAACCTTCACGAAGAGATGAAATGCCACTGCGACCATAGATTACGCTGCGGGAATTTGACAAATGGGCTATAGATTTTGTGGGTCCTATCAACCCACCAGGGAAATGAACTGGTGCGAGATACATCATCACAGGAATAGAATACCTCACCAGGTGGGCAGAGGCTAAAGTAGTAAGGAATTGTGATGCTTCTATAGCTGCACAGTTCATTTTTGAAAACATCATTAGTAGATTTGGATGTCCAGTAATTTTGATGAGTGATCAAGGCACACATTTTCTGAACTGCACTATTGAGGCCTTGATGGAGGAATTCTAGATCCAGCACCATAATAGAACTCCCTACCATTCTCAAGCTAATGGTACGGTGGATGATTTTAACAAGATTCTAGAAAATGCCCTTACTAAGATCTGTAACAACCAAAGAAATGATTGGGACCTCAGGGTTAATGCTGTATTATGGGCTTATAGGACTACATGCAAGAAACTTACAGGACACACACCTTTCAGCTTGGTGTATGGACAAGAGGATGTTATGCCTATGGAATATATTATTCCCAGTTTAAGAGTTGCTCAAATTACCGAGATAGCTGATACAGATACGATGAATAAAAGGCTAGCGCAGCTGCTTGCCTTAGAGGAAGACAGATTCATCGCAGGATTCCATCAGAAAGTGCAGAAGGCATGAGAAAAAGCTTGGCATGACAGACACATCAAGAGCAAGAGTTTTCAGATAGGATACCTAGTGCTCATGTATGACAGTAAGTTTGTTAAGTTTCCAGGGAAGTTCAAGATGCATTGGTTGGGGCCATATCAGATACAGTATGTTACAGAAGGAGGTGCCATTCAGCTTAGGAAACTGAACGGGGAGCTTCTTCCTACATTGATTAATGGTAGTAGGCTCAAGCTTTATAGTGACAGCCACTCCACCTCCCAGCCCTAATTTAGACAGCTTTGAAAGTGTATATGTCCAGTGTAGTTGAAAGGAGGCATCGCACCGGGAATGAGTCTACACAGTTAAAAAAATAAAAATAAAAATAAATCCAAGTATGAGGAATCGCATCAGAAAAGTTATGTTGCGCAAGTCATAGGATGCTTGCGAAGTTCATGCCAACACTTTGGATCGAGATGATGTGGTGTGAAATCATAGCAATGCAATGTTCCCCGTGCCATGTTGACCATTTTGAAAAGAGACAGAGGGCCAGTCACTTAACCTTCTGACAAGAAGTTAACGTAAAAATGACCGGTATACGATTTGGCAACAACATAATGATTTTTCCAGATTTTCTAAATCTTCGACGAGACCGGCGCCTGCACACAAGTTTCGAGGGAAATTTGATCGGATTTCAGCAATTAATGAAGATCGAAACGACGGGTATTGTCTTGTCCATGCAATTAATACCACCGATTGTTCTAGCCTAGATGACCATTGCTGCAAAGATTATCACCTTCGTTATAAATCTGAAGATCATTCAGACAGAAGGGTTATTTTTGTGATTTCTGACAGTTACAGAGAAATTTAAAGAGTTTTCCCTGTGAAGAGATAACCTAGTTACAGAGTGCTAGTTTTCCCCAATTTCGCAGCCATTGCCAGTTCAGAGTACTGCACCGAGTGGTCTCTATCCGAGATGGAGCCTTTAGGGGTGA